>JACCIC010000075.1:0-600000 GCA_018907035.1 Sycobia sp. Sy_11
TCTTCTGTTTTTTTTTTCATTTTTATAAAGTAGTTCCTTCTCTTAGTCGGGCGGTGAAGCCAAGCCCTCGGCTCATTAAAGTAGAACGTTCCATAGATTTGACTTCGGTGGTCACTGAACCACTTGTAACGGATTTATTGTAATTAGGAAGCAAGCGACAATTTTCCACTCCCGGTATCGGTAACTCTCGGGTGCACCAAGCCCGTCAGGTCAAAAGCTCATTTCATCCTATCCTGAAAGACCATTGCTGTATTTTAGCCACATCCCCCACCTGCTCTATACACTAGGGATCAGGGATGCGATACCCCCACACACGATCCTGGACGTCAACAGTTGGATTTCTGCCCCGGCCTGAATAGCATTTATAATGGAGCACCTTCTCCGAAACCCGTACTGCCGCTCGGAAAGGTTGCCGGATGTTAAAAGCGCCACTTGTAGGCGGGGTCTCACCAGCTTTTCGAGAAGTTTCCCAGCAATGTCTAGCATGAAATAATGATAATCATAATCATCTCAAAAACAATAATAATAGTAATAATAGCAATAAGAATAATAGTAATTCGTGAGGTCGAAGAGGATTTATGTGCTTGAGTGCAAATAAGTAACAAATAAAGGTTTAATAAAATTATGTTTTATTTTAAATTCTTGGCATAAAAATCCTCCTCTTGAAGAGAGGATCAAAAACCGCAAATTTAAGTAATTAATCAATAAAGTAATTTTAAGTAAAAAATCAATAAAGAAAAAGACGTGGGTATAGCCCACATATAAATACGAGCACTCTTACAAACTAATTCTTACGTAATGGTGAACTACTCAACGGTCGAGTACTCCTTTACGATATACATTTACAAGCACAGCGAGTACGGTAACGGTCAGCCACCGAGCACAAATGCCATTGTGAACACCCTCGGAGACTTCTCGTAGAAATATCTCCACTAGGCTAAGTTCCTGCCCCGCTGATGAGCCAAAATAAGTTCACAACAGAGATACGTAAATAAAATACTTATATTTAAACTTAAATAATCTCTACGAAACATATAATAAATATACTTATATACGCAAGACACAACTTAAAACTACAATACGTTGTACATAAGGAGTAAATACGTGTGACTGTGCAATACACCACCTCACGTAACTGTGCAATCACCACCACCTAATTGCCCCGAGACCTACGCTGGGAAAATGGCATATGCTCTCAGTTCATTCGCGGGAGAGTGTGCTACATCTTGAGAGTAGTGACCGAGGGCGGCGCACGCAGTGGCCGCGTGAGGATACAACCTTATACGTATAATATCACAAATAAAGATTTTGGTATAACGCTGGTTAACTCTCTTACATTTAAATTGTACTTTTGTCGACTGCCCATATACAAATTAATAAATATTTTTTTATTGGTCTTACAGTCCAATCAATTCAATCCAAAAATAAAATACATAGACAATCACGAAGTCCCCCAAATACTCCACCACAACCCGACCAACCAGCATCTCCCCCAAACCCCCCACTGTCGGATGTCTCCGCCACCAAACCAAACCCAACAACTCACAAAACCAATCACCAACTAAAACAACCCCAAACAATTTTAAGCCACGCCCTAACAAAAACCACTCAACCAAACGCACCAATCAACAATTCCAACAAAATTAAAACAACTTACACACTTACACACACCCAACCTTAAATCTCACCCAAAACGACCTTATACCCACTGATCAGCCTCGACTGTCTTGACCATCACTCCCGTAGACTCAATCTGAAATAAAATACTAGCGGAAACAAATTCTGTAGTAAGTGCAGTTGATGTCCCCACCCCCACCTATTGACGACTTGCCAAGTGTCGAGCGTAGGCTCCTTCATAGGGATGATAACTGTCAAGTAATAATTCCGTTCTCCTTATTGGTTCCGGCCCAATATTCAATCCAACAAAACAATGAACAATTTACCAAACTACAAAATATACAACCATCATATTTACAATAAAATCTGCCATCTCTCAGGACACTGAAGGGACGGCATACAGCGTGATGCCGAGCATTATCGTCGCGATGTTCGAAACGTTGGACAAATCCCCACTTCGGTGAATTAGGGTGTTTCGCGGGCTGACACTATTTACCAGAATGCGACTTCACAAACACCTAATGACAGCACTCTCTTTTAAAGCTAATATTTCTAATTAGCATTAGTCCCCGGGGGCGTCCTTCACACACTTCCCCCCCATTCTTACTTTCTCACACCATACACACCCCCTTCAACACCCCCTCCCACCCTCTCCTCCTCTTTCTTTTTCTCTCGTATTTCTTCATTTTCCCTCACTTTCCTCTTCCCCACCCCTTCCCCATCCACCTATCCCCACCTCTCCTGACCACCCCATTACCTCTATCCCCCGCCTCTTACCCTCCTACCACCCCCCAACCCCCTCCTACACTTAAGGAAGCAAACACCTAAGGAAAACAATCTAAAGAGTGAATATTGTTTCTTTTCCTCATTCTCCTTACTATCTTATACAAACACAACACCCACACCACTCCTTTCAAACACCTCACTGACATATAACAACACACGAAAATGACCTTCTCATTTACCCTCCATCTGACCATCCGACATTTAACATAGCATTCATTAGTAAACACACAAAAGTTACATCAACGTCAAGCTATCCCAGCAAGTATATCAAAAACAGCACCATACCACAACACAAAACCCAACCAACACTAGACGGACTGAACACAAAAAAAAAATAAAAAAATAGCCCCCCCACCACCCCTGATGACCCCCCCCACAGAGCTTACCCAGTTCAGTTTTGGGGCCCACTATAGTTCCCTGCCTTATATCTAAGACAAACTTGTCTTGGTCGCAAACACGCCCTGAACTCACAATTCGGGGGGTATTATTCCTTGGCTCGTCACCACCTAAACGCGCACACTTCCAGAGATTGTGTTTTTTACCTTATCTAGGTGGGACTCGCTTTTGGGTGGAGCTCCGCACAGATATTGTGGTCTTCGGATGGGTGACAGTTTCGCACAGTCTGTGTCATCCAACTGTTAAAAGACTTAAGTCTTTTTTTGTCATGTGGAGGATGCCAGTTATGGGGTTACCCGTTTTGCGAAAACCGCAATCGGGTTATGAATTGGTGGTGATATATAGAGTTTCTGTACGACGGCATCTTGAAGTGGGGTGGGAGCTCATTTGTTTTTGACAATGTAGAGTGTCTGTCCCATACGCCCCGTGTCCTCCATGTTTTTGTTGGCTGCATTCGCACTGAAACGGAAGACGGCTACCCACCACACACGCCGCGCTGCAGTATCATTGCCCGGGGGTTACTCGCCCCTAATTCCCCTCTCTTACCTATTGACCGATGTCGCCGGACCCACCGCAGTGGCCCTTCACCCTTAATCGACCACCCCACCAAGACCGATCCTAGCACACCAGTCTACCCTTACCGGCTTTGTTGGAATTCTACAATATGCCCCCCCACGATCCCAAATAATATTTATCGGTGAATTGGTCCTCTTTTTTCTTTTCAACCGATGATCTCCTACTTTTTATAATAAATCTATTACCTAAAAATAAAAGTGGAGATCAAACTAGCACAATATTTAGACAGTCCACTCCGAAGCATCTATGAACCCTACGAACTTCTTAATATAACAAACCATTAGCACACTAACTAAATTAAAAACTACTTCCCAAAATAAAATAAAGAAATTCAGCACAATAATGTAACCCATTCAACAGCGCCTTTCTATGGCTAAGTAATCGGACAACTATGATGCTCTCACCACCCTAACACTTTAACATTCACCGTTAGCCGTCCGCCCCCGATTCCCCTACTTGTCGCAACCGCCCCCTCCCTATATTTAAAGCCCTCATCAACTACAGGATTTCCTCAACACCAGGGATCCGCTCTATTACCACGTAATCGCAATGAGAAATGTTATGAATAGACTTACATTATAAATGTTATGAAATTCTTTATAAGTTTAGTAACCGGTAGAATAATGCGTTATATGTGAGTTCCAATGAAAATCTTGGATTCATCTGACGAGAAAATTTGGAAGTATTTTTATTTTAAACAAACCAGATATAAACATAGTATTGTTCAGGGGATCCCGAGGGCGGAAATGTCCAACTTTTCTCCAAAAATATATAATTTGTGCCGAAATATTATATAGAACCAAAAAAAATGTATTTTAATGAGCTCCACGATTTTGGTTTAAAATTTTTTTGTAACTTATTTTCTAATTCAACAAACCATGATATTTTAATGGAGTTTTAATCGATTTGAAATATTTCATTTCAGACTAAAGTTATTTTGATATTCATAATCCGAACTCCTAAAACATAAGTATAAAATTTTAACAAAAATAGAATAGAAAAAATAGTGACAGAACTAACTTTCAATCAAATTACTGCCGTTGTTTCAAGGGGGCATCGAGATGGAATTGTGGATTTTTTCTCCAGAAATATTTTTAGAGGTTAAAATTATCTATAGCAATATGGATTTATAGATAGAGAATAATTATTTATATAGATATTCTTTAACTATTTAATAAATCGGTTACCCCGTGCAGAAATATACCCGGCGTATCCCTAGTTCCCTTTCTCCCCCCCGTCGTTCTCCCCTTCTCCCCCGTAACTTTTTTTCCACCAATACGCCGCCTCTTCCCCTGCATATCGATTTTCTTCCCTTCCGGTAATTATTTATATAGTATTCTTTACTATTTAATAAATCGGTTAGTGCAGAAATATACCCGGCGTCCCTAGTTCGGGCCAAATGTAGTATTACTCAGTATTTCCTTATGTAAACTCCTCAGATCCGAGTTAGATTTACCTACGAGCATCTAATAATTGTCTTATATTAATTATTACTTTCTCGACTCTATTCAGATTTGCTTATCTTTTATTGATTTTAGAAACAAATACGTGTTTTCTATAGTCAAAATTTTATTTTACGAGTAGGAAAATTAAGGAAATGATTAAAGTTTCTCTCCTGAATCTAATCAGCTTTCCTAATCTATCCCTATTTGAGAACGAATGTCATCTTCTCTAGGTACAATTTGCCAAGCAAGAGAGTTAAGGAAATAATTAGGCTTTCTATTGTGATTCTAGATAGATTCCGTCAACTTTTTCCAATACTCGAAACCACGATATTATCTAGTTCGGACCTTACAAGTGCGCAAATTAAGAAAATAGTTAGGTTTTCTACCTTAAATCTAGTTACATTTTCTTAAAGTTTTTCATTTACTCCAGTATTATATCTATAAAGATTATATGATAGGTATTGTAGAGATAATCAGAAATAATATATATATATTATTATGTGTGTGTGTGTGTGTATGTGTGTGTGTGTGTGTGTGTGTGTGTGTGTGTGTGGTGTCGATCTTAGTTTCCGATCTTTTTTAACGGAAAAAGGACATTTAGGAGTGAAAATGAATGCACGTGTTAGCTTAATCAAAATATTTTCTCTCATTGTCTAGTATTTTTTCCCATATTTCCGGCAATATGACGATACCGTGGCTAAAGAACGATGGCGAGTTTGAGGCCATCCAATCATCCATAAATTCTCGCATTTCTTGAACATTTCGGAAGTGCGTATCAACAAGTGCGTTGGGTACGATAGCACTTCCAGTTCGAGCTCCAACAGGATGTTTTTGACGATTTTCGTAACATATGGCCGATCGCTGTCATACAAGAGAATGACTTTATGCCTATTGCTCGCGATTGCTGATCTATGTTCGATCAATTTCAATTACAAATTATTTGGAGATTCGAAATATGTAGATTTTCTGATTAGATTCTGTCTAGTTTCTAACTAGGTATACCTATCAAAATCTGAGCTCGTTGCCAAATAAAATGCCAAAGAAAGTGGGATAAATCGCAACTAGAATTGGACTAGATTTCCCTTCTCGATCCTAAAATTTAATAAGAAAAACTAACCCGATACTAAGTAGATTCGACATGAATTTCTGCACGCGGATAGTCTTCTAATCATGTCTTTAGAAATCAGAAATATACAAAAAAAGATTTTAAAAAATCGTTATACATCTGTTTAATATACATATTTTTTATTCTATTTTATTTTTTTCTACAAACAGTATTTCTCAAGAAAAATGTATACGAAGGTACCTGCACGTTTTGAGTGTATGCGGGAAACCGGTCAGGAGACGCCGAGATGAAATTGTTAAACTTTGTCTAGAAATATCGTTTGCACTGAAAATTGTGTACAATGTCCGATTACAAAGAAAACTTATTCTTGCTTTCGCTATACCAATAAATAGTAATACCGGGCAATATACCTAACTGCTGGCAAAATATAATTATAGCTGATATTTATCTATCAAATATTAATTGTAGTGTCATTGTATGGATTAACGCCAACTACGCTTTTTAATGATATGTGCCCCGATAAGAGAAGTATTCTTGTATCAAAGACTTATGAAAGTAAATAGATTTATACAAGATTTTCGTTGTCTTTTTGAAACAAATAATTAGAAAATATAGTATTGGCTGCGCCACTTTGTTGTTTGGAAGTGTATAAGTCAAGCAGGACTTCAACACTTTGCAAGAGCAATATCGGTAAGCTAAGTTGACTTGTCCAAGTCTATAGTTCGATATTCTCACAAGTAAGTATAATAGGTGAATTTAGCAGAAGACAAGAAGCACTCTGAAAAAACGCCCACTTTGTTGTTTAAAAATGTATAAGTCAAGTAAGACTTAATACCTTCCAAGAGCAATATCGATAAGCTAAGTCGACTTCTCGAAGTCTATAGTTCGATATTCTCACAAGAAAGTAGAATAAGCGTATTTAGTAGCAGTTTAGTAGAATTCTGGAAATCACTGGAACTCTTAAATCTCTCGAAAGATGTCACCTCCAGCGCCGAAGCATGCCTTACTTATAGTTCTCAGTGTCCAAACTTGATTGAGGGAAGAAAGCTAAGGCATAAAAGGCCACTCCTTATCTGTAGTACTAGAACTGATATTGACATTTCGTTGTCTACTTCAGTAAGGCAAAACTGAATGCCAGTTACCAGGCGTATAAGACTTCAAACGTGCCATTATAATGTAAGCGGCGCGAACAAGTATATATTAGGATACTAATCTATATCTAAAACACGAAGCTTAGGTGAACGTGTACAATTTCTGGAGGAGTTTCATGTTCGGATGCTAAAATTATTTAGGAGATAAGAGGGTGGATTGATAAGTTCCCGGCCTGGCCAAGAGAAACAACGTTTTTAAGAATTTTTTTTTATTTGTCAACATAATCTCTTCCAAGACTGATACTTTTCTCGTAGCGGAGATCTAGTCTAGTAATGCCATCTCTATACACTGATTCATCAAGCTCCTCAAAATACCCATTTACAGCTTCGATTACTTCTTCATTACCGCCAAGCCATTTTTTGAGGTTCGGAAACAGATAATAGTCACTTGGGGCTAGGTCTGCAGAGTAAGGAGGGTGCAGCATCAATTTAAACTTCATATCGTTGATTTTAGTCATCGCAAAGATTGACGTGCGCGCTGGTGCGTTATCGTGATAAAACAAGATTTTTTTCTTCGCCAGATGAGGTCTTTTAATTTTGCAATAAGTCAAACGTTGCAATAAGTCTGCGTAGTATGGACCAGTGATAGTTTTACCCTTTTCAAAGTAATGAATGTATATAATACCTCTTGTATCTCAAAAAATAGTAGCCATAACCTTGTTCGCCGAAAAAATTGTTTTTGCCTTCTTTGGAGTTGGTTTCCCTGGTCCAATCCACTGTTTAGACTGTTGTTTGGTTTCAGGAGTGCAGTATTAGACCTAAGTTTCGTCAACGGTTACGAATCGACACAAAAATTCGCTTGGATTACGCTTATACAACGCCGAATTGGCGTTAGAAATGTTTTTTCGAATCAATTTATGGTCGACTGTTAGCAAACGCGGCACCCATCTTGTACAGAGCTTTTCCATATACAAATTTTGGTGCAAAATATTTTGTACACATTCATATGACATTTCACAGGTCCCAGCTATCTCACGGACTTTTAATATGCGGTCGTTCAACACTATTTGATGAATTTTTTCGATCATATTTGGAGCTGTGACCTCAATGGGGCGTCCCGAGCGAGGCTCATCAGAGGTGCTCACGCGACCCTTTTTAAATTCGGAAAGCCACTGCTTAACGGTTGAATATGATGCGGAAGATGTCCCCAGTGTTGAGTCCATCTCTTCTTTAATTTCCTTCGGCGTTAACCACTTCAAATAAAAGTATTTAATGACAGCACGATTTTCCAGCGATTTTACGAAAAACACAGAGGCGTCTTGTTCAGCGTGCTCTCAAACCTAAACTATCATGGCGATTGGACTGAAACTATAGCTACAAGCTATCTAAGGATGGTACTATAGAACGCCATCTCAAGGTAGGCCTAGTGGCGCCACTTCTTCGCCAGGCCGGAAACTTATCAATCCACCCTGGTACAATTAATCATAAGATAAAAATATATCTACCTATACCAGGATGATTTCTATGAGATTTTTGTTCGTACCGTATTTTACGACCTCCACGGGATATTTTGTTTTTGGACAGTACTAAGTAGTGTCCATATCTCCATGGGGAAAAAATTTTCCTTGAATCTGATGGATATTCGGACGATTAAAATGTGACGTACAGCTATATTAGAAAGATTTAACCCAGATAGCATTGTTCGTAGCTACGACGTTGCAGCGACATAGTTTTGGCAACGTGGCTACGAGTTGACGGGAGTAGTGAAACCGTCATTGCTACGTTATTGCAACGTCAAAAATGTCCGCATTGGTGCCAAAACACACGTAGCTGCTGCCTAAAAATCCCGATACGAAAGCAGTTGCAGCGACGTAGCATAAACGTGATTCGCCCATGAAAAAACTTTTTATGATCGCATTTGGTGCCGTAATGTAGATGTTGCAGCTACGTGGTATAAACATGACTCGCGTATTCAAAAATTTCTGTGAATGAAATTGGTATGATAATTGAGACGTTGCAACTACGTAGCAAACGTGTATTGACTGGTTATGTAGCTGAAACGTCTGTATAAAATATTTTTAAGGTTATATATAAAATTATTATATGATTCAAATTTTTTGTTTTAGGAAAAAATAATTTACATATTCTTTTAATCACAGTTATTTTATTTGTATTATGCTATTCGTATAACAATAAAAGTATACTCGAACGTGAACATTTATATTTTATCAATCATAATATTTTATATTATTTTCAGGTACGTCCTCTTAAACATATTATATAAAACAAAATACTATAATATTATCGCAGATATAAAATTAATTAATTGATATATTTATACATGTACAACTAGAACGATTCCTGTGAAAGAATTCTGTACAATATTCTTACTAGCATTCTTATGTTTATAGAAAATCCTGTAATATTACTATACAAGAATCATTTTACAATCCTCATATTTTCATTCCTATAATACCTCGATGATGTGCACACGGACAGTCATATAAGTCACCAAGGATTTTCAGTTTCTGACCTATCACATAAATTTCTTCAACGTTACATTGAATTATATTTAGAACTTTCACAATATATTTTCCATCTATTAAGATACAGTTATTTTTATCATCAGTATAGTTTTATTCCAAAAGAATTGAAGTTAATGGTTTTGTATTATATTCCAATCTTGTAGAACGGAAATAAGAGTACCTTCAATAGAATTTTATGCACATAACAATATTTTTTAATAAATTCTATAAAATATTATATAAAACAAAATATTATAATAATGTATCTCATATCAAATATAAAATTAGCAAATCTGTATATTCTAATTATGCATATATGATATCAGAATAAATGCTGTGAATATAACATTGGCGAGGTTTAATGTTTTTTAGCTACAGAATAAGGTAGGGAATTTGAAAAGTATTAATTCCTACTATAAAAAGTATATACAAGCTGTACTTTTTATACATATCAATAATCGCTTTCCCCATCTGCAGCATCGGAGTTCATATCATCCATACTGTTTTTAATTTTTTTACGACTTTCACAAGAAACTCTTTGGATGTGAAGTTTACTCTTCTCTTTTCTATAAAAAAAATTTTTAATAATGATGATAAATTAAATTTTGAAAATATTTTATTTAAATATACAAAATATTTTCAATATTTAGTTTCATATAGACTATAATGTCATACTTTGTGATTTTCTATAAAAAACAATCATTATTCAATATTAAATACATACTTATCTTTTTTTCCCATAGTTCTCTGAATCCTTCTAGTCGCTTGTTTTAACCAATCTTTTGCCGCATACTCCGCAAAATGTGAAGTAAAATTCGGAAACTTGGCTACGGCAACATTTAATAGTATTTCCCCAACTCTATGCTTCTGGAAACTGTTCTTGTTTCTTACACCACAGAAACTATAATGAACTGCTACTCTATCGGTAAAAATTTTATGTAGCATTTTGTGTACACCTTTGTGATCATCCTGCCACCAATTGATCGACGAAATCGTCCCTCCATCACAAAAATAAAATTATTGAAATACTTTTCACACACATTAATAATAATGGAATATAATTGTTAAAAAATACCACTTTATAATAGGTATCTTTATTTTTCAAATCTTCGTTGAATTTCGTAAATTTAACAACATCGCTAAAGGGAAACATTGTGTTTATCTGCCATAAATTGTGAGGTTCTTCAGAAGAGGGCAACAAAATGCTGGCTTTTTCATATTTGACTTTAAGCTCTGCTCATTCCGTAAGATTTCGTGACTCATTTCTGTAAAACAATTATATTATAAAAATATAAAAACGGCGTTACCCATAAACTAAGAAAAAATACCTTACCAAGAGTATACAATAATTTTTCATCTGTAGACATATTTTGTATTTCATTTAATGGTATTATCTTAGATTTCTCAAAATTTCAATTTTTAGTCCCGAGATCTGTACATATATGCGAATATTATAAAAATAAAAATATTAAAATGATATGTATCTATATGATTATGCTGAT
The DNA here is from genome assembly GCA_018907035.1 of Sycobia sp. Sy_11. Taxonomy (NCBI): domain Eukaryota; kingdom Metazoa; phylum Arthropoda; class Insecta; order Hymenoptera; family Epichrysomallidae; genus Sycobia; species Sycobia sp. Sy_11. The sequence continues at coordinate 11,005 of JACCIC010000075.1, forward strand.
GTACTTATAATTTTTATATTTTAATTATGATTCAAGGAATTTTAATCACTTGCTTAGTGCATACATTAATAATCCAAAATAACGTAAATTAAAACGCCAAAAACTAATTTAGAAATTTAAAATTTTTCATAACACTCATAATTTTTTAAAGCAAAGTATTTTCTTTAAAATGGCTTTTGTTATGAAATGCACTTGAAATATACGATATTTTTCCAAATAATTATTTGTTAAACAATTTTAAAGTTTTAATAGTTTTTAATGCTTGCCTAAAATATTTAAGCACAAACCTTTTTATAATTCATATAACAACATTTTTGATTGCAAATAAGTATATTTAATAATCCTTTGATTAACTATTTTTTTAAGTATCTTATAACACCATTTAATATTAAAAATAAATATTTACACTCATGAAAAATATTTAAAGGCAATATGAATCAGTTTTCGAAATCCCCCTGCCTTATACTCCAGAATAACTTATTTGGTTACCAGAGGTATGTACCTAATTGCCTCTTCTGTAACATAGCGAATGCATTCTTCGATTCTATTCCTGAATTGAAATAAATATTTCTATCTTTTGGATAGGATGATATACGATCCTCGAGGAGTTCTACACTTTTTTGCATCGCTAATGCGTATGTTTCTGTGAAATAAAAATGGTCTGTGTGTGTGTGTCTGCGTGTGTGTGTGGTGAGTGAAGATATTTAGATCAATTGGAATTTTTATATAATAGCGTCTGAAGTTATTAATTTTATAATAGGTAATTTCTAACTCTAACAATAGCTCTAATTTCTACTCGCATACAACATTTTACATACATATTGGATTTCTTTAAAGTCTTCAAGTATAAAATACAAATTAAGTTTCAGTTAATAATTATGGAGACGTGCAAAAATCGAATATTTGATTCAAATAAAAAATGAACCAAAATACACAAGTGACGATAATTAAAAGGTAACCTGCACTTTCAAAAATTTGTGATAGTTCGACTAGTGTCCAATTTTCCCTGATTTTTCTTTCTTTATAACAGCTTGAACGGTGCGTTTTTGGTCCATGTAAGGATGATAATAACAGTACTTCCTATCATCTGTCATCCATGATGCTGATATTATTTTATGGAGTCATTTGCTACAAATTTTACTATCCATCAATTTTCCGACTTATTTGTAAAGTCTGCATTAGTGTTCAGAAAATTATTTTTCAATGTAAATAATAGCATTCTATTTATATAAATTTTCATTACATTTTTAAAGATTTCAGTGAGATACTTTTATTATTATTTCAATGTGTGCTAGTATGAATATAAAGAGCATTTCTATATTTTAAGGTAAGAAGGTATAGTTTATATTGCTTTATTCTTTGCGTTATTTTAGTGTTTAAAATGCAAGATCTTTAAATTATCCAAATCTTGAAATACATTATTTATAAAGAATTGAAAAATAAGGTTATGGAATTGGGGTATGATTGTACTATAATTTAAAAAAAATTGATATTTTAATGCCAACTTACTAAAATTTTCGTTTATAGTTGATTCTGCTATGGGTAAGTCATCTATCTCCTTACTTTCTAAATTGGAATTGTACAATTCTTCTGGATTACAGATATTGATACATTGATCTGCATGACTCTTGGTTAGCTTGAGTGTGTGAAAAATCTAAATAATAAATTTGTGAAAGTTTAAGTTTTATAGCATTTATTATCAAATTATTAATTTGCTATGAAAAATACGTATTCATACACAATCTACATATAAACATCACGAATAAGAAATGTATCGAAATGAATATAATTTTACATTGTGTGTCATAATATATTATGTATATTACCAAAAATATTATCTAGAGGAGTTAGTGGAAATTCTTGATTTTTATCTTATCATTTTCAGTTATTTCATTTCCTCTGAACCGCTGATCTTTATTTCGTGTCTATTACTACGCTTATTTTTATCATTCTTTTGAGCGAACATCTCTTCTACATCAGAACTATAGCGTGCTATGTCTAATTTTTCTAGAGCTGTAGTGTAAGTTTCTAAATGGAGGAAAATTGTCCAATGTCAATTATACAAGAAATTTCATGAAATAAAATTACAAGAATTTGTAAGAGATTAGAAAAAGAAATTACATAAGATACGTCAAATGCACATAACGTTTTCATTTTCCGTGAAACTATTTTTATATTTGTCCTCGTACTTTTACGTACCTGCTTCTGCAAATATTCGGATTACACCACAAGTGTGCCAGTTTTCCTCTGGTGAAATTTTTTTTTGATATCACCATTTCAATTTTAACATTGTATTCGAATGGTGGCCACAGGCACAAGGTTTTGTTCTCTAGAAACCATATACTCGGTATAGCTTCTATTGTTTCTTCACGTGAAAATTGTGCTATTAACCACATCTTTTTTATTAAACTTATAATTAAGATTGACTAAAGGTTATAGATTAGTCTGAATATAGGCTCATCGAATTGCAGAACTGATGTGATCTTTCTATATCTTTGCGATATTGCACATCTTCCTTTGTTTGAACGCTTTTCACCATACGTCCATACCCTAGTCGCTCTCTTTCTGTCTCGCGCTCTGTCTCGTTTACGGTCGACGATATATAGTTTATTTATTCTACAATGCGCCTTTGACACTCTATATTCATTGTTGACGTGAAGTTTATGCACGATAGACTATTGACAACGGTTAGACGTTCAAGGTTGGCTCTTTCACCGAGTACTTTTTCAATTATTATTAATGCTGTGGTAAATGATATAAATTTTTTTATATTTTGAGATTTGAGAAGCCATTGTGGTATATATTCTACCTAGATACTAATTTTTGTTTTAAGATTTAATGCTATAATGTGTGAACAAATCTGTTAAACATGTACCTTAATATATAATGCTAAAAGGAACAAAAGCCTATTTTCCAGGAATCAGCCAGCGTATTCTAAAAATATTTTTTATTTTTATTTACTGGCGTTTATCATTATCATTATCCATTGATTCATTTAAATTCATATTATTTTTAATAATTGCTATTTATTTTATTAGTTATTAATTGATTAAAATTAGTCTGAGCAATGTGAAAAGTAATTCTAAATTTTAAAAAGTACATAAAAACTTAGATAAAAGAAAGTAATTTAGACGCTAATTTTTTATAGGCTCATATATATGCAATGCGTAAAGAGTTCTTTCTTGAAGAGAAAATATAATATAATCTGAATTTTTAGAAAAACGTTTATTTCTGTGTAAGCACGTGAAAAAAAATTACTGTGACTGCCTGTGTATTATTAGTACGATTATTAGTATCTCTTCCAAATGTATCACTTTTATATTTTTTTTCAAAAAAATACAAAGCAAATGTTGTATAGATTATACTATATTTTTGTCTACATATTTCACATAAATACTTCACATAAATATAGGGTATGTAGAGATTATTATCGAATTGTAATGTTCACACTTTGTATAAAGTTGATACATTTTTTACGTATTTATAAAACAGAAACACTATGTAATAAATATGTTTCAGATGTCCCAGGGCAATGTTAATAAACGTATACCTAAAATAAATACTATTGGATGTGGACCAAGATAGATTAGAAGAAAAATTCAACAAGAACATAATAAATTATGGAAACGCATTCAATCCAATATTTTATCATTAAGAATGTCTAGTGCTAATAAATATTTGCAAGGAAATTATCAAAAATATAATTTAATTTTACATGATATGCTTAATGAACTAACTGTAACACAAGGTAATCTATATAATGTCAAAGAAAGTGAATATATTAAGAACGCTAATAGCATAAAAAATATGCTATTGTCAGGTGAGAATGATTATCTCTTATATGAAGATTTGAATCTTTTAAATATTGAAAGAAAATAGAAGAAGAAATGTTGGACAATAATGAAAGTTTTGTATTTGATGAACTACAATTGAATTACAGATATAGCGATTATAAGGGTTCCGATTGCTTTGATGAAAAATTTGATTATTTTAATGTTTCAAATACTGTTAAGAATGAAATTAAGAGCATAAATAGTGAAAGGAAATCTTTTAACACTGTTGATTCAGTAGTTTTAATCTCCAATGGACTGAGAGACCTTATTTCCCGTTGGGCTATTATATGTAATATCCCACAAATATCAATATCGAATCTGTTACATAGTATAAGAGAAGAAATACCACTCCTTTCTCTTCCATTAGATCCTAGAACATTACTTAACACGCCTAAGTATTCAGAAATATTGGATATTAAAGGTGGACAGTATTGTCATTTCGGTAGTAGAATTTGTATAGAAAAAATTATAAGACAACGTTTATTTTATGGAATTGATAATAAAAATGTTGATTTAATTATGAATATAGATGATGCACTTTTAGGAAAAAGTTCTGAAAAAAATGTATGGTCCATGGTAGTAAAAATTGGTGATAATTTAAATTTTATAATAAATCACATCAATACCCAGTTAAAATATTGTTTTTCTAACTTATCTCGTAAAATACAAAAAATTCCATTAAATGATTTAACTAAAAGTTCAAAATTTCATCAAAATACATATTTTTAATCTATATATTTTTCCTTCAAACGTTTTTTATTAACAATAATGCACTTCACCGTAATATTCTCATTGACTATTCTATATCCTCCGTTAGTTTGAATATATTTTTTTGGGAACTCTTGGTACAGAAGAATGTATAAAATAAGATATATGTTTTTTGGTGGAATTTATAACTTTTCTTAACAATCTTTTTTGGAACTTTTCGTATTTTACAAGATGATTTAAAAAAACCAGGTTTTTACGGTGTTCTTATGGTTTTTACTATAAAAATGAAATTTCTTCAAATTTTCACCATTATATTTATGATAAACACTTCAAAAAACATAAACATTATTTCAATATGCTAAAGTAAGGCGACTAATATAATATGCAGATACAATCTCATTGTTGTTAATTCAAAAAGTAACTAGATTTTTCTGTCAGTAATATAATAATGCACAACAACACACATTCTGCTAAAGATTCTGTAAAATAAAATTTTTGTAAAAGCCTAAAAATCAAAACCTTCCGGTACTAGACAATAGATGGATATTATAAACAAGTATGAATATGAAAAACAATTATTAATAAATAATGGAAATGAATTTAAAAAAATTATTCTACGAATCTCTTCTCGAGATCGTCACAGACAGCTTTATTTTCTGTGATGTATTGTACAATAAGACTACAAGTTTATATAAACATAATATTACTTATCTAATAACATAATTTGCGTTGCGCTACACACTGAAAACAATTCCAAATGTAAATGAATCAATTTCATAAAAGTATATTTATTGCAATCCAACAAACATTCATTCAAATTCTATTGAAACAAAAATATACAGCCTTAATAGGAACGAATATTCTGCAATTTCGAAACAACCGTGTATTTGAAATGAATAGTTGAGTTTATTTAAAGAGCAAAAAATATTTGTTACTTTACAAATATTTTTAAATGATTAGAATTTCTAATACACCATACTTGTCTTTTTCTATACTTTTGTATAAAATAAATTTAAATTATGTTTTAGTTGTGTAAGTAATTTTTAAAACTAAGATTTTTAGTGCTGAAGAGTACATGTAACTGCCTTATTAAACAGTTAAACACTCTCTATTTATTAGGATTAAGTCCTAATAATAACTCTAATTAACATTCTGATCGGGATGCCTAAAGCTTGAACGGCAGATTGTGTGCGTTGAACCATCACTACCATTGCATTTCGTATAATACAAATATATTACATATAATATATATATATATATATATATATATATATATAACAATAAAAATGATGGAAAAATGTGTAAATATAGTTATTATTTTTGCAATATAATATATAGTGTACGTTTACATCGTTGAAGATTACGAAAATGACGGTCTAATAAGTTCAAATACTACAGTTGAATGTTATATTTTGTTTAAATTCTCATTTCACATATATCAAAAAAATATTTACTGTATGTAACTAAACATTCAGTGTTTTGAATGTATAAATTACATATTTTGAATAAATGGTTAATTAATGGTATACGAATCAACCCTTTATTTAAATCTATAAAATTTTTTTTCAGTATAGACTTATTTCTATGACATACGTTTTACTTGGAACTAAACAAATGTATGTTTCATTTAATTTTATAATGTTTCTCTATTGAACTAAAATAATTAAGTTGCAACAAAATATATGTACGCTTTAAAAAAATTAACTTAACATTGAGACAATATACATGCGTAGTACACGCGTTGGTGCGCATGCGCGTATCCTCGTTGGTTCGTGCTGTGTACGATCCCCACCCCCCCCCCCGAATTTTACGACTTTACTATGGTGAAAGTCGTAAATTTCTCCCCCTGTACATTTTGAGGTTAGGACGAGAGGTATATACATATGACTATACATGACTACAACTACTGTACATTACAAGTTAGATTTAAACTACGTTATTACATAAATCTTATTCTAAGAACCACATCGTACAATAACTGTGCTCTCGGTCTGTTCTATAACTACTCGCTCGCGTCGCAATTGTTACGTCAGGTGGCACGGAATCGTGATCCGGGATTGCTCCAGATGAACGTGGAAACGCGGATTATGTCTGGCCATGTTGTGGATGAACCTCTCGTTGAGAGCCCTGGTCTTTCGCTTGCCTAAGTTATTAACTACCGTAATAAATCGCACACCTCTGTTGCTGAGATTCATACGCAGTTCGCTCGCCCCGGGGAAATAGTCTAGGCTGACGGTGTGCAGGTAGGTGCATTGGTCGAAATGGAGGTTCGCTGGAGGTATTACCCCGTTCATCACGATCTCTTCCAGCGCCGTAGCGTTGCTTGTGATACCGAGGATTAAGTCCTCGGCGTATGGGTTATTGCATACGCGGAATGAGCGCAACGTCCGCGACTCCCTGACGGTAGGCCACCTATACCCGTTGCCCGCTGGTATTTCCTGCTTTTCCGAATAGGCAAAGCTGAACGCTTGCAGCACGTTCTCGCCGGAGAACACGGCTGCGAATATCTCGCTGATATGCATGTTTTTGTCTAGGTATGCGCAATTGCCAAAGTTAAATTTGACCAACTGTTTATTGTTTTTTATAAACTCGACAATCGGTCTGACATACACTTTCGTGCAGTTGACGATTTCGAGGCATCTTAAGCTCGAGAATTTCGCGTGGGTTAGGCTGACTGCCTGATAATGCACGTTATTTATCATCACGAGGTGATCCGCGATTTCCGCGTGGAAGACGCCGTCGAATCGCGACGCGTCCTGGATCATTATGTTGACCGCGGAAGGACCGGTGTACCGCTCGTTAGCTGCATCGAGATGTATCTGCAACCCATTGAACTGTTCGGCTTGGTTCAGAGCGCTATTCAGAGCCATAAATTCGCTGGACGTGAGCGGCGCGGTGATGCGCTCTAACACCTCTGTGCACCCCAACAATTTCTGCACTCGCACAGGCAGTGGTGGTGCTCGCGGGAGATGTGCTCTTTTTTCTGCCTCCGCGGCAAATATCGCGGGTTTGATTCTCACAGAACTGGGGGTGCCGCGAGGGTAGTATCATTTCAAGGTTGCTGAGGCAGGACTTGGCTTGCAGGTGGCACGACGTCACTAAGCTCTTCGTGCTGAGCGTGGCCGTGGTCGTGCGGCTGTTGGTGAAAGCCTTATCCACCACTACGTCGCAGAACCCCTCGTTCTGGAGGTAATTCGCAATTTTTGTCTCGGTCGCGCATACGCGGATATTATACAAAAATAGGCGCAGTACCGGCTGGCCGTTGACGACTAGCCGCGGATGTACATAGTCTCGATCGAAACGCTCTTTTGATACGGTACGAAGCATGTCTTTGTGCATACGGCATGCTTCGTCCTCGTACTTGGCGGTGAATTCAGTCCGATATTTTTCGAGCTCCAGCACGGCTAGCTCGCAGCTGAGCCGAAACTGGCCTCGCGGTAGGCTCTCGGTGAGCCTTTGTATTTCGCCTAGCTGATTAAATACCTGCCTGAGCGGCAGACTGTCTGGCTCCTGCACCTGAAAAACGAACGTGTTTCTTTTGGTTAGTCGCTGGAGAATTTTGTCGCCAGCTCACCGAGTTGAACGGTGTGCACGAGTCGTTGCGAGTAATTTTGCGCAGGATATTGGGCCGGTGTTTAACGCGTCGGCTACCATCACGTAGTTGCGGTATGATGTATTTATCGGCGTTGTTGGGGCTTTCTCCACGGATGCCTCTAGCAGGGCTGCCTGGGTCAGGCTGATGCTTCGACATCTTAAGGATACCCTTCAGTCGACGCACTGTTTCGCGATCACTATCGTCGTCGGTTAGCTCGCCCGTGTCGCTATTTATGACCAGAGGTTCGTTCGCGTGTGATAGCTCAGGCTGATCCGAGTTGTCGGAGAAATCATCCTCGGTGTCAACTTCATTTTCTATCTCTTCGTTGAGATAGTGCGCGGGTTTAACGCGCTCGATGGATACGGGTTTTTCGCGACCATTGACGTTGATGCGCAATGTCCTTGCGTCCATGCTTCGTTCTAACACCCGATGCAGTCCGGAGTATGGTCTGCATAGCGTCGGCCTATTGGGGTTAGTCTGGAGGAATACGTGCGTGCATTGCCCCATTTCTTTATATACAAAGGGTTTATGCGTGTTCTTGTGCTCGACTCGAGCCAGTCGCACGTTGTGCATGTATTCCTTGAGATCGCGGAGGAACGCGCAGTCGTCGGGTTCGACTCCGTCGTCTACACAAAACGCTCCGGGGATTTTTAGGGTCGTGCCGTATAAATACTCTGCGGGACTGACGCCTACATGGTGCGGACGCATGTGCGTAAGCCCAGTAGCACCATCGGCACTGTTCTGGGCCAATCTGGGTTATCAACCTGGCACATAAGCGCGGCTTTAAAGTCGCGGTGCCACCTTTCTACGATGCCATTTGCGGCCGGGTGATATGAGGTGGTGCGTATTCTTTTGCACCCTGAGAACTTTAAGAGTTCTTCGAAGAGTCTGGACTCGAATTGACTCCCCTGATCGGTCGTGATGATTTCGGGTGCCCCGTATCGCGCTATCCAATGCTGCATGACGGCTTCCGCGACTGCGCGCGCGGTGGTGCCCGCGATTGGTACGGCTTCGGGCCATCGCGAGTATCGGTCGATCATGGTGAGGATGTGCTGATAGTCACTCCTCGCGGTGAGCGGTCCGACTATATCGATATGTATATGTTTTAAACGCGCGTCCGGCGCTGCGAAATGATCTGGCAGCGGTTTATTGTGTCGCGCTACTTTGGAGAGCTGACACTCCACGCATTCCTTGCACTTTCTAGTTATCTCACGGCTCATGTCCGGCCACACGTATTGCCGGCGTATCAGCCGATCAGTGACCTTTCCGCTCGCGTGCGACGTCCCGTGAAATAGGTTAAAAACCTCGTCGCGCAGCGATTCGGAGATATACGGCCGAATGGTTTCCCCTTGTATATCGCAGTAGAACTGTAAGGTCGCGTCGTCGTTAAAGGTAAGCTGCCTCAGCGTTAACGGGTGCTGCGAATCGTGTAAAACTCGATAGAGATCCGGATCCGAGTCTTGCTCTTTCGCGAGCTCTTTAGCGTCGAACAGTGTTGGGAGGCGGAAGGCGTTAACATCCTTTCTGACCGCGTCGACGTCCTCCTTGAATCTGTTCCGCGGGTCGCTCCAGTTAAATATACTGGGTATGCGAAATGACTCAATACGCGACAGCGCGTCGGCAACGACATTTTCGTCCCCTGAGCGGGACAGGATCTTCGCGTTAAACTGTGCGATGTAGTTGAGCTGCCGGCAGCATAGCGCGGGCGCTTTTTCTTGATTCTGCGCCATCACGTATATGAGCGGTTTGTGGTCGGTGACGATTACGAACTCGTGTCCCTCCAGATAATAACAAAATTTACGTACCGCGTAATATATTGCGGTCAGCTTGCGGTCGATTTTCCCGAACTTAGCCTGTGCGTTATTTAATTTTCTGGAGAAAAACGCGATAGATCGCCATTGATCTCCATCCTTCTGCTCGAGCGCGGCTCCCATCGCGGTATTTGATGTGTCGGTGACGAGTCGGATCTCCACGTCCTCGTCCGGGAAATCCATTTGAGCAATATCGACCACGGACTGTTTACATTTTTCGAACGCTTGTTCGGCCGCGGGGCACCATCGGATAGCGCGATTGTCCTTTTTCTTCGCGCCCTGTAAATATTTTGTGAGCGGTTCCTGAATCTCGGCCGCGTGGGGAATGCACGCGTTATAGAAATTAATCAGGCCTAGGAATCGTCGCATATCCTGTATCGTCGCGGGTTTCGGGAAGCTTCTGACGGCGTCGAGCTTCTCCGCAGTCGGCTTGAAACTGGTAGTGTTGATCGTATGACCTAAAAATTCTACCTCGGCCTGCCCGAACTTGTATTTCTTAACGTTAAGCCGCAGTGAGTATTTTTCTAACTTACTGAGAACCTTCTCCAAGTCGCGCTTGTGCTCTTCCTCGTTGCTCGACGCGATGAGGATGTCGTCGACGAACAAGAACGCGCATCGGAGGCCACCTAACGCGCTGTTAATGTAGCGTTGGAACGTCTGTCCGGCGTTGCGTAATCCGAACGTCATTACATTATACTCGAACAACCCGAAGGGGGTAATTACGGCCGTCTTCTCCCGATCTTCTTCAGCGAGCGGTATTTGGTGATACGCGGCGTGGAGGTCAAGTTTGGATATACGGTATCGGGTACTTGTCGGCGATGGTAATGCTATTAAGTCGCCGATAGTTTCCGCATATCCGCGATTCCCCGTCCTTCCTTGGCACAAGGTGAATGGGGCTTGCCCACGGACTCTTTGACAGTCGCACTATACCCTCCTCTTTGAGCATTTCCTCAAACTTCTCCTTTGCCGCACGTAGTTTTTCAAGTGGTAGCCTGCGCGCGCGTTGGCTTACGGGAGGGCCGGTGGTTTGAATATAGTGAAAGACTCCGCGGTCCTTCCTGGGCGTGCTCTACTCTAGCCCCATCACCTTGGGGAACTTCGTGGTAATGTCCGCGTACGCGCTGCCCGGTTGCACGGTGTGCACGGTAAAATTAGCGACCACCTTGGATATGCACCTGACGCAGGCTCCTGATGGCTGGTGCGTCAGGGTGCGTATATTGAGGTCGGGAACTAGGTGGAAGCCGCGTAGGAGATCGCTGCCGATAATGGCATTCTCCACGTCGGCTATCACGAAGTTCCACGACAGCTCGGTGTTAAATCCGAAGTCGAGGTTCAACCTCTTTTCCCCGTACATACTGATGTGCGTCCCGTTCGCGGCGTACAGCTTGAGCTCTTCGATCTGAGCGTCTTGTGCGTGTCGTCGCGGTAAAACGGAAATTTTACCGCGGAAATTTTACGGCTCCGGAATCGATTAGGAACGTTATTTTGCTGTTCTCATCTTTAATATGGAGACGCGAGGAGCAGGTAAGCGTCCAGTGCGTCTCGACTTGGGCGAGACAAGCTTACAGCTGGTCCCCGACCCGTTATTTATCGCCGAGTATTCGCTGTAACGCTTGCATTGTTTATCGCAAGTGCGCGTCTAAGTACCATACGTATAATGCGCGTGGCATATACTGTCGCGCAATCGCGGGCTAGATTTTTTTTCTTTACGGCGGGCGTTGCTAGGACTGACTATAACCTCTACGTCTGCCGTAAGTGAGGCTGCGTCATCACGCGAGCGCCGGGCATGGACAATTTCCTACTGATGGAGCTGCTGCTCCTTGCGGGGGGCGTGCGCCGTGGGCCTTGAGGGCTTGCTGAGCGATCGCTGCGCCAGCTACGTGCCTCTGATTCGCGTGCGCGAAGCTCTCGCGATAACATTTCGATCTTGTCGTAAGCGCGCTCTAGTTCGCTGCACGTGTCGCGGCTCGATCTAGACTCGTCGTGCGACGTTAGATTCGACTCGTCACATTCACGCGCTATTTCGTAGATTTTATCTGCGTGTTCGGGTGCGCGGTCGTCATTGACGTTTACGATTTGAATTGGTATTTGTGCGGGGAGGCGTGAGCGCCAGAAACGCATTACCGTGTTCATGTGGATCTGGTCGCCTGCGAGCTTCGACATTTCCGCGAGTATTTTGCTGGGTCTACGATCGTGAATCGTTGTCTCGCGAAACACGCTCTCCATGCGCTCCTCGATCGATAACGAATACCGCGCGCATAAGTCTCACTTAAGCGCGTTATATTGTCCTTCCTGTGGAAGGTTTTGTAGACACTCGAAAAGTATGTCGGTAAACTCGGGACCGATATGTGTGATTAACGAATCCAGCTTTTCTGCGTCGTCGGTAATTCTCAAAATCTGTAACATCCGCTCAAACGACTGGAACCATCCGTCGCAGTCGTATGTGCGGAATCGCGGAAAACGAAAATCTCTCGGCCTAGTGTTCGGCTGAACTATATTACCGACTGCTGCCGGATTGTTATCCGCGGTTCTTGCCGCGTTCGCGTTCTTGCGTGCGGGTGATCGTGCACGGTCCGCGGGCCTATCTGCACGGTTGCCGTCGCGTGTATTCAGCTCTTGCATATGAGCGCTAATTTCCTCGACGCGGTCGCGAAGTACTGCGTTTTCGCCAGCCAGCGCGTCGAACCGTTGGTTCATCCTACGACAAAGCTCCAACAGCTCTGCTGTATCGCGGTTGCTGTTCACGTTATTCTTAGGTGGCGAGTGAGACAATGCCATTTTGTCGTTTGCGAAGACTATCGCATATGAAGTACCGCTTCGCGTTTTACTCGCAGCTGACCCTATGCACTTTACTTGTAGCCCGCCTTTCTCAGCTGGGGGCTGACTTTAACGGACTCGGGGTTGCTCATAGAGCCCGACTTACATGCCGCAATGTATACGCAAATACCCGCCTATGGCGATGTCGGGATAGAGCCGCGTCCCTATCTACCGTGTGTGTGCACTATGCAAAGGGGGGTATCTAAGAAGCAAACGATACGCTTCGTTCTCCTTGTTCGGAAAAAGCGTTCGGTTTTTCTTTGTTTAAGCGCTCTAAGCCCCTGCCGTGCTGTCTGCTCGTGAGCAGTGCTTACAACTCTGGTTTTCGCGGGCTTCGTCGGTGCGACCGGTGCGACTGCGGAGGGTGCTGATGCACGGGTCCGTCTGACCGACGCTGGGTTCAAGCTCGGGACGATGCCAACCAGTTGCAATAACGTGGTTCCATCCACCTTCCCATATACTGGGGCTTTCGCCAGAAGGCGCGTATTCTCTTTGTAAAGCACGGCACTTTGCTTATTAAGCAACTTATTGTAACTTATTATAACTACTATTACGTGTGCTGTTTGTACTGCGCTAGCCTTTTTTGTTAAATTACGATACGCGTGGGATTTTTCACCCTTCCGCTTCTCGTAGTCGCTGTTTGGCTGACAGAACTGGGACGCGCCCTTTGTCCTCCTGTGCGCATAAAGAAGCAGGGTGGAGAAAATCCGGCGCTGTGTACGCGCGCGTGGCCGCGTAATGCAGTATTTCGGTTTAACGCGTGCTTTTAAGATGACAGAAGATCCTATAATTACAGCTGTGCGATGTTGCACGAGGTAGATTTGGCAGCACAAATAGCTCGAGCAAACTTTATCACAAAAAAGTCAAAAAGATGGCAAGACAAAAAATCTTTTTAACAAGTGTAACGTTCCTGTCCCCCTCGGGATTGCCTACGCGGTATCTTCCCAGGGTAGTTTGAGAGGGGAGGAAGTTTTTCCGGGATCGAACGGCGGTTGCAGGAAAATAAAGTTACTAGAACACAGTATATTTTTTTATAACAGTAAAATATTAATTTATTTGCCAAAACGAGTCAGATCCTCTATTTACAGGATTCTGTAACAAATAAATATAAACACAAAAGTAATTAATAATGGTAATCTACAGCTAGATCTATATATTTATTTAAACTAATTTTGCGCTATTTTCCGCAATGTCTCTAATATCCGGCGCTAATTACCGCACGAATACCCGGTGTTATTTTCCACGCGGGGAACTAATGAAACGAGAAAGGTTGATTTTAAATGGGATAAAAATAAGGAACTTAACTCCGCTGGTCTTTTGAGGAGCGCCTCGCAACCAGGATCAAGAGCTAAGGGGAGGGTTTCTAGTCGGGATAAGTAAACTGCTGGTCTTTTGAGGAGCACCTCGCAACCAGGATCACGTTTACTTAAGGATACGTAAAATTATTAGCCGTCTCTCTTTTGAGGAGCGCCTCACAACAGAGATCAAGCTAATAACTTCCGAAAAATAAGTAAATGTAAGGATAAGTAAACTGCTGGTCTTTTGAGGAGCGCCTCGCAACCAGGATCACGTTTACTTAGGAAAGGTAAAATCATGAACCGTCTGTCTTTTGAGGAGCGCCTTGCAACAGAGATCAAGTTAATAATTTCGGAGAGGATTTTTAAAATCAGGATTAATTCGAGCTCTGGAAAAGTTCTAGCTCCGGGAGGAGTTCGTGTGAAACAACTTCGGGGCAGTTGGTTCACCGGGCAAACTGTCAATTTTGCCTTTTGCAGGCCCTTTTATAATAAAATAATCGGATAATTCCGTCGCCGCTCGTTTAATTTCGGACGAGGCGCCGAATTATAAAAATTATATTAATAATAATAATAATAATTACAATAATAATAATAACAATCAATAATAATTATAGTAATTATTGCATTATATTTTGTTATTATTTGCAGCCGGTGTGCTGCGCACAGTAATAGTATACATGTATACAAGTTTAAACATTTATATACATATATTTCTATATTATGCGTACATTAAGTCATTTGAATTAATTAATTTAATTAAATACAGCGGGTGCATTCGTTTTCGAACACCCGTTGTATATACTGGAATTAGCGCGTTCGCTACATTCGTTGCGGCTCAGGCTGTTTAGTGAGAGCGTACAGTAGTGTGCGTGCGGCACGTATTAGAGGGGATAGCGGCCGCCGGTCTAATGCATTGAACGCGCTCTCTCTTGCCGCGCGCAGTGTACCCCCTCTACGGCATACTCTGTACTTAGCTTAGTGGTAGAGAGAGAGACTAGATATCGCGTTCTCTCTCTACTTGTTCGAGTTTCGGCAGTTGCGACGACTACCTTCTCCAGTAGTCATCGCGACCTTTGCCCGGTTTTCGGTATTTATTCTGTGTATACGCGAGTTTCAATTTTATAATTGTAGAAATAATATATTTAATATATTACTTCCAGTGATGTTCGATATTATTTCTTGTGGCGTTTATACATCTAAGTCCGTGCATGTATGTGAAGTACATCCACCAAATTAGATGTAACACCATCTTAAGCATTTTAATTTTAATGCGTGTAGTAAATTCTCTGTTTCGAACGAAATTTTCGCGGTCATGTTTTTGGCCGTCGCACAAAAATGCAAGACATTTATAATTCCGCGTAAATTAAGTGAATGCGTGTTACTACGAGACTTACACGCGAGATTTCCGCATTTTCCGAACAAGCTAAGGGGAAAAAACTATGTGCACACTTATTTTACTCTTACATGAATTTCTGCCATGACGATGCTGCTGCTGTAGTCGCAGGCTGCTACCCGGCTTGCACTGCACGAAGTTGCTGCTGCTGCTGTGGTGCGCCTGTGCGCTGCAACCACGTGCGGGCTCCTGCCGCCGCTGCAGCTGCGGTTGCGCCTGGGAGCTGCAACCACGTACGCGGGTTCCTGCGGCGCCGCTGCTGCTACGGGGTCGCGCCTGGTAGGCTGCAACCACGTGCGCGGGCTCCTGCCGCCGCTGCTGCTGAGATTGCGCCTGGGAGGCTGCAACCACGTGCGCGGGCTCTTGCCGCCGCTGCTGCTGAGGTAGCGCCTGGTGGGCTGCAACCACGTGCGCGGGGCTCCTGCCGCCGCTGCAGCTGCGGTTGCGCCTGGGAGCTGCAACCACGTACGCGGGTTCCTGCGGCCGCTGCTGCTAGGGTTGCGCCTGTGCGCTGCAACCACGTGCGCGGGCTCCTGCCGCCGCTGCTGCTGAGGTTGCGCCTGGGGCGCTGCAACCACGTGCGCGGGCTCTTGCCGCCGCTGCTGCTGAGGTAGCGCCTGGTGGGCTGCAACCACGTGCGCGGGGCTCCTGCCGCCGCTACTGCTGGCTGGTCTGCGGTGCGGGTGCGCTGTGCGCCGCACTTTCGATGCTGTACGAACCGTTGCACGACGCGTGTCCTTTGTTGTCGCGCGTCTATGCTAGACGCGTGGCCTTTGTTCCCCCGGCTACGTGCTGACTGTCGTGCGTTCCTGCACGAGTTGCTGGAACACCAATTGCAAAAATAAGAACTTGTTGTTGTAACAAATACCTGGTGCTGTTGGTTCTTGTTGATCCCGATCCTCCTCCGTCTTCATCCGCGTGGATGCCGTCGGATGAAATCCTCTCCCAGAATGTCTGCGACTGGGAGCGTGTTGAAAGTCGGGGTCACCAGTGCAGGTATTGTCGTAATTTATATGATTACGCGACCGCCTACGCGTCGGTCGTTGACGGGATCAATACAGTTAAACACCAAGATAAGTAAATTAACAAGTTTACTGACAATATACTGATACAGTATAAGAGGTGAGAGAAGACCAATGTGGATCTGCCTCTACCGATTACCAGAACGGGACTGCCGCGGCGTCGCGGCCCCCTCCACGTAGTCGGAGGCGCCGCCGCTCGCTATAATACATGCGTAGTATACGCGTTGGTGCGTATGCGCGTATCGTCGTGGGTTCATGCTGTGTACGATCTAATCTGAATCTAATGTAAGATATTATCTAATCCTGACCGAATAGAATACATATTCAAAATATGAAGGCAATCGAAATATTAACTTACATTCAGGAAAAATTTCTAAGAATTAAAACGTGATTTGCTTAAACCAAGAGAATAGATTTTCTGAAGAACGAAAATCCAGTCAAGTAAATATTTATTTAATTATAATGTTCTAATTACTTAAATTTAGCTCATCATAATCTGAAAATAAGCATTTCAATTTTCTAGAAAAAGTTTCTTTAAAACAAACTGATCAAAATTAAAATGAAAATCCTGAATTTCTTAAATTTAGTAATCATGTACCTGAACACAATACTTTTGATTCTCTAAAAAAGTTCTGTACTAAGTAAATATTTTCTTTAACCAAGTAATCGCATAAACTTTAACCAAGTAATTAGTTACTTAAAAAAGATTATATTTTCACAACAGCAGAACATAAACATTGGAAATTAAATGAATATTTTCTTACCTAAAAAAAATATTATTTGGAACCAATGATTTCAAATTTAAAATCAGAAAAATAAATTCTTGGATTAATTAAATATCTTCTAGATTTTTGTCAAGATTTTCTAGAAAATGTGTGAAAATATTTTCTTGAACCAATAACTGAAAATGTTGGAATCAAAACATTTAGATATTTGATTCAAGCCGAGAAAATTAAATGAATATATACTTGGATTAAGAATTTCAATACTTCGCTCAAGAAATTTCATTAAAATAAAGAACTCGATTCTTATCTTTAAAACAATAATTACTTGAAATACGTTTTTATTTTCAAAAATATGGAAATTCAAGTATGTTAAATGTTTAAAAGTAGTGCATAGTTCCTTGATTCAAAGCATTATTTTCTTGACTTTAAAAATCAAAAGTTTAAACTAAGTGAATAATTTCTTGAATTCTTTTACACTTTATACGTTAATTTATATTTATTTCAAAACTTCGACCTAACAAGGATTCTATCCGCAGACCTTTGGATTCACAAGCTAACACCTTATTAATTACGCTATAGCAGTACGCTGTGGGCAATTATAAAAATCTTATATATCAATTTTAGATCTCATATAGTTATACATTATGAAATTAATTTATAGATTCCAATGAATAGTATATGCATTTATATATAATATATACTTATATTATAATAATTTATATATTGTTTTGATTTTAATACTTAATTTCCCACATCTATATAATATTGTCTTAAATGTATTTTTCTTAGGTATATGAAGCTTAAAAATAATTCTTTTTTATATTACTTTATAAAACTGAAAAAAATATTTGCTAAGATCCAATGTGGGCCGATCACGAGCAATGCCAAAATAAGACTAAACCAAAAGATCGCTGGTGAAGAGTTCAGTAACGTATAGCTTGCTTAAAAACTTTGAAATATTTCTTAAAAATAAACCATAATTTTAAAACTTCTTGATATTATATATATATATATATATATATATATATATATATATATATATATTTATAATATTATATTAAACAAATCTAGATAATCTAGATAATATTTTCTTAAATGTAATTTTCATAGGTATATGACGCTGAAAAATAATTATTTGTTGTATTATTATATATCTGAAAAAATATCTGCCAATATCAAGTAAATATTTATGTGCCTTGTAGCGCATAAAGAATTATTTCTTAAATTAAAATTAAAACAAATATTTTCTTAGATTGTGAAAGAAGTTGCTTAAAATAGGAAAACCAGAATCTAAAAAATTCCTTCATCAAGAAGATATTCGCTTGAATTCAAACGATATTAGCTAGATATTTTACAACATCCGTTCAACTAAACGGAGGGAGTTATGGATTTCTCGAAATTAACTAAAAAGTAAGAAATTACTTACCTAGATTACCTCATATTTTTTCTTATTGCCGAATTTCACGCAAAAAATTATTTTCTTAAATCTAGAGATTATTTATCATCCTAAAAAATAAATTTCCTATTTTTTAGCTCATATAGTAAAATATCAATCATACATCAGTTGAATTTAAGCGAACAAGTTCTTGATGAGGGAACTTTTTAAATGCTGGTTTTCTTATTTGAAGTAACTTATTGCACAATCTAAAAAATATTTATTTAATATACAGTTACAACAATTTATTCACTACATTTTAATCAATATTTACTAATATTTATCTAGTATTTTTTTAGTTTAACGATTAATTAGATAAATTAATAAATATTTTTTTTTATTGGTCTTACAGTCCAATCAATTTCAACCAAAAATAAAATAAAATAAAAATAAAAATAAAATTAAAATAAAAAATAAAAATAATAATAAAAAATAAAAAATAAGAAATAAAAATAAAAAATAATAAAAATAAAAAATAAAAATTAAAAATAAAAATTAAATTAAAAATTAAATTAAAATGATATTAAATTAAAAGAGAAAATAAATTTGATAATTTTTTAAATAGTAATTTTATACATGATTTAATTACCGCGAAGAATTTTTTGAAAAATAACCCTAATATAATCTTCCAAAAGGCCGACAAAGGTAATGTAACTGTAGCTTCCAATAAAATTGATTACATAAATTGTATAAATAATATATTAAATGATGATAGTACTTATTTGAAGATTGGTAATCCACATATCATTAAGCTACAAAATAATTTGAAAGAGTTATTAAATAATTGGAAAAGAAATGAATATATAAATGTTACTACATATAAGTATTTAAAATGTGAAAATGGAACTGTGGCAAAATGTTATGGGCTTCCCAAGATTCATAAAGAAAATCTGACATTTAGAATAATAATATCTTCCATAGGTTTCCCAACTTATAATATTGCTAGATTTTTGTCTAATATATTGGTTAAGATAGTTGGAAGAACTAGTTCTTACATTAAGGATAGTTGGTATTTTTACAATGAAATGAAAGATATTGTTATTCCGAAAAACTACAAGATGATTTCATTGGATGTAGTATCTTTGTTTACAAATGTACCTTTAGAGTTGTTAAATGATATTATACAGGAAAAGTGGAATGAAATGAATTTGCATACAAAATTGACAATGAATGAATTTATTAAAGCAATTAATTTGGTTTTTAATAACACAATTTTTTCATTTGATAATAAATTTTATGAACAAAAATACGGATGTCCAATGGGGTCGCCTTTGTCACCGGTTATAGCTAATTTAGTTATGGAAAAGTTGGAAAGTATAGCCTTGTCAAAATTGCTTTTTGAACCAATGATATTTAAGAGATATGTTGATGATATCTTTACAATTGTTCCAGAAGTTTTTGTGGATGAAATGGTGGATGTTTTCAATTCTGTACATGACAGAATTAAATTTACAAGGGAGGTTGAAGTAAATAGTCAGTTAAGTTTTTTGGACGTTAATGTGATTAGATGTAGTAATAATAAGGTAAAACTTAATTGGTACAGAAAGCCTACTTGGTCAGGTAGGTTTTTAGATTTTAATTCACACCACCAATTCGGAAACAAAATTGGAGCATTGAGAGGTGTCATTGACAGAGCAATTAAATTGTCACATAAAGATTTTAGACAAAATAATTTACAGATAGTAAGAGAGACTTTTATTAATAATGGCTATCCAATTCAATTTATTAATAGATTGATTGCTGAGAGATTGTTTGAAATTTATAATACCGAAAATAGACATAGTGCAGGAATTGATTTTAACGGAGGCAAAATTATTGTCTTACCATATGTTCGAGGATTATCTGAAAGAATAAAAAGAAATTTTCGGAAATATAACATTCAAATTTTCTTTAAAAATCGCAATAATTTAAGTAGATTGTTTAATAATTGCAAAGATAAGGATGATTTATGCTTAAAATCAGGAGTTGTTTACAAGATTAATTGCATGGATTGTGATAAATACTATATTGGACAAACAGGTAGATACTTAAAAAAGAGAATTTATGAGCATAAATATAGTTTACGTAGCTCACATATTACTTCTGGTTTAAAAGAGCATTGTTTAAAGTTTTTACATTCTTTTGATTTTGTGAATGTGGATATTTTGGAATATGGTATTAATAATAAGTATAAACGGGAGAGTCTTGAAAGTATTCACATTTCCAAGAATCGAAATAATGTGAATTTAATGTTAGAGTCTGGTAGATTGGACAGTGTTTATCATTCCTTATTAAATTGATTGGTTTTGGACAATTTGTGTAGAGGGGGAATTTATATTTAATTTACGAAATTTGGTGGTGGGGATGAGTATATATAGATTAGAATATAAGGTTTAGATTAGTCCCTGATGAGGAGCCGTAGCGAGCTCGAAACGTTGGACAAGTCTTCAATTAGGTAAGGGTGTTGGGGACAGTCAGACTGCACTTTACTAACAAAGAATTTTTTCAGCTAATATTTTATTTTCAGATTAGTCTACGGGGGTGAATGTAAACAAGGACAGTCTGACTGTCATTATCATTTTAATTTAATTTTTAATTTAATTTTTATTTTTAATTTTTATTTTTTATTTTTATTTCTTATTTTTTATTTTTTATTATTATTTTTATTTTTTATTTTTATTTTATTTTTATTTTTATTTTATTTTATTTTTGGTTGAAATTGATTGGACTGTAAGACCAATAAAAAAAATATTTATTAATTTGTATATGGGCAGTCGACAGAAGTACAATTCAATTGATTAATTAGATAAATAACTACTTTCAAGATCTTAATTTCTTACATTGAGATATTGGTTTTATAAATTAAGAAAATGATAACCTTGATTTTAAAAATTGAAAAAACAAATTTACTACTCTTCACTTTATAACGGAAAATATTAAATCTAATATAAAAGATCAAATATAAATATAAAATATTACTTATATCTAAATATAAGAATATATTTATTGAATGTTCGAATGCAGAAAATTTTATTAATTATCATTTACTCAATATTTACTAATTATATCTAATATTTTTAGATTTCAAGAAACTGATTGCTTATTAATTAACTTCTCTCAAGAACTCAATTCCTTATATCAAGACATTGGTTTGAAAATTTTACAATATAATAATCTTGAGTTGTACACTATAGTACACAATTGGGTAATATGAGAACTGGGTTCTCCTGTAATTTTGAATTGAAGCGAATAAGTTCTTCAATAAGGAATTTCTTTTATAATTTCTTTTAATATCTTCTAATCATGTATATAGTATGTGTATTCGTAAAGCATAATTAATTTCTAAATATACATGTTATATTTTTAAAAATTTTTTTAACTTAATTGTTTTAATTACACAGAAATATTGACTTGATATGAGAACCTTTTTTTTCTGTGATATAAATACAAAGATGAATTATTTTTCGATTTTGTATACGTATTAAGTTTTAATTTAAGAAAATATTATCTGGATGTTAATAATCACGTTTTAAAATGAAAACGTTATATAAATTATTATAATATAAGTAAAAATTATATATAAATGCATATACTATTCATTTGGAATCCATAAATTAATTTCATAATATATAACTATAAGAGATCTAAAATTGATATACAAGATTTTTACAATTGTCCACAGCGTACTGCGATAGCGTAATTAATAAGGTATTAGCTTTCGAATCCAAAGGTCTGCGGATAAAATCCCGGTTAGTTCGAAGTTTTGAAATAATTGTTATAAAAGCAAATTAACGTATAAATTGTAAAAGAATTCAAGAAATTATTCGCTTAGTTTAAACTTTTGATTTTTAAAGTCAAGAAAATAATGCTTTGAATCAAGAAACTATGCACTTCTTTTAAACATTTAGCATACTTGAATTTTGATGTTTCTAAAAAATAAAAACGTATTTCAAGTAATTATTATTTTAAAGATAGGAATCGAATTCTTCATTTTAAATTCAATTTCTCGAATGAAGTATTGAAATTCTTAATCCAAGTATATATTCACTTAATTTTGTCGGCTTGAATAAAATAACTAAATTTTTTTATTCAAAATCTTCAGTTATTGGTTCAAGAAAATATTTTCTTTCGATAAGAAAATATTTATTTAATTTCCAATTTCAGCCACCCATTTTCTAGAAAATCTGGACTACAATCTAGGAGCTATTTAATTAATCGAAGAATTTATTTTCCTGATATTAAATTTGAATCTATTGGTTTGAGGATATATTTCCTCAAAATAAGAAAATATTCATTTAATTCCCAATATTTGTGTTCTGCTGTTGAGAAAAAATAAGCTTGATATTAGAAATGATTTTTTTCAGTGTATATATACAAGAAATATATTCAATTTTTGAAAAAAATATTTACTCAAAAGAATGAAATAGTTTTCTCCAAGGGTGGATTAGATTTATTTGATTATTCCTTGCCAGTTGTAAAATCTAATAAAAATTTATTTAATTTTATTTAACGAAGCACAAAGATTTAAATATTAAAGATAATAAATACATAGTAAAAACTACAAAATATATATATAAATAAAAAAATGTATTTTCTATTTTTGAAAAAATTATTTAGATATAAGATAGAAATAGTTTTATTAAATGATTTATTCCTTTAAATTTAATATTAAAATCTTTGTGCTTCGTTTAATAAAATCGAAAAAATGTGTATTAGTTTTTAACAACTCGTTGGATATAATCAAATAAATATATTTTACCTTTTAATAAAGCTATTTAATTGTTCATATTGAATAGCTTTTCCAAAAATTGATTATATTTGTTAAATTTGAGTATATATATAGTTTTTCAAATATTTATTTATTGAACTTTATTTTTTACGTATATGTAGTTCCGTTTAGTAAAATTCAAGAAATATTTATTATTTTTCAATAATTTATTTAGTATAATGTAATAAATATATGTTCGCTATTCAAATAAACTTAATTGTTTATTTCAAATATGTGGTTTACTCTAAATTATAAAATATTCTTTCGTGTTAAATATGTATGTTGCAGTTTTGAACATAAATTTAAATAAATATTTATTGTATTCCAATAACTATTGAATTAATTTTAATAAATGCATGATATAATGTAAATAGCAATGAAATAAAATTTATTATATAAAAATTTAATGAATGCTATTATATAAATAATTTACAGGAAGTATAATTTTTTATACGAAATTAGTGTTATTATTAAGATCAACACAGTCTTATTGTCAAGTTTTAAACTCAACATTTTAAGAATATATATATATATATATATATATATACCTATTTTCTTAAAAATTTGGCAGCGGGATGTAGTAAATGGGATTCACTGGTGTGGACGAAAAAATTCTTTAGGTGCGTATACCCAGGTATACCTTTTCGTAGCCTCGATCATCGCCACGCAGAGAATTTAAAATTTTAAGAAAATACGTGTATGTATATAAATACATACATACACACTTACACACACAGACATGAAAATCTATACGCACTTCAAGAATTTCGACACCAGTTAATCCTTTTTATTGCATCTATTGTTTCGGCGTCCCCCCTACTGAACGCCGTCTCTCCCTCGATCGCATCAGCTCGGAAACCAACATCTGGAATATCGCACGAACGGAGTACCGATGTTCACCACCGTAGCGCTGAGAGTCAAAATTTTACTACAATGTCTAACATGGGCATCGGCGATCTCCCCTTATTATCTCTGATCGTACCATCGCACGAGCTCAAAAAACAAGATATGGAATATCGCACGAAACGGCCAGTATTTCACTTTGGCCACCAGAGGCCCTTGTTTTCAGTCGAAAATTTTTACTGCAGTCTGACCCATAAACGTCGGCGATCTCCCTTTATTATCTCTGGTAATACATTCTCGGTAGCAGACGCTGAGACGCATCTAACCGGATGTATCAAACTATGTTCCACCAGTGATAAAGAAAGAACTGTAACAGGTACCACAGTGTGCTAGTAATTATATTCACTTATAACCGATAAAACGTCTTCAGAATCCGGGTCTCGTTTACCTTTTTGAACTGAGCGTTCGTTGGTTAGCAACGATACTCCCGCAAAGAAAATCTGTCAGTTAATCACGTAAATAACCTTAAAAATAACCAGATAATATCAGTATCGTTTTTATGTTTTTGTAGTTTGTACTTTCGCGAGTGTTTAAATATAGAGTGAGGTGCGTATGTGCATGTATATATACGTGTAATCTCCTGCAACGCCGATTTTATTTCGCAATAATATTGTCGAATTTACGAAGAATTATTAGTTAAGTAAAATGGATGCCGAGGCGTTCCTAGACATAGCTAACCAAGTTGTTAAGTTAAAGATGTTTCCGTACTTCGACATCGCGCATTGCGTGCTTTGCGCTCTACATGTCAGAGAGGATTTGGGATCCGGTAAGTCACGAGAATATGCTTTATATATATATATATATATATATATATATATATATATATATATATATATATATGCATATGCATATGCATGCGAAGCCCGTTAGAAGTATGTGCGTATGAAGCCTTGATGTAGAATTCTATTATTAAAAGGGAGCCCCGCAACCAGACAACAGAGATAAAAATATGCCTAAATCGTATGTGTTTCCCGATTTAGATTTCTTTCCTACGACTCTTTCTCTATCTGTT
Organism: Sycobia sp. Sy_11; assembly: GCA_018907035.1. Taxonomy (NCBI): domain Eukaryota; kingdom Metazoa; phylum Arthropoda; class Insecta; order Hymenoptera; family Epichrysomallidae; genus Sycobia; species Sycobia sp. Sy_11. Next base: position 36,304 of record JACCIC010000075.1, read on the forward strand.
TTCTTTTTTATTTTTTTGTATATTTTAAAATTGTTGCCTATTCATCTGAATAACTATTATTTTATTTTTGAAAGACAAATATATTTATTCAAATGACAAGAAATCAAAATATGTTGTACAGCATGACGATGTAATTAACAGATTTCTTTTTTTTTATTATACAGTAATAATGATCTTTCCATATTTGAAAAATTTATTATGAGTTTTGAGTACAATAAAATTTATACAGCCATTTTAGTGCCTATAAATATTTTTAAGCTTGTAATTTTTATTTCTGTTGTTTTGTTGCGTGTAAAATTTACAAAAATTTCAATTGTTATATTAAAAAAAAAAACAAATCTAATTATGAAGATTTTTTTTACACAATTAATATTTTTTTCAAAAAATATTTAATCATGTCTTTTAATAATTTATAGGGTATCCTATATTTATTATTTAAAAACCTTTTATTTTAGTATTTTTATATTATGGTAAATATATATATATATATATATATATATATATATATATATATATATAATCTATATTTCATCAAACTAATCTATGAATGTAAAACATTATGTAATAATTGAATTAGAGTTGATATTTTTGAATTAAAACTTTGAATGTAACTTATTTTAATAATATGTTATTATTTCAAATATATTTGAAAATCGATATTGTAAACGCAATATAAAACTATACTTTTTTATTTATAAAACTTCTTTCTTTAAAACTTTTATAATTTAAAGTGCTTGAAACAGTATACAACAAACTGATTTCTCTATTCATGGAAGACTTTGTTAAATATATACATTTAGCTTTATATTTCTGATCCTCAATCTTTTTGTTTGTTTCATTGTTCTATATTAAACTAAAATTAAAAAATTTTTAGAATTACAGCTTTTATTTAAATATTATAATTATGATTTTTATCTCCATTTTTTATTTATAATTATAAATAAAAGTTAAGAATTACTATCTATTTATTAAAAAACCATAAATAAAATTAGAATACAAAAACATATGTAAGAATGTGGAAAGCAGAAAAGAACCTATTATTTCATTTAATAACATAAAAATAGCTAATGTTATTATAAATAAAAAACTTAAATAACATTTTTTTTATATTTTTTATGTTTAGAAAAACATATTTGCTTAAACATTTATCTTAGGAAAGGAATTTCAATATAGTAAAAAAAAATTAATACTTTTGATGCAATCAAATTCTAGGCACAATTAATGGGTATTGAGTAATGAGTATTCTTACCTCTTTGGTAGTTTAAGTCTGTTACTTAGTCTATTTTTATAAGTGTTTTTAACATCCGACACTGAAAACTAAGCATTCCAGTTCTTTTTGAGCAAGTCTAAAATTTATCTATCTTACAAATTTAAAATAATCTTAAAAGAAAGTTATACTTAAGTATAGTTAAACTAAATGATAAATAGATATATAAAGTGTATAATCTTGTTGTAAATTTTTTCATACTTGATTTAATAACCATCTGTTGAATCCATTAAAGTCAAAAATATTTCAACGATTTTCTTATTATATCTCCTGACATATTCGAAAAGCCTTGTATTTTTACTTTTATTAATTTGTACTTATTTTATAATATTGAACTTGGAATAAATAACATTTTATAAAAAAATAATTTTTTCTTTTTTTAATAAACAAAAGCTTATTTAACAAAATCTAAAGCAATCTTCTAAAATCTAAAACAGTCTAAGACAGTTAATTGGACGATCAAATGAATTTACTTGTAAATGAAAGTCAATTGTAATTAAATGAAGAGCTTTGTTTGATGCAGTCCCTATTTTGCCCCGATAGATAACAAATGTTTAGACTCAACAAAAAAAGAAAAATGGGAGAGAATACCTTTCTCCTCTTATTTCGTTCTTGGGTACTAACCCTAATTTTTTTAGAGTGATTAAAAATTATATATTGGATAATGCATGGGAATGTAATCTCCTCGATACAACAATGCAATTTTTAATAAAATTTTTATTATATTTTCAGAAATTACACAATTATATAGTTAGAATTTAAATTATGCAGAAAGCTTATCAACATTTATTTAAAATTCTTGACACAAATAAATACTAATCAGACTGAATAATCAACGGTTACAAACTAATCAACTTTTGCGAATTATCTACGAATTGTCTGTAAATTTTAACCTCACTTTGAAATACAACTGAGAATAATGTGAGGGTACAACCTAGTACAACATGTCTTGTAGAATGCATTGAGAACATCATTGAATCAAATTCAGTTGTCGTGAATTTTTACACAGCAACTTATCGTTTCACAACCTTAGCTCTGTGTGGATTTTTTAAAATATAGAAATAAAGAATCTACATTATGTCATAAAATTCAGCTAATTTCTAAATCTCTTGAAACTACAAACATTATACATCAATTACTTGATTCTTCAATGAACGTTGGGAAAATTGAAAGAGGCTCAAAACAACCTGATCTGGATGATTTTATAAATTATAGATTTTTAATCTCTAAGCTCTAGTTCTCATAAATAATGTTACAGATTTAAAAGACATGTCTGGAGATTCCTGACATCCCAGACACTGCAAAGTTTTTACATAGTAATTTAAAACACTGAATACATATCATGTGAGAGAATAGTTGAGTTTTAGGTATTAGTTTTTAAGTCTTTTTAAAACATTCGATGACAACATTTTTGCCTATTTTCATATTGGAGATAAGAGAAACTATCAATCTTAAAGTCTTCAGAGTACTATAAGAAGTGCCTATCTTAAAATTTTCTGCCAAGAAGGAAAGAAGTATTATTCTACGTAGATTAAAAACTTTTTGCCTTTTTTAACATAAAATGACCATGATTTTTTTTCAATCTACTTGATATTTTTTTACTTTTTATGAGCTAAGGACACGATCACAATGTTAATTGTTTTTTGTGATACGTTGTTAAACATTTCCTTATGAAGTTTAAAAAAGTTTTATTGGAAGATCATTTTATAAACATAACTAAGCAATATTTCATTACAACATTGAAAATTCTATACAAGTTCAATTTTCAATACGGTTCTTAAAAAAGTACATGTATTAGAAGCTCATTTCATAAATGTAACTGAAATCTGTTTCATTGCAATATATTAAATATTCAATCATTTTTATGAAACTTAATATAAACGTAGTGAAATAAAATTAATAATATTGTATCTTAAATTTAATACCAGATAATCAACTTTCATAAAAATATTACAATCTAGTATATTGACAAAGAAAAACGATTACCGCGTCCTTGAGGGTGCCATTGAACGAAAACAAATATGGTCAACATGAATGTGCATATAGTACAGAGTATAAATAGAGTAAACTTATTTTTTTAATTATAATTTATTAAGTTTGTTTGTATTATGCTCTCACAGTAATTATATATTATTATAAATTTAAAAATATTAGATTAAGGGGATAAATTATAATATCTTATAATAGGATGCAATTCCAAATTAATGTGATATATTACCAACGAAGATAAGACATAAAATTGGGATTTAGAAATAAAACGAAATATTATGTTTTTTTATTTAATAATGCATAAAATTATAAAAATAAATGAAAATTAATAATATAAAAATGTATAATATTAATAATATTATAATAATATTGTGAGTGTGTGTGTGTGTTTTTTTTTTTAATAGGCGTAGGTAGAGCAAGCTCTGCACAAGTGGCCTCTCGAAACCAGCATCCCGCTCGAACTATCAGAGAATATTACTTCGGCGGGACTGTTAGTTAGCCTATATGGCTCCTCTTCCTATGGCATTATCCTACGTTCCCCATCCACACAAGTGATCAGGGGTTCGGTGTTCGTCCTCTGCAACTTAAAATAGAATCAGCTAGCCTAATTCATCCTGGGCCATTCGCCTAATTCTATCAGCATTTCTAAGTTTGGTCATCACCGCTTTTGCGAAACTGGCTACTGCTTTCCAGTTTTCAGATGATTCCAGCATTATTGATAGGATGCTCTCTGGTCTTATTGGCTTATTGATGGTGTTCATAAAGTGCTCACGTTGTGTTCTAAAACGAGGGCAGCTCACTAATATGTGCACGGCATCTTCAACCAATGTCGGACAGATGGGACAGAAATCATTATTATCCAGGTAAAAACGATAGAAATAGAACCTAAAACAACCATGTCCAGTCAGCAACTGGGTTAGGTGGAAATCTAGTTCCCCATGTTTCCTGTTGATCCATCTTTGTATGTCTGGAAGGATACGATAAGTGCATCGGCCTTTGTTAGAATCGTTCCATTGTTTTCGTCATATTTCTATAGAACGATGACGTTCCACGTTTTTAGCACCTTGTAGAGAATCCACTGCGGCCTTACATATGTTGTGCAGCCTAGCCAGTTCATCTGCAGCTAAATCGAAAGGAAGAATTCCGGCAAGTACCTCAGCAGCGTCGGTGGATACTGTCCTGTAACCACTAATAATACGTATACAGGAGCGGCGACGAGCCGCAAAGGTCAGCTCACAGTACGATTTAATTCCACATGTTTGATGCCAGATTGGCGCTGCATACATGCTGACAGAATTAACAACATAAGCTAATAGCTTCCTCTGGGGTGGGCGTGGACCACCAATGTTAGGCATGAGTCGATACAAGGCAACTGCAACTCGTTGCGCTTTTTCACTAGATATCTTTAGATGCTCTTTGAAGTTTAACCTGGCATCAAGCTGTACACCGAAGTATCGTAAAGATGGCGCAGAACTAATGCGGCAGCTACCAACTTTAAAAGTAATATTATCTACCTTCTTACGACTGCTGACAAGAACTACTTCTGTCTTGTGCTTCGTTAATTGTAGACCAGCCGACTTAATCCATATACTGATGTTGCTGATTGCCTCATTGGTATTTTCAGTGAGTTCTTCAAGGGTCTTAGCCGTCACTACTAGTGCGATATCGTCGGCGTAGCCTACTGTTATTGAACCAGGCGGTTGTGGAATCCTCAACACGCCATCATACATAATATTCCATAATATAGGTCCCATAAGCGAATCCTGGGGGACTCCCGCAGTAACCTTAGGCGATACAATGCCTTCATCCGTTCGGTATAATATTATTCTATTCTCAAAGTAGCTGGCCACGACATTCTGTAGATAACCAGGTACTCCGAACTCTTTCAGCGAATTCATAATAGAAGACCAGCGCGCTGAATTAAAGGCATTCTTGACATCTAGAGCGACAATTTCACAATACTGTTTAGTGCCACCTTTCCATCTCTAACCACTGATTGCATCTCTTGCAGTACACACTACCAGTTTAATAGCATCGACTGTTGATTTTGATTTCCGAAATCCAAATTGGCGTGAGGATAAGCCGTGCAACCCTTCAGTGAATGCTTCCAGTCGGCTACATATTATTGTTTCCAATATTTTACCTACCGTATCGAGCATACACAATGGCCTGTATGATGACGGATCATCAAGTGGCTTATTGCCCTTAGGTAACAGGACTAACCTTTGAGTTTTCCAGCAATCAAGAAAAATTCCTTCAAGAAGGCAAGCATTATATACTTTTAGAAATATAGATGGATTCTTCTGTATCGCCAACTTAACTGCAGCATTAGGGATACCATCAGGGCCAGGGGCAGCATTGTGTCTAATCTTAGCATAAGCATTATGTAGCTCCATTTCTGTTATAGGAGGTATATCGTCCGAGTGTTGCGTGCGCAGTACAGTCCCATGGGTGTCATTGGGAAAGAGAGCGGAAACAATCTTATCAATCAATACCGTACTAGTGGGTTGTATTGGTGCCCTACTCAATCGTGCCATGACTGTTTTGTATGGTCGTCCCCATAAATCATTGTTGGCCTCTGCGCACAGTTCAAGCCAGCATCGACGCTTGCTTGCCTTAATGGCCTTGACAAGCGCTCTTTGTGCTTCTTTAAATAAACTATTAAACGTATCACGATGGCTGCGGGCTCTTTGGGCAAGTCTACGTGCGCGATGACATTGTTTGCGCAATTCTGCAATTTCATTTGTCCACCAGTAGACAGATTGACGATGTTTAAATCCGCTCTTAGTCCTAGTTATTGATGCATCGCATGCTTCAGAGATATGCTTCATGAGTGCATTTGCCAGATGGCCTGGTGCACCATATTCTAAATGCTCTTCTGATATTATAGTGGCGAACATTCACAGTCTAGCGATCTGATGTTCCATTTCCGTGTGGGCATTAGTTCTGTCAGGGCCCGAGCACACGGCCGCCAAATGGCCAGTCTGCCAACACCTGAAGCAGCGCTTTATTTCTGTTTTTTTTTTCGAACACTGCAGCTGACCCATCCGATTCGAACATGCCCTGCACGTAGTAACTCAGCTGCGTGGGTATATGGTACAGACACCACCGCCGTCTGAGTACTCCCATAAGCTTGCTGCAAGGAACGAGCGATTAGCATGTTGGTCTCCTTTAGTTCGAGGTGTGTTTTCAGAGCCTCTAATACTTCATCCTTTGTAGTGACCTCATCTATATCTTTAATCTCCAAAGTTATAAGATTAGTCATGACCGAAGTGGATGCGGTATAGCCAACCTTAGTTTCAACAATGCGAGCCAACTCTTGTGCATCTTTGGCTGTCCGTTCTAATTCAAGTACAAGGTCACCGCTTGCATTTCTGCGTATCCTGTTAACCTCATTCTTCACATGAGATAACTCCGGGTCATTGTTTATTTGACGCAGTACCTCCGCGTATGTAACTCCTTCATTGGCCTTAATCAAAATGGAATTAGGTCTATTTCGTCCATTAAGCCTGCGTGCACTAGGTAATTCTTTATCTTTACCTTTGGGCTTCTTGCGCTTGATAGTCTGCCATTGATTTTCCTTGGCCTCAGACTTCCCTGTAGGTACTCCAACCGACTCTGGTGGTCTCCTTAAGCCCAGTGATGTTTCTTTCGTCCTTTAGCCGCCTACTGTTTTAGGAGTAGAATCCATCCCTTCGGCTACGCTTCGTTTGGTATCAGAGCGTAGACTCGGCGTAGTTTGACTCACTACTTCATGAGTACCGGGACGGTGATACTGCAACAGATCATCCTCTGCCATACTGATGCATTTGTAAGAGGCATTAATAGAACGAGCAAGATCCTTAATGGTCTTGTGCACGTTATGCCTATCTTCAACAAAATCCAACAGTTGGCTGATCTTCTCACCAAGTCGTTCCAGATGATTGTTTCTTTGCGTGATGGAGATTTCACGATCCGTCATTTCTTGATCCATCATGACATCTCCTTTAGTACACAATGTACTGTCTATGATGATGTTTGATTTACCCTCCCCAGAATCCGAGGGGCTACCACCGACCATAGAGGCTTTCACTCTATCGGAATCGGTGAGGAGATTGACCGGTGTTGCCGGAGTTACTCCCTGGGGTATATCTTTGTTTATACCAAACATTAATCATAATTGGCCTTAAGTTCGGAAGGCCCTCCCTATTAGCTTTTTCTGTCCGCCCTGAGTATTTTATTTCCTCAGTGCCCTCTACAAATTGTAGCGAGCCATCCCCTATCCGCAACCTGGGGAGGCGCCAGATGGGAAAAAGCAACAAAACTCCACACTGGGGGACTGTCTGTCTGTCTGTCTGTGTGTCTGTGTGTGTGTGTGTGTGTGTGTGTGTGTGTGTGTGTGTGTGTGTGTGTGTGTGTGTGTGTGTGTGTGTGTGTGTGTGTGTGTGTGTGTGTGTGTGTGTGTGTGTGTGTGTGTGTGTGTGTGTGTACTAGCATTCCTGTCTCGGCTTCGACCGAGATAGTAACATAACCGACTTATAAATTATATAAACTTGTAAAAATATTCTATGTATAAAAATATATTGCCTATAGATAATTTTAACTATGATGATATTTCTGTAGAAAACAATTATGAATCCTGCCTCAGGGTCCCCTGAAGTGATCTGGCTGTATTCAGTTAGTCCTGAGAGTCTCCCCCGGGCCGAATTTCTTCAATATTTATGATTTTTGGGGAGTAATTACGAATATCTTAACAGCTTTAGACAGAAAGTGAATATTTATTCCTAAATCCATAAAAACTCCATGAAAATTAAGGTTTGCTAAATTTATCTTCACAAATAAAAAAATTACAAAATATTTAAAACCAAAGTCGTATAGAGCTAATTAAAATACATATTTTTTATTCTATACAGTGTTCAGTGCATACAATATTTCTGAACAATTTACTCAGTACAGGTACTTTCGTATACATTTTTTTTCGAGAAATACTGTTTGTAGAGACGAATTGAATAGAATAAAAATATCTATTTTAATCAGATGTACAACTATTTACAAAAATTTTTTTTGTAAATTTTACTATTCCCCAAGGTATGTTCGAAAGACTATGTATTTATAGTTTTTGATATGAAATTTAAATGTCTATCTAACACCACTACAATAATTTTAATCATCGTCGAAAAAAATTGACAAATCGATTAGGTTTGTTTTTCGGAAGTTCATCAACGATTGCCGTTACGGTACTTACATATTTACGTAACAATTATCGTAGACTACTTGCGCAAGCACGCATTTAGATTCCCGCATGATCGCAGCATTCTTCAAGCAAGACTGCATGATCATACTAATGTGTACAAATATAAGTAATACATTATTTATAACTTTTAAATATTTATTTATTCATCTAAATCTAATTCGCCCCCCTCAAAATAATCCTACCCAGGTGCAATGCTACTATGCCAACGATTTTTCCAATTTTCAAAACATTTTTTACACTTGTATTCTGGAATGGCCATCAGTTCCTCCTTGATTCGGCTTTTATTTCTTCAATTGAATCAATTTCATCAAGCGGTCTTTTGAATTTGCTGAACAGCCAGAAGTCACACGGTGCGAAATCAGGAGAGTACGGTAATTGCGGAACGATATTGGTTGAATTTTTGGTAAAATGTTCACGTAATATCAACATCAGAATCTTTGGCTAGAAAGTAGTTTTTAATATAAAACTTCGTGTATGACTCTAGCAAATGCATAGAAACGTTTTATTTTTATTTATATAATAATGTTATACAGGATGTTCGAAATGTTCCGGACCCCTATTTATAATATAAAGAAAGCACTTGAAAAAAATGTTAAATACAAAAGTTCTTCAGTTTTGAAGTTTGAACTAAATGGTGACCTTGGATTTCTTATTGATTATCATATTCAAGGTCATTTGAAGTTTATTTTCAGTTTTTTAAATAGGGGCCCCTATTTTTTTATTTCAGATTTTGAAAGAGCACAAAATTTTATATCTGGATGTGTATCAACGTTCTGGCTCAAAATGACCTACGGAGATCATTTAGGTGTTAAATGACTATTAAGTAGCTGAACGCCCAGAAATTCCAATTATTAAGAACTTTGAGCGTATCTGACCAATATTAAAGTAATTTGATTGTATAAGACAAACTTTATGGTGGCGTTAAATTGACATTGCTCTTGATTTTCAAGGTCATTGGAAGGTTAACTTTAGTATTCAATATTAAGCCTCCTAGTTGCAATTCTCCATTTTGCATCTGCGTCAAATTTTGCATTAGGATTGTAGAAGGTGTAATCGACATTGGTGTTTATTCAAATGTTCGATTTCTCTCTTGAATATTTTACGCTAAATCTGATCAGGATAGAGATTGTGACAAGTGACTTTGTAAAAGTTTTCCAGCTCATTAGTGGATACTACATACATAGTTAGGTCTATATTTGAACTAGAATTCATTAAAAGCTTTTACATTCATCATTGGCTGCTCTCAGTCACCAATTCACTAAGAATAGTGTCCAGGGCTTACGATGAGGACGTATCAGGATGGATTAAAAAGCCTCATAGTGCTCAGGCACGGGAGGTAAAACTAATTAAGGTAATATCTTAGGCGATTCAGCTAAATAAGGCAAGACCATCGGCGGCAATGCAAAATGAGTCCCTTTTTAATAAGCTGAAGTTAACTTTCAAATTACCTTGAAAATCAAGGGCAATGCCAATTTAACGCCACCAGAAAATTTGTCTTACAAAATCAAATTACTTTAGTATTGGTCAGATACTCTCAAAGTTCTTAGTAATCGGGATTTCTTGGCTTTCTGCTACTAAATAGTCTTTAACTCATAAATGATCTCTGTAGGTCATTTTGAGCCAGAACATAGGGGTCCCTATTTAAAAAGCTTAAGACGAACTTCAAATGACCTTGAAAATGATAATCAATAACAAATCCAAGGTCACCATTTAGTTCAACCATGAAAACCGAAGAACTTGTATTTAACATTTTTTTCCAAAATGCTTACTTCATGTTGTAAGTGGCGGTCCGGAACATTTCGAACATCCTGTATATATAAAAAATGATATATATAAAATATTTTCCGTAAGCTCCAATTATTTTAACACAAAAATATTCTATAATTAAATTCAAAATCAGTTCACTGATTTAGTCACATGTCCTACTGACTGTGATAAAGAGAAACATAATAATATATATTTTCAATATATAAATTACTTATTTTGAATAAATGGTTTACTAATGGTGTATGAATAAACCATTTGTTTCATTTCAAAAGTATGTAGTAAAATGTATAAAATTTTAAATTAAAAATAAATAAGATATTTGCATTAGTTATTAATGCTATTATGTTTAAGAATATGTGTTAAACAATCATGTATTTTTTACTAATGTGAACCTTCTTAGAAACCAAATTAATTGAAAGTGTTTTTGTCTGAAGTTCATATTTAAATAACTTCTATCTTTCAAATATTTAAAAATAAAAAAATGTACATTTGATAGTCTAATTGTAATAATTATATATTTATATATTTTGAACGAATAACTTTCTTTTGTCTTCTTAATTCTTGTATAAAATATTCAATGTATTATATTTAATTCGTATTGTTTCTCTTTTTAACAAAAACAATTATATTGCAAAAAAATCGCTTTGCTAAAATTAACTTAACATTGGGCTAAAAATAATCATCATTATATCCGCAATTGATTTATATTCACAAATTGAATAGATCTAGAAAAATCTGCTAATTGTAGACTATAAATCTTTTCAAAATTTATTTGATATTAATTAAATAAAATAATTATATGATTTACTTATATACTCTTTTTTCATTATGATGTAATACTATCCTCACCGTTCTACAGCTACCTCGCGTATGCATATATGATTTACGATATTACGATTTATGATATATGCATTATTATAATTATAACCTATCTAAACATGTTTTAAGTATATAAAAATTTGATCTTGCATATAGCTGGTAATAAGTCCATTATTTTCTTTCAGATTTTCCGCAAACACGTGCATTCATTTTATTCACAATCTTGCGCAGCAGAACAAATCGCGCAATATAAGCGCAGATTACAAATGAATATGCAATTTTTGCGTGATCCTGATATACCTATTTTTTGCACCTTCAAATTACCGTAACGCGTAAACCTTCACGCGAGACTTACGAGTGAGTGCCATCTGTCGTTTACGTACAATACATTCTATGCCCAGACTGGATCCAAGTTTTGGCTCCAAAACGTGGAGATAGTCTGGGCGTAGGATGGGCCCAGATGTCACCAAACTGGATAACGTGAGCAGATTTTGTATATACATGTGTATATGTGTGTTTGTGTGTGTGCGTATATGTATTCGTATAGGTGTATATGTTGTGATTTTTTTTTAAATTAATTTTGAAAAATAAAACAAAATATTCTGTTTTTTATTTAATAATTAATTTATTAAAATATGTAAATAATTAAAAAACATAACAAAATGTTACAATTTAAGTAGAAACAGAACTTGCAATAGACCTTTCAATGATATATGGATTTGATGGAGTTTGCCAAATTTTTGCCAATTGGTCAGTATTTACTCTGAATTATAAAATGAATAATTGTTCAGAAATTGTAAATATTTTATTGTTTTTATTTGTACTATACAATTAATTACTTACGTTACATCGATATCAGAATCAAATTTTTATTTGGGTGTACAAATAAGTTTCCTCCGCTTTTTTATAAAAAAAATAAGAATTTATTGTAAAGAAAAGGTACAAATAATGTCATTAAAAATACTGCCCATTACTTTCTACTACTTTTGACCATCTTTCGGGTAGCAAGTGGATACCCCGTCTAAAACATTGCTCGTCTTTTGAGGCGATCCACGAATCGACCCATTTCTTCAATTCTTCGTCAGAAGTGAAGTGCTGCTAAGCCAGACCATGAGTAATCGACCGGAAGAGGTGGTAGTCTGAAGGAGCAATATCTGGTAAATACAGTGGGTGGGGTAGGACGTTCCAATTCAATGCTTCTAACGTTTTCTTTACGATTTTTATAACATGTGGCCAAGCGTTATCATGCTGAAAAATGATTTTATCGTGCCTTTTGGCATATTGTGAACGTTTTATTTTCAATGCTCGGCTCAATTGCATCAGCTGGTGTTCCCCTTTATCACAATCCGTAGGACATCTGACTATATCAGTGAACTGATTTATCATTTAATTACAGAATATTTTTTGTGTTAATATATTAAAATTATGTGTATTTAACAGTAATTTTAATTAAATAAAAGTTCTATGCTTTATAAGTGTTTTTTAATTTCTATTTGAAAATAACTCGTAAACTTATTGTTTATTTTTTGTGTTATTATTCAAAATAATATATGCATAAATAAAGCTGTTATTTAGAATATTTTATTAATAATTATATTCGAAACTATTTTTTTCTATATTATTAAAAAAGCATAAAATGAAATAATTAAATTACTTAAAAATAGTTTAAGTTCTACCATAGGGGGTTTTAAACACGTAGCACTTTTTAATAAATTTACATAAATAATATTGTTATACAATTTCATGTAAAATGGAATTGGAGATGAAAAGTTGTACATGTGCAAAGTTTATTAATAAAGATTTATGTTTAAAATCTGATCATATAATTAATTAGATCCAATTAGTATATTATCTCAATTCTTTTCTAATGTCATTTATTATTTTTTAGATCATTAGTATTCATTATATTTAGTTATTAGTATTCATTATATTCAACATTAGATTTATATTTATAATAGGATTAAAGTTATAGAATGGAAAGAGAGAAGGAATATATACAATAACATATATATATTTTTTATTTTATTTAACGTCGCTGTATTTATGTTTCCTAATATCGATGCTAATCAGCGACGGAGGTCTAACGATGTGTTGTAAACAAAGCTCATGTAAATTACTACAGCGGTGCTTGTGTCAATCTACCGAGACCGGGATTTGAACTCGGATTACCAAGTTACAAGTCCCTCGCTCTAGCGATCGAGCCATCGTAGGCCTAACATATATATTTTTAAAATGCATTTAATTTTTAACAATACTTTTCTGTTAATAATAATTAACAATTAGGTGTAAATAATAAAATGAATATAATATAAAGATGATGATAAAATATTAGAATTAATAATTCTAATTATACGGTTCATACTTTGAGTGATCATTTAAATTAGTTCATAGTTTTTAATTTATGAACAATATAAATCTTATTTACATGAGATTTGCACATCAATAATAATAATATAAATCTCCTTGTTCAAATTTTTTAAGTTGAAGCAAAATGTGTAAATGTAACTTAATTTAAAAAAATTAATTACTTCTTTTAAATCTGAAGAATGTAAATTAGAAACTAGGTTTGATTTGATGAAATACTGGCTTTTGTTTTTATGTTATATGCTGCATCATCAGTCATCATTTTATCTATTATATGTTAATATATGTACTATATAGCTATTATTATATTAAAGCATCTTACTATACTATACAGATATCTGCTCAACTTTTGCTACAGTTTTAACGGACTGACTGCTGGAAATTTTTGCCGCGTATTGACTATTACTATATATATAGAAAAAAGTGTTTCTGCATATTTTCTATAGTCACACGCGGAGTTTTATATTGAAATCTGCTTTTTAGCCAAAAATACCGGCGGAAAACGATTTGTTAGGTCAAAAACATTAGATATGCTTTGAAAAATTATCGATAAAAAAGTGATAAATCATTTTTTTCATTGATTGAAAATCCGAAATCTCAATTTAGAAGTAAATAGTGTAACGGCCGCGCCATGCCAGCCGTTCTCAAACTCGCCTTCGTGGCGCTACCGCGCCACTTGCTATTGTGGGTTATGTTTCCCGCACATAACCACGTAGATTGGCTCTCTGTGTATATAGGCGGGGGAATTTTTGCGTGTACTATGCAAGAGCGCTTGCGGAGCCCTTTAGTCTAGTCGCAACCTCCTAAAAGGCAAAGAGCGTGCGCATGCGTGTGTACTTATCTAATAAAGCAAATTTATAAGTAGTCACCGCCAGTCTCGTCTTATATATTTTCTTACCCGGTAATATATAATCCTACATTTAATTCAGTTCGCGTGTATGTTCGGGCACAACTAAGCCGCTACACGGAGTCAGCAGTAATCGCGGTACTTTTATCTTAACATAAATACCTCATACCCATCGTTGCTGAACCCGACGTTGGTTAACCCCTACATTTGTGAACCTGGACATTGGTCGCCCGTCGTTTTTGTAAACGTACTAAAAATTTTGATTGGGACATATTCGGTTAGCCGAAAACTTTCCACAAATTTCCGACTTTTATGTGTGTTCAGTAAATACCGAAAAAATTTTGTGTATAGTTATCGTGCATCACGAAAACATAGTGTGTGCGTGATACTGAACACAACGCACGTACCGAGGTTGCGCACCAGCACCAGGGGAAGTCGCGCTAGAGCAACAATCTCTTATACACCGCCAGCGAGACTGCACGCTTGAGCGCTGCAGTACTGCCACCACGTGTTGCGGTAGACATCGAAAGGCCTTATACACCGCTTGGACTTTTGAATATCGTCGTGCGTTGAGCCGCACTGCTCATATATACCAAGCGGCCGGCTACGCCGATATTTTTCCGCACCGGCCTTATATTTTGTTCGGAAGAGAGCGAAAGAACGAGATGAAAGGATTTTTTGCGTGTTTTTATATATATTATATATACACACGCAAAAGTCCATTCTCTTTGTTAAAAATTAAAAAATAAAAATTTTTAGAAGGCTGGCAGCGAAATCCAGTTCTAAGGGTAGGATAAATTCTAAAAACTCTACTCATTAGCTAAACCGGTGTTTTAGACATAAATACGCGGCCGCGTTTTCTGCCACGTTGGAAGCTTCATCCGAAAAAAGGGGAACTACTTTTATGAATCAACAACAAAATTTAGCAGTTCCAAGTACTCGATACAACGGCCTGCAACACTGCAAACGTCGGCATCGCCGCACTTCGGAATAAGCAGCTCGTTGCCAACAGGAAGCAACAACGCAGTGTATACGGCAGTAGCGCATCAGCAGCGACTGCAGTGCCATTCTGCAGGTGAAGAAACTAACCTAAAAATAAATCGTGTATGTTCGCGCCTTTTTTTTACACATGTATATATATATATATATATATATATATATATATATATATATGTATATATATGTATATATTCTTGCCGTTAAGTTTTCGGATCATCATAAGAAATTAACGATTTATTGAGAAGTTATTTAATTATCTAGTAAATTAAATAAAGACTTAGTGGTTTTTTAATGATTTGGGTAGCCCGGTATCGATCCCCGGGTTTACGAAATAAATTTATGATAAATCATAACCTGTTAAAACAACCGGCAAAGCAATTATTGCAGTAGCATTCATGGCCTTTTCAACCACTCAAAGATTATGAAAGCAACCAATTGAAGCGCCATTCAAATTTAACAGTCCGCGTTATTCAGCTTCAATAGAAGGTTATATAAAATCTCGCGCTTTGTACTGTAAATTTCTAGAATCAATGAATTCCGGATATAGACCCGGTTTTTATTTAGTATTCCGCGCAATAAGTTTGTAACTACCAAGTAGTTATACGCATATAATAGATAGTGTGAACTGCATATAAGTTGATGATAATTGGCGGACGAAGAAGATCGAGTGTGGACCAGCGTAGATGTTACCTAATGTGCTCCGTTGGGAGGGTGTGAGGTCCTCGTATCCTACTCCTAATGTCCCATACCGACATTAGGAGTAGGATAGGAAACGCAATCAGTAGTGACCGTAGGGTGTGAAGCTCCCTTACCGACACTGCGCAGTACGGTTTATATTAACAAATATTTGCGGCGGTCGGTAAAGTAGGACCGTTCAATGATAAATTTACATTTCGCGAATATAGTTCCCCCCTAGTCAAACACACACGTGCTATCACTGTGAAGATCGGGACTGCCAAAACACATATAGTGTGCGATCATCAACGATGACGATGAATAAGCACCACCTCACGCGATAAAGTATTCGATGTATATACGGAGGACGTTCATTCCCGTGAAGAAAGAAACAACGAGAACGCCGTCGCTCTCGCTCTCGAATGACTTCGACAAGATGTTAACGATCTAAAAAGCATTGACACGAACAAATATTCATCGTCATGAGCGTATCGGGAGAACAAAATGCATTCAGGCCGAACGAATAATCCGCCGGGAAAAGCACCCCCGAGCAGGAAAGAGTCGCCGCCGAAGCGGAGTAAATAGCGCGAAAATAAAACTCTCTGGATAGTAAAAAAAGACCGAGACTATTCGATGGGTTCTGCAACGCGCACTACAAATACGGAAACTTACTTTCCTTATTGACACGGGAGCCAACATTTCGATCGTACCCGCGAAGTTATCTGCACCCGAGCCTGACTCGCGAGCACCTAAGCTATTCGCCGCGAACCGCATAATTATAAATACAACAAGGACAAAACAACTTTCAATCGAGCTAAGGTTTCAGCAGAAGCTAAGATGGAACATTATCGTCGCGGATGTTTCGTACGCGATAATCGAAAGCGACTTCCTGGAGAACTTCCATTTGATCCCCGATTTAAAGTTAAAACAACTAACTCGGATCGACACGGATGAGACAGTCAAATGCGACGCTCGCGTTATGCAAAATTCACACCGTCTACGCGATCGACCTTACCAATCCATTCGCGTCGATTCTCGATAAGTTTACGCGTGTTTTCGGTATTCAACAGGAAGAAGAATTAGTTGATAGAGGTATTTATCACCATATTAAAACAACGGTCCCTCCACTCAGCCAACGCGTGTAACGGTTGAGCCCAGAGAAATTGCTTGGCCAAAGGCATTATCAGGCCATCGAAAAGCCTCTAGGCGTCTCCCATCCACATGGTTAGGAAAAAGGATGGAGATTGGCGTATTTGCGGAGATTATAGGAGGTTAAATAGTGTAACCATCACCAATAAATACCCGTTGCTACACTTACAAGACTTTCTGACATTTCTAAATGGAAAAATAGTCTTTTCGAAGTTAGAGCTTCATAAAGCTTTCTACCAAATCCCCGATGCAGAGGAGGATAAGGAAAATATAGCTGTTATTACTCCGTTCGGCTTATTCCAATTTAACGTGATGTCTTTCGGGTTTAAAAACGCAGCCCAGACATTTCAACGATACATCGACAAGGCTTTAGGAGACTTACGCTGTGCCTTCGTTTTCGTCGACGACAGTATAATCGCGTCCCCGACAGAAAAACAGCACAGAGGCGAGACATACAGACTGTGCTAAGCTGTCTGGACAAGTTTCAGTTACGACTTAACATGGAAAAATGTAATCTAGGAGAATTGGAGCTTGAATTTATAGGACACACAGTAAACGCTTCAGGGTTTAAACCCATTCCGGAGAAAGTTAATGCGATACGCGAGTTCCCTAAGCCGAGAAACGCAACGAAACTGTGTCTAGTTCTAGGCATGGTGGATTTTTATCGCGCATCCATCCCGCATGCCGCGGAAACTCAGGAACCGCTCTTGTAACATTTGAAAGGCACGACGAAAAAAGATACGCGACTGATCATTTGGGATACGGCCGACAACATCGCGTTTGAAAAATGCAAGTCCGATCTTGCGACCGTCGCCGAGACTGCCTTCTTGTCGGAAAAAGCGGAAATTCGCCTAGTAACAGATGCTTCCGACATAGCTATGGGAGGTCCGCTCGAACAGAAAGCCGGCGATCAATGGTAACCCGTAGCTTTCTATAGCAAAAAGTTTAACCCCGTGCAAAAAAAGTACAGCACGTACGACCGGGAGTTAACCGCGATGTATTACGCGATCAAAAAATTTTTCTACTATTTCGAAGATCGATCCTTCGAGGTAGTAACGTATCATGAACCGTTAGTTTAGGCGCTCTTATTGTCCTCTTTCATAACAACTCGCATCCGAATGGCAAGATAACCGATGGGGTACTGCGCCAGCAATATGTTGGGCCAGACATGTCGCGCGATATAGCACGTTTTTGCAAAAATTTATTCCGTGTCAAGCATCGAAGGTTACACGGCATAATCGTCCGACACCGTCGCATTTTATCGTACCTGACTCTAGGTCGAGTACGTGCACCTTGATATTGTCGGTCTGTACCGCGATCGCTGAGGTTGCTCCCGACGGCATTCGCGGCCAGTGGCTGCTGTTACGGTAAGGGCTATTCCCGTGCCCAGGATCTTGGCGCCGTAATGTAGAGCACGGAGATTCAGCGAAGCACACGTTCCCGTTACGACCTCTCTAAAAACGTAAGGAGTACTCCGTAAATATGATTAATCGAAAAAAAGGTACGAAAGTATTAAGTGTGTTTTCATGCGTGTATCGTTTGTCATTAGTACAATTTGCGGCTTTTTCCTCCACTTATAAATTGGAGGTTTTTTATGCCTTGCGACATCTAGACAAATATATCTTATTTAATTTTACTTACTTAATGTGCGGTATTTATTCATAAACCTGCACATGCATTCCTCTTCCTTATTTGAACTCCATTTTTATAGTTCCCGAACAAAATTATACAATTATCTAACTTATAATAAAAACTGCAGAAAAATTATTTTACATGGTCATTGTTTAACTTTTTATTATTTTATTATGTATTTCCATTTATTTAATTTAATGAATTAATATTCTAGTATGTAATAAGATATCTTTAAAGATTTTTAAATAAATAACATTAATATAGAGCATCTTAATTCCAAAACATCCAAAAATATTTTTATCATTTCCAAATCCATCAAAACCACCAAAGAAATTTCTCATTAAATCATCCATTTTGATTTCAAAAAAGCGAGTCATCTCAGAAGGATCGGTGATTATTTTAAAGTGATATCGACTAATTAATAAGTCACAATTAAAAAAATAATTATAACTAATGCCTAAGTAATGCCTATTGTTATTGACATTGTTTTCATCATCATCATCGTTTTGCCAAATTGAATTTCTGAAACTATCTTTGTATTATTGATCATTTTCAAACTTGTAAAATATTTAATAAGCTTACAACTGGATAAGTAATTTAAATAATTGAACAATTAAAACTGTTTGTTAAATTTAAATTTAATATAGATTAAAGTTATTTATAATTAAAACTAATATATTGAGATATGTACGAAATATATAGTCAGATATAATTGTGAAATATCATATCCATATGTCATCTATATTGTTATAAACACTTCACGTACTGATATATATATATATATATATATATATATATATATATATATATATATATAGTAACGGCGTATTTAGTTGATGCCCGATAATAACAGAGATGTAAAGAACCCCACACGGATTCAATTGTTTTAAAAACAATTTGGGTGGACCGTAGCTTCTTTACTATTACTTTTCCTCAGACTTACCTTTTTATCCTGGAATTTATTTATTTTTAATTATGTTTAATAATAAATTATATTAATGTATTATCAATAATCCAGGAAAGGACGGAACAATAGTCACGTACAGTAGATATCAAGAGATTTTCTATTACAAATAAAGAAAAAGAAAGAAAAACTTATTTATTTGAATAAACAAAAATCATTAGATTTGTTAAATTTTGTAAAATTATAATAAGTATTAGGAGTGTGAATAAGTCTTTCCCGTTTTTTGTAAGAGTTGGCGCCACCAATACTGTGCGAGTATTCAATGGTTACATATGTCATAATCAAAGCTTATTCATATGTCAACAATTCCATACTAACACATTAGTTAAAATTTTTTCGCATCATAAATTTTTGATATCGTGAAAATGTCGAAATTTGAGCCGAGTCGACGTCATTTGCGGGAAGTTTCACTTTATTGGTTCAATTTGAAGAAATCTGCTGCCGAGACGCATCGATTGCTTCAGGAGGCTTATGGAGAAGGTTGTGTCGATGATTCAAGTGTTCGCGGATGGTTTCGACGCTTCAAAAGCGGTGATTTCGACGTGGAAGACAAGGAGCGTTCCGGGCGGCCGCAAATCTTTGAAGATCGAGAATTGGCGACTTTGCTTGATGAAGATTCTTGTCGAACGCAAGAAGAACTTGCTGAAGCATTGGGAGTTGACCGAACAACCATTTCCAAGCGTTTGAAAGCCATGGGAATGATCCAAAAGCAAGGAAATTGGGTGCCGTACGAACTGAAGCTGAGAGACGTCGAACGGCGTTTTTTCACTTGCGAACAGCTGCTTCAGCGACATAAAAGAAAGGGTTTTCTGCATCGTATCGTGACTGGCGATGAAAAGTGGATACGTTACGATAATCCGAAGCGAAGAAAATCATGGGGACTACCCGGCCATGCATCATCATCGACGGCCAAACCAAGTATTCATGGCGCCAAGCTCATGCTCTGTATATGGTGGGACCAGCTAGGTGTGGTTTACTATGAGCTTCTGAAACCGAATGAAAGGATCACAGGCGAGGTCTATCGACGACAATTGATGCGTTTGAGCCGCGCACTGCGAGAAAAACGGCCACAATACTCCGACAGGCACGACAAAGTTATTTTGCAACATGACAATGCTCGCCCACATGTTGCACCGCCGGTGAAAACATACTTAGAAACGCTCAAATGGGAAGTCCTACCCCACCCGCCGTATAGTCCAGACGTTGCTCCGTCTGATTACCATCTCTTCAGATCGATGACGCATGGCCTGGCTGACCAGCACTTCCATTCCTACGAGGAAGCCAAAAAATGGGTGGATGACTGGATAGAGGCCAAACCGGTCGAATTTTTTCGCAACGGGATTCGTATGTTGCCAGAAAGATGGGAAAAAGTTGTAGCTAGCGATGGCCAATACTTTCAATAATTCATTTGTAACCATTTTTTCACAATAAAGGCTCAAAATTTGAATAAAAACGGGAAAGACTTATTCACATACCTGATAATATATTCCTACCTATTATGCACCTGCGCTGTACTAACGCGCGTTTCCACTCACACAGAGTGCGAGAGAGAAAATTTATAGGTGTACTAGATAGACTAAGTAATAAGAACGCCGCCTTAAGTAGACCCAGAATAACTACTACCAAGTTATGCGTGCGCGCTTGTTATTCTTATATCATACGAATCTATGACGTTTTCTCTCCTTCTCTCTCGCACTTCTAATTCGTTATACTAAATATATAAAGTGTTTGAATTATTTAATGATTCAGTTTTTATATTAAGTAAAACCGATTAAATTACTTTCTAAAGAATTTGAAATGAATATGATTACTAAGAAAATGCACCAACCTTAAATAACGACACCGAAATTCGCAACCCAACGTTGAAAGGAAATAATCAAAATATCTTCTTCACGTTACAATATAAACTCTTCTGACTTTATTCAAACGAAAATAGTGTCAAGAAGGTATTTCAGACAATAGTGGTACAGCTTGGCCAAACTCAATAAATTTAATATTAATTCAAAATTAATAATAAAAATAAATTATGTGAATAATATTGCCACCAAATCACAAGATAACTTTTAGAAAATAAACTACTCACAGGTTTGTTTTTATAATAATCGAAAAATTTTATATATTATATTTCTTATTAAAATATTCTTCTATTTATAAATAAATATACTTCTATCTCAATCTCTCTTTTTGCTTTTTATTTTTCCCTCCAATTTTCCCTCTTTAACACATATAAATATAAATTCCTATATGTGTTAGAATATACATTGTTTGAATTTTAAAGAAATAGAAAATCAATGCAGACTAATATTCCAAATAACACAAATAAATAAATTGACATTTTTTATTGGGTTAGGCGTGCGATAAAGCATAAACAAACAAAACAAGATTTTTTTATATAATAAATTTTAATTTAAAATAAAAGATTGTGGTACTTATCCGGCATAAAAAACTCCAGTCCCATGTGGGGGCAAAGCCATTTAAATACCACAACAACTATATACCGTCGTGAAATGAGTATATATTTTAAATCTAAAATGCATCTAATACTAGGAAGATCTAGGACTAATTATATAAAAATAATACAATAACACTAAACTAAATAAGAGTTCGCTTAACCCGTAGTTTACACTTACGTGATTTACGCTTAGTCGGTGACACTCGCTACAAGATAGATTTGAAGGTAAAGGAAACTGGATTTCTTTACCAAGGTACAGGAAGATGTTGCCCAAAAATCCTAGGCGTACTGTAGCTCCGACGTCTCGGACAATAACACTACAGTTACGCCAATGTTGCCGATCTGAGGGCAGAAAGTGGCGGCAACACCCCAGAGGCTCGGGACGACCTCTAATAGCGCAGCGGACTATGCCGTCGCTACTCTTTTGATACCGACACACTACGCTATTACAGAACGCACTCAGAGCTCTGATAAACAACCTCACAAACGGATCAATGTACGAAAACGGTTCAGCTAAATCTCACTTAAATACGGCGACGAAACCAGAGGGAGAAAAAATGCGACCTAACACCGCGGCGTCTAAATATGAATTAAAATTGTCTTCAAAAAGTCTTCTCAAGAAAAGCGGGAAAACTAACACTAACCCATACGACCATTGCGCCGTCCAATCAAAATCCGGAACAAAAAGTGTGCGACTGAAAGTCGGCGCGGCCGTTTCTATACACAGGTATATGATTACCTGAGCTGACCCCATTTGCTCCGGCCGACGCATCCGTACTTTGGTCCTCGTACGTGCCGGGCGAGGAGTCGAGAGGATTATTGTTCAGTACAGAGTAGTCGATGCGTCAGCCCAAAGTACCCGCAATAAACAAAATGTTTCTTTACTCATTTCCAATCTCTCTCTCTCTCTCTCTCTCTCTCTCTCTCTCTCTCTCTCTCTCTCTCTCTCTCTCTCTCTCTCTCTCTCTCTCTCTCTCTCTCTCTCTCTCTCTCTCATTCTCTCGCTCGCTTGCTTACATATGGAGCGTAAATGGCCCGAACATACATATATATTAAAAAGCAAATTAGTATAATAATTATGACAGCCTGATAGTCCTTATTTATAATCACTATACTATTACACTCCATATTTACATAACTAACCTTATATAAAATTTTAAAACTATTCGACTGTATGCATTATTAATACTTTATTAAGTTTCAAATATGAATACAAACCTTTTTATTGGAATAAAATTGAAAACACAATTTCTCATGTCCATGTTCATGCAATCTGCAATCTATCGCCGAGGTGCACATAGACCCAAACTTAATTATAACTATATTAGATCTTATTATAAATAAATATATATGTAATATAATTTTATACCTCTGCTATAAAATCTAATATATAAATATACCGACATTTCCGTAAACACATGTATGAGTTATAACATATTATAATTGCATTAATGCGCAGTATTATATATATATATGCATCAACGAAATATATATATATATAAATTATATATATTTGAATATAGGTACATACACTGACATCTGTTGCATAAAAACATAATTTTGGAATCATAACCTTAAATTTGTACCAGCCAATCGTGTTTCCAGAATAGGTCCAGATTAGAGACATGATTTGTTAAGCAAATCATGTCTGTAATCTGGGTCTATTCTGGAAGCATTATTTGCTTCTCCAAAATGTGGATCAAATATGGAGACAGATTGGCCCCATACGCACATACACACTCGAGCCAAATGTCTGTATGTAGGTATGTATATATTTTATAAATATTCCTTCTTCTACACATTCTTGTTTTTGTTCTTCTTCTTTATTTCTTCTTCTATTTTTATCCCTTTTTCTGCTCACCCTCCAGTACTTAACATTGTGGCTTCATATTACCTCCAGATTGTACCCACCGCGAAACTCGCGCGTGGGTCGCCATCTTTTGCCTACGTACGATACATTCTATGCCCAAACTGGATCCACGTTTTGGAGTAAAACGTGAAGATAGTCTGGACGTAGAAAGGACCCAGATTGTCACCAAACTGTGGACAACGGAGAGGTATTTTCTATAGCTGTTTACGTACGTGTATGTATGTGTGTTTGTATGCATGCATATGTGTTAGTGATCTTCCATTTTTTAAATTGGGATTTAGAAATACAATGAAATATTTTGTTTTTTTGTTTAATAATTCATAAAATTATATAAATAAGTGAAAATTATTAATATAATAATATCATAATATAATATGATGAAATTATTAATATAATGTATTATTATTATTATATATATATATATATATATATATATATATATATATATATATATATATATATATATATATATATATATATATATATTATATATATATTATATATATATATATATTAGGTTGTCAAATATCTTCCTTCCGCCTTTTGGTCTTATGATATTCGTGGCTATGTACAAAGCGCTACAGAGCTCGCATCTGGCAATACTCTACATCATTTGAAAGGGCTTGGCATAACGTACAAAACGACGCTATGCATGATTAGCTTGGATATTGCGTTCAAAAGTTATTGACGTGTAAACATCGAGTTCACTAACGCAGAAATTCGCGCTATTTTAAAGTTTTCCTTCGTAAAAGGCAAATCCGCTAGAGAAACGTTCCGTGAGATTAATGGTGTTTTGGGGGATGGCACGCTATCACTACGAGCACATGTCTATTTTCGTTGATATTACTAAATGTTGAAATGTAAGTAGTGTGACGTCCAACCGACGTTGGTGCCACCCGGTTAATCCTAACGGCGATTTACTGCGTTAGTTACTGCTGGTTGCCCCCTTGTTTTTTGGCCACGCTTTAACGCTGAAGCCAGGGATACGCGGGGCGGATCGCGAGATTAATCGTCGCGGCGCGTTCGCGTAATTTCGCCGTTCGTGAGGGCCACACTCGAGGCAGCTCCAACACGATCGGTTGAATATTAGAGCGGCGACGGATCTAATATTCTCTAGGAGGTAGTAGGGGCGCGAGCTTCCTCGGCCTCCAATCCACCTCGCTAGCTATCCGCGCTAAACTCTAGCGGAGACTGCAAAGTCCAGCGGCAATTTCCTTGCCTGCAATGACTAGCGTCCCCCGACCCGAAGTCGAGCGCGTGCTTCGCGGAGTTAAAAAGGAGAAAAAAAATAACGCAAAAATGAAATTTCGACGACTTACTTTTATTTTCGAAGAGTTAGCAAAGTAAGAACTGAACAGAGTAGACGCGGCCGGCAATCTGCTTTCCGCAGTTTTCAGGGCCCGTATTTATAGTCCGAGCCCTGCGCCGCCGAAATTTTCTCCGCTGGAAATTACATCGTGATGGGGGAGATAAAGGGACGTTTTTTCTACATAGAGAAAGCCGTCCGTTCATCTCTTACAATTATGATGATTATTTCTGTATTTTAGAACTGCGTATAACTAAGCTATATTTAAAACATATTCTTATATATATATATATATATAAAATAATCAATAAGTTAATTAATAATAACAATTAATTAGTTAATTAATAATGTTATTAATGATAATTTAATGTGAAACACAATTATAAGGTTAATTTTAGCTTATTATACATTGTGTTGAAATATAAAACATCCTACTCGTCGTAAAAATAGCAATAGTTAATGATACATTAGTATGACTTAATAATAATAATAATTAATAACGATAATAGTAATAATAATTGAATCGTTGCATTAACAAAAACAGTTATCGTAATAGTAATTTTAATGGTAATGAATATCGTTTATAATTATAGTAAAAATAGTAATAATAATGTTAATGATAGTAAGAGCAAACTATCAGCGAATAGCGCAGAAATATTATTGATTAGACTAATTAGAAAAGTAATATTAAAGATAATAATAATCATAATAATAATAATAGCGAAATTAATAATAATGATTAGTGTATAACACCACATAATTATGGTTTAAACTAGTAGTAACAATTAGTAATCCTTATAATGTTAATAATAATACCGAAGATATCAATTGGAATAATAATAACAATAACAATATTAATAATCGCATTATTCTATATTAGAACGGTAATGTTAGTAAGAATAGCAATATTAGGACTTGTAATAACAATAATAATAATAGTGCTAATAACATTATGAATAATTTATCAATATTAAAAAATAAGAGTAATATTAATCACAACAATAAGTATAATTTCGAAGTTAGTAATAATAATATCAAACGTGCTTATTAATACGAATATTTGTACATTTTCATTATATTAACAGTTTGGAAAAATTGAAATGCATATTCAGAAATAATATTATTTCTGTACGTCGATTGCTTCGAGAAATTTTATCATCTATTCCAAACCAAAATTTTAGACGTATTTCAGTTGCTTAAGCCTCTTGGAATATTGGTATATTAGGTTGTTACTCGGGTTTCGCATTTCGTATACAAAGAAAAGGGGGAAGGGTCGTAAACTGCGTATTAGCACGCCTCCGCTTCGTTCCGAATTTTCCAGAGGGGCGGGAAAGTACAATCGGTGCGGGAATAGAGACGATACTTCGGCCAGCGCTGACCGCGGCAGGCTATGGCTAGGCTGCATTACTATGGCCATGTCTGGTCCGATTTTATTACTAGAAAGTGCGCGCCGCGCAGGCATTCGACATTGAGGCCCGCAGAGTTTATATATACAAATATATAAATGTATTTATTCTCACTACTCCGAGAATATCTACGAACTTTGCCTTACCTTTGTATATATATATTTATATATATATTGTCGTGAAGGCGACGTTACCAAACGCTTGTCTCCTTTTTCTTTCTCGATTCTTACTCACTTTCCCGGGCCTGAAATTCATCGAAAACTCGACGGGTAGGCATGTCGAGGCAATTCGACCGATCCCTCCTTATCCCTGAACAGATATATACATATATATACACCTACATACGTATACATATATATCTATATATATATATATATATATATATATATATATATATATATATATATTCGGCGTAATCGCTGGACGCAACAGTAGATATTGCTATATATTCAATAATATTAAAATTTTTCTTTTTTATGTTATTTTACGTCGCTGTATTTATGCTTCCAAATGCCGATGCTAATCAGCGACGGAGGTCTACGATGTGTTTGTAAACAAAGTAAATGTAAATTATTACAGCGGTGCCTGTGTCAATCGGCCGAGACCGGGATTTGAACTCGTATCACGAAGTTACTAGTCCTTCGCTCTAGCGATCGAGCCATTGTCGGCCCCAATATTTAAATATATACAAACATGATGTAATAAATTAAAACTTTATAATTGATACCGATACTATTATATTGTAAATTGCTTTGTGATGTGCTATTATTATAATATTAAATTATTATATTTACATTGTTTAATAAAAAATATTTGTTTGTTTTACACGTCAAATAAGCATGTTGTTTAAAGTATTCTCCTTTTTCTTTTGCCAACTCTTAATTTTAAATATTTATTTTCCTTTTTATACAATAGTTTATATATAATTTCTAATTCATTAATAAATATCTAAACACAAATAATGTATAACTTAAAGTTTGTCATCTGCTAGAAATGGATTTCCAAAGTTAGCGAATCCATAGCAAATCAAAATTACATTTTCCATGTAGTTGATCATATACTATGCATATTTATGACTTAAAATTTGAAATTGATTGATACATTAATTTATACATCGATATGCATTCTTTCAGAGGCAATGTCTATATTGATAAGTGCCTCATATTTATTTAATTACTGTTTATTTCTTAATGAAGGTTGTTTTATCAATTTTATTCTTTTAGTCAAGCATTCATTTTTTATCAGGAAGCCTTTGTAAACCACGATAGCATCTGTATTGTTCTCCAAATAATTGATAGTGCTTGTGTCATTAAAAATGCTTCTGTCAGATGCTTAAACACCAAATCACTCATTGACACCTCCAATTATAATAGCTGCTGCCAGTTCAGTCATAAACTTCACAGTGACATTACCTTTATACTTACAATGAAATTTAATTTTGTGCTTTAAACACTTTGGCTGTTCTATAATGAGCTCTGTTCACTTTAGAAAAGATATAGTCGATGTAAATTTTTCAAAACATTTGGGCATGTTACGTTGAATTTCCTTTTTAGACACTCTTGCGCTAGTTCCTTTCACTATGCGTGTTAGTCTTTGCAGTGTATAATAAAAAATGTTTCTCACGGTCATGTCACTTGACATTCTCAAAAAAGCAACTAATTCAGCAAAACTTATGTCTCATTTCAACACTGTTATAGTTAACAATACACGTTCACAAGCAGTTAAATAATATTTCTTCTTTTAAGAATAATAGCTATCCAATAATTCAACTAATTTATTTAATAAACCAAAACTGTTGATGTTACATAAAAATATTAAGTTTTTTTTACTTTTAATAAAACGAGCAGTCGATAGACTAAAATATACCGTTGTCACTTGCACACCTATTTTTTTTGGACAAATTTATTCTTGTCTTCATCTGTGTAACTCTGTTCACAGTTAGTATCATGAATCTCTGGATCTTCACATAGTCCACTATCGTCGTCCATATAAAAAATTTTTCTTCATCTATTGATCATGCATAGCTTTCTATTACATTTAGTGCATTCATGCTTCATTTTTTATGTCTTTTTTTTACTTTTTCATTTCCTTTCCTTGATCTCTATAACTGCTGATGTTTCCTTGATCTCTATGACTGCTGATGTATATTACATAAATTTTTATTAGTATATATGTGAAAATATTCTAATAAATACATAGAATATATATCATAACAAATCTGTCTTTTTTTCTGTTTTTAATATTATTTTAATTTAATAATACTCGTTCATAATGATTTTTGGTAGCACGTTTTTTTAAAATTTTTTTTACTTTGTAGGTACAACTGCAAAAAATAAGATACATACATTATTGACTTACATATTTTAATTTAAGCATTAAAAATGTTAACTTAACACGTGCTCTTTCCTCATCAGGGAAATAATAATGATTTGCATCAAAATGCAATGAGCATACAAATAGCGGTTTGTTACTAGAATTAAGTTTTAATCATCTTGTCCATTCTTCATGCTTGTCTATCCATACGATAAAAGTTTGAATTCTGAGTTCTTTTAGAAGTGCAATTGTTTACACCAAAGTCTGCCTTAGCAATATCCTTTCGATGATGCTGAGGGAACTATTATGCTATTTTTATAGTTTTCACTCTAGTAGAACACTTTTTACGCTTCATGTTTGACTATATCGGTAATTTTTTTTTCTAGTTCTTTTAACAAAAAAGTACTATCGCCAGCTACATAGTAGGTAGAGAAAAGCAGTGGAAACTCCGTCCGCTTAACATAGGAAAAGCTTAGAAAATATTAGCCGGAGATGGTAGTTCGGTGTCGCGGTCTTACGGCCAATTCTGACGTGATGTCCTGTTGTATAATTTGGCACAATTATAGCGGTATTTTCACTCCTTCTCTCTACCCTACATAGCCTATTAATTACATACTATGTTGGCCATATTTCTTAGTTCTGCTCTCCACCGCTAGTAGTATATATTATATTTATGTTGCCAATGCGTATTAATAAAATTTTAAAAAGGCAATAGAATAATGTATGTCAATTTCTAAATTATATATATTCCAGAATAGAATTTTAACTTTATTTGTACTACAGGAATTCCGTACAGGAATATTTTTTAAAATTCATAAGATGATTATTCTGACTTAAAGGGGCATCTCTAGTCTTTTTGCATACATTTTCAAGATTTTTTTCTTGCAGTAAACTTTATTATCACACCACAATTTTTTTTATATTAAAAAAATACATATTGAAGTCTGCAAAAAATTTTTTTTTTTCCTTTTTCATCCAATATGGCCCAGATATGGCTGCCACAACGAAGCTTACTTTTTTTTGGCTGACATCATATCTTGATACAGGAAGCTCTGAAATGAAAAATTCAAAAAGCATATTAAAGTATAAGAAAGTAGCTATAGCCCGTACCAAAATCAAGAAATTTAAGTAAAATAAAAACAAAATGGCGGGCTTCTCTAATTTTCGGCTTATTTTTTGAGGTTATGTTGTTTAAAAAAGTGCTCAAATGTAATCGAATATTCATAATTCTAGTACGGGCTATAGCCACTTTCTTATATTTTCATATGCTTTTTGAATTTTTCATTTCAGAGCTTCCTGTGTCAAAATATGTTAGCCAAAAAAAGCAAGCTTCGTTGTGGCAGCCATATCTGAGCCATATTGGATGAAAAATGAAAAAAAAAATTTTTTTTCCAGACTTCAATATATATTTTTTTAATATAAAAAATTGTAGTGTGATAATAAAGTTTACTGCAAGAAAAAAATCTTGAAAATTTATAGAAAAAGACTAGAGATGCCCCCTTAAGATTCATATTTCAAGCTTTATTAAACTAATTAAACTATTATATGTAATTGTGTATATATATATATATATATATATATATATATATAACGCAAAGCATCAGATATAAATAGAATATATACAATGATACTAAAGTAAAAATTTTATGAGCCTTAAACACTCAGCGATGTCTTTACTTGTCACCTGCGAGAGAATCAATCATCAGAGGCATCCTTCTATTCGTGAAATTTTTAAGTTTCGAATTTGCAAAATGCAAAATACCAGAAAATCACATGCGAAACGGTAATATTAGTCTGTTTTAGATTTGGTTTTATTAAATGATGTAACTATGGAGTTTAAAGAGGAGTGATAACTCCACTTCCATGGGAAAAGCTTTCGGAAAGTTACTTCAAATTAAGCAGTTCATTTCTATCCCGTAGATATTGCTGCACTGCCAGTTGTATGATACATGTACGTGCTACAGAGAGAAAAGTCAAGAGTCAGAAAGAGAGAGAGAGAGAGAGTGGGAGTACAGACTTACAGTCTATATACAATAATATATTATGATAATATGATAGCAGAGATAATAAGGAGGGATCGCCGATGCTTAAGGGCGAGATTGCAGTAAAAATTTTCGACTGAAAATGAGGTCCTCTGGTGGCAAAAGCGAGGTACTGACCGTTTCGTGCATTTTTCTAGGTGCTACTTTTCAAGTTCGTGCGATCGAGGGAGACGGCAACTGTCATTGGCGAGTGCGGGAAAAGGCCTGGCAAGACAATAGACTAGCAGTGGGGTGTAAAAAAAGATGAATAGCTTATACTGGCAGCAAATAAAATGAACATTTTTTGCGAGATGTATAAATAAATAAATATATATATATATATATACTATACCAAAAACTAATTATCAGAAGTGTTTCGATGATTGAGAAAAGAGTTGGCACAAGTGTATTATATCTGAGGGGACGCTACTTTGAAGGGAACAACATAAATAATGATTAATAAATAAATATCTTTTGACAAAACTAAAATGTCACCTTATTATTTGAACATACCTTTTAGCTATTTCGTATTCGTAAGCAGGTAAAATAACAAAAATCAAATGGAGAATTAATATTTTTAACATAAAAAAAATTGTTAAATGTAAAAGCAAATTTATTTTTAAATGTTTTCTCCGTTAACATATACTTTTTACTGCCATTCGCTCCTAGATCATGGTACTTGCTATATCTTCTTCGAAATCTATAATAAGTGTCTTTTTTATAGTAACGATTACATATTTAATTGCTGATCGTAGTAATTATTTAAATTGTTGTTAGCCATTAACGCTATCTCTTTATTTAACGTATCAATTACTTTTATAAAATAAAATATTCTAAAAAGTTAACCTGCATTTTATTTTTAAACATTGTAAATGTATAAATACTACTTTTAGGAGCTCAAGCGTTTTCAAGAAAGCATCCGGTATCATGCTGGTTGTCTACGATGCTAGTGGTTTTTGCTGGTGGAATGTTATGCAATGGTCTATTAGGCGAACCTATTTTGGCACCTTTGAAAAATACTCCTCAAGTTGTGGTTGCTACTGTTGTTTGGTTAGTTATATTATATCAAATAATGAATTTATTATAAAGTTATGAATTTTTTATGGATTTATTATAAATTTATTATAAATTCCAGGTATGTTATATTCTACACACCATTTGACATTGGATACAAAATTGCCAAATTCTTGCCTATAAAAATTATCTGTGCAGCAATGAAAGAAATATACAGGTTGGTATAATAAATGTTCAATTTTGTTTATAAAGACTAATTTAGAGTTGTAAAAATTATATTTTTTTAATAAAGAATTCAGAAAATTTTACTTTCACATTAATGAAAGAATTACACAATTCACTTTCACTAATTACTAAATTATTCAAATTTTAAAGCACAAAAAATTTCTCTAAATATGATCTAAATTTCGTAAGAATTAATTATCTTATTCTATTACGTGTACAAGTAAGTTTCCAGAATTTGTCAACAAATGGCATAACCAGTGGATCCCGAACAGAAATGTATTATATTTCGTATTATATTTGAGTATTTCTTAAGGTGTTGTTTATTTTGTCGAGTAAAATCATTGCCAGTTTCCAGCCATATAAACATAGTTTGCGGGAAGTGCTGCTTTTATTATTTAATATCCGAAAAAGTGCAGCTGAGGCCTATCGTTTGCTTTCGGAATCTGATGGAGCGGACTGTGTTGGTGAATCGACGTACCGCGAGTGATTCGAATGGTTCAAAAGTACTGATTTGGAAGTTGAAAACAAGAATCACTCAGGAAAGCCGAAACGTTTTGAAGACGAGGAATTAGATGCTTTGCTGGATAAGGATTTATCTGATTGTATTCAACTTTGCAAAAATTGAAAAAAATTTCTTGCTTTGATGAATATTGTTTTTTCCCATATTTATTAAATATTACTGTATCTATATAATTTATTTTTAAATTTTAACAAACATACTGGATGCTTCAATGGCAGACATCGAGCACCTTATACGTACACATCTCAGGAAAAATCCCTCGTATATTATCTGGGCATATAAGAATTCCAGAAATAACTATATATATATACAGTAAAAAGATCTGCATATTTTCTCATTAAATATTTGTTTCTGTATCATTGGAATGGAGTTAAATTTCAATAGCTATATATAAGTGAAGTTATAGTGAACTAGTAATTTGCGGGGTATTTACGGGTTATTTACAAATTCTGGAAAACCCGGATAACTCCTAGGTACATTATATTCTAAGCAAGCTGCTCCCAATGGGAATTGCATTTTCGCATTGGATGCTAATTACAATAAAGTGCGTATTACTAAGTAGGACGCGTGCGCGATCCAATAAGTCACAGTCGTTAGAGGGTAATTCGAGGCCGGTATTTTTGGCGAAGGACACCAAAGAATACTTTGTAAATCTTGGTCCTCGCACGCGACGTGAACCTGTCTAAACATCTTGACAATGTCCGCCAAAAAAACTAGTGATACCGTCGCCAATTTAGTAGAACAAGGGAAAGGTCACTTTGAAGCGAGGGTCCAGGCGCAAGAAATTCGTTCAGACAGAACTTTTCTCGCGCTTTGCGAGATGCGTCAAGACCACGCACATCTTTATATTTTCGGCCGTAGCCAATATAACAACGTCATGCGGAAGATACCATGAACGAGGGTTGCCTATTTTTTCTTCAGGGACACGAGACATGTGACCGAACTTTAAATAGGTTTCCAGGAAATCCTTGTATTCACGCGGCCGGTTGACATCGTTTAAGAAAACGTTGCTGTTGATATGTCAGGGAACCTAGTGCCATTTTTCTCATCTCGACAGCTACGCTTGGCGATTCAGCTGTCAAGGGAAAACGTACATCAAATCGACCGTTCGACGCTCGTGTCTCGTTTCGAATAATCTGTCACTCGCTTCATCGTCCTGTTTGAATTTCTTATCCACGTGCGGAACTTCTTCTAGCGTCCAAAATCGTTGGAATACTTCGCTCAAATCATTATTAACAGTGCATTGCAACGTTTTGCTTAAAACTTGATTGCACGCTGCCGCCCGCCCTGACGTATTGATTTGCGTTGGGCCTGAGACGATCCATTCGAGCGATGTATTTTGCGCTACTATTAACGATTTTTCGAAAGTCTTGAAACCAGTACGAAATAGCTGGCCGTAAATGTCAGCACCCACCAAAAGGTTTACTCACCCCGAGGCATAAAATTCGGGAGCAGCAAGACGTAGCTCTTCGAACTGACCGAGATCCAATTGGACCACGTTACGCACTGGTATATCCGATGTTAGTTGCGACAAAACAAATTCATTGATCTCTACTTAGAAATCGCGGTCATCAGGTGATTGCAGAGTAACTCTTGTTGCGTGTTTCACTAAACCAGCTTTACAGCCTCCGAAGCCCGTCAAACGTGCTTCGATAGGATCCCGTTGCAGTCCAAGCATTTGGACAAACGATTCCGACACAAACCTTGCCTCAGAACCCTGATTAAGAAAAGCGCGAACGCGTGTATTTCTCCCGTGCGGACCGAAAAAAGTAACCTGAGCTGTCGCAAGAAGTATAGCGCGTTTATTTGCATTCGCGCTGCAAGTATTAGTTGATAGTTCAGAACCTATAGGCGCTTGCCTTAAGAACATTCTCACGCGCGATACCGGAGTTGATTCAGATTTGTTCGAAGCAGTAGCTCCATTAGCTAGCGCGCTGTTCTGATTGTCCGATCGCTGGTAATGTAACAAAGAGTGACGTTTTTCTTTGTACACCTTACAACGATGAGTTGATACGCCATTTTTACTTTTGTGATGCCCGAGACAATTGGAACAAAGCCTCAATGGACGAACATCATTTTGGCGATCAAACACTTTTTTAGCTATAAATGTCTGACAACGCACAATATTGTGATCGCCTAAGCAAAGAATACATTTCGACGCGACAACAGATTGCAAGGCTCGGGTATGATGTACCTTTCGTGAACTGGAATTTGTAATAGATTGATCATTAACCTTCTTATCATCTCTATTAGCCTAAATCACTGACAGTAATTGAGCGCGTTTTTCTACGAAGGCAGCTAAATCTTCAAATTTTGGAAGCGTGAAAAATAATCGCGATCGCCTTCAGACACGACAGTAGATATTTGATGCTCCCTTGCTATTTAATCAGCTTCACATATTTTCCTGGACTCCGGATCCAAACGGATTTCAAGCCTTTGCACAAGCCATATATCCCTAGTGCTGCACCGGTGCGTGTAAATTTGTGAGGGCTCGAAAAATTCTTCGAATTTCGTCTACAAACGCGCGCAAATCGACCGCAGACTCTTTTTTCAAATATGGCATGTTCGTAAGCGAGTCCACAAATTTGCTAATCGTTAAACGCGGATTGTAAAAATTATCTCGAAGTATTTGTCAAGTCGACGAATAGTTTACTCCTAAAGTTTGCAATATCTTTTATCTATTCAGCTGCTGAACCTTTCAAACACAATTTAAGATATAGCAATTTTGTCGTGTCGGGGATACATGGGGCTTTATGTACGTGTATAGTCAAGATATCGGCAAAACTATCCCAATCTTCATATTTACCGTAAAAAGTTCGAAAATCTAAACCCGTTAGTTTTACAGGTCTTTCGTTGGCTTCCTCATCAACGCGTTCGCGAATACGAGTATTTTGTTCTTCATTATTAAAAAATTTCGCGAGAGCCGTGAGGAGCCAATCGAGGGTTTCCTGTTGCATATTTTCAAATCGACTTTCTGTGACATACGGTTCTCTCGCGGCATCAGCGTGCATCACTATATCTGTATGGGTTTTATGCACATTGGCCCAAAGTTTGTTAATTATATCGAGCCGGCTTTGTATAATTAGTTTACTTAAACTCTCAAACGCCCGCTCGCGCATTCTATTACCGATTTCTAAATCTAGTCGTTACGCTGATTTTGCATATCTACAAGTCATGCGAGCAGAACAGGTACCATCTTAATACTGCCAAGTTTCGCACAGAAAATAAAAATGCTCAACAATTTAGTTTGCAATGCTCGGTGAACTTTAAACGCACTAAATATCTACAAATAAAGATTACAATAAACCATTAATGATAATGCGCGCAGGTATTAAAGTAAACACATCGTAAAATTAAATATACCGAAACACACAATATGAATAAATAAATATGTTTCAACGGGCTACTTACCTCGGGATCTCTGGTGGCGTCGGCGGCGCTGGAGCTGAAAACAAGAGGGACGGGAACAGAAATGATAAAACTTCACGTTTATTCAGAACGAACAGTCGTTTATTAACACAATCTTGCGAACAACAAACATTTATTTCTAACACGATCTCCCGCAATTACAAATAACAGCTTCTCGCGTGGCGACGACAAATACCACGAACGGGTTCCGCGAACATGGATAAACACGGCAGTAAATAATAATCACAACTTTACAAATAAGAGTTCGAATTCTATGCATTTTAAATTAAATGTTATTAAATAAACAATTAAAGAAGTATAATTAAATGAAAAATAATGTATATAGATTTAGACAATCACACCATCCTCACCCGGGGCACCATGTTTAAATATGTAATGACAGTAACTTCAAATATCTGATGAAATATAAATAACTAAATTAGTTAATTAAAGGAAGGAAGGTACAAATGATATAAATTAATATAATTAATTAAAATAAATTATGTTTGAATAATAAACAGAAATAAAAGACAGCTCGTACTTAAAAAATCCCAGTCTCAAGTGGAGGAAAAGCCCTTAAGTACCAGTGACTACATTTACTTTAAAATATATAACGTAGTTTAATATAATCACGTTAGAAATACACACACTTATTCTAAAAGCTTAGAGTCACGCGCAGAATGTTAGAATATGCACACATACAATGCGCACAACAAATTACAATAACCAGTTAAAATAACCAGTGAATCGCGCGTAATCTAATGAAAGACAAAAAAAAAAAAAGAAAAAGTAGAATGCATGGCTATTCAATTTCGGTGACGTTCGTTTGCCAGCCTGACGCTGCAAAAATGGAAAAAGGAAGGTGTTTTCCACATACAAAGTACATTGTAACTCCGACGTTTCGACAAAGACTGCGGTATTGCCAGGATTGCCGATCTGAGAGCAGAAACATTCAATAAACACTCCAGAGACCCAAGAACGATCTCTGATAGCGTCACAGGTTTCCCCATTGCTATCCCTGTATTAATTTTAATTTTATTAATTGAACTGTAAAGCCAATAGAAATATTTATTAATTGGTACATATATATATTTATTTAAAATTTGATTTTTAATAAACAGTTATATTTTCATCTACCATTCTGATATGAGTTTACTTATGTTTGTCTTCCACACGTAGACATCTATATTAACACCATATGATCAAATTTGACATGGACTGGTGGATTTAAACTCCACGCGTAATCTGAATCGATAAAATTCTTTTTTCCTATGTTGGTTCAACCCTTCTTGATGTCCGTGTGAACTATGAGCGCCATATCTCCATTAGTTAGTGTTTGTCAGCTGTTTGTTTACGACGCAAAAAGTTTGTCTGACGATAATAACTATGGAAAAAAGTTGATCAACGAGTTTGCTTGAAATTTTGTGTTTATAATGGAATTATGGTTACGGAATCGTTGAAAATGTTGCAGAACTGTTTTGGAGAGTCTACTTTATCGTGAACGCAAGTATTTGAATGGCACAAAGCATTCAGTAAAGGACGTGAAGTCGTCGAAAGCTTGCCTCATGCAAGTCGGACATCCACCGAAAACATCTACCAGACTACCATGAGTTTCTCCGTGCGTTCGCTTATAATCTCTCCAAAGCGGCTACCGCTCGGCGATTCATGCGTGGTGGGGAAGGGCGCTTCTTCCCGAAGAAACTACGCGAAGTTGCTCAAAATTTTTTCATGTACAAAAAACAATTTTCTATGTTTATTTTATAAGTTATTTATGATTTTTACTGATGCATTATTGATTCCGATAATTTTATTCATGATATTCAAGTTCTGCTGTTAAAAAAGTAACTTATATAATCTGTTCATAATCCTTATATTCTCCATTACAAATACAACATTCTAAAAAAATAAATAAAGAAAGAAATTTGTTATGTGAAAGTATGATAATATCTATAGGCATTGTTTTGTTCTTTAAATACTATATAATTTTTTATCATACAGAGATTCAAATTAGATAAATAATATACATGATACTAATTCATAATAATTGCAGATTTGTATAATGTGATAGTAATTCTTTTTTATAATACGTTATATATAAACATGTACTTTTACGTAACAATGACTCGAATGACAATCACATTCTGAAAAATTCATCAGCTGATCCGATAATAGTGCACCACGCGAAGTATTCATCATGGTACAGTACACGCGAAGATGCATACGATAAACACAGCTTTTGCAATTTCATTGTCATTTTTCCTCATATACAATATTTTTTATGTAGTAGTAGAACATGTATTTATTAATGTAAAATAATTTGCATAATAATAATTTGAACAATACGTCAGCTAACGTCATGAAAAGGGATTTGAATTAAATAAAGTGTGTACGTCTGTGTGTGTACATATGTAGCAACAATGCAAAAAAAAATTTATACAGGGAAAATAACAATTTCATTGTGCAAGTTGTTTTAAAGTATGGGCTTTAGCGTGACGCATTGTCAACGATCCAGTTGATACATTTATTTTATTCTCATTCCATTCTTTGTTTATTAAAATAAACATGTCAGTTTATTGTCTGAATTATTGCGATGCGATTATAAATGATTTTTGCAATTTTTTAAGTACATTGAAATGATACTTTATCGCTAGTACTATAACATAATACGAATATGTAATTATTAGAAAATTAAAGAGTCGTGTATATTATTTTTTTAATTTGTATAACTTTATGATAATAATATATGTAATTATTAGAGAAATGAACACTGCCTATAGATATATCACTATCCCACTGTCACAGATCAAATTTCTTTCCCAATTTATTTTTTTTAAATGTTTGTTTTATCTGTCTATATGTTTATTATTATTATACTTTTACATTACAAATTTTATTTTGCACTTATTTTTTTGGAATAGCAGTACATTTGCGGTTGTATTTGTAAATTTGTAATGAAAAATTTACAGCGATTAGGAAAGGGTTATACAAGTTATTTTTTGAGTATCTGAACATGAATATCATGGATAAAATTATTCAACAATCAGAAATAACTTAAAATAAAAGTCTAAACTTAAAATAATTAACTAAAATAAAAATCATTGTATATGAAACATTTTTAAGTTTGTATAAAAAAATTGGAAACAAAAGTTGTAGATCTTATCAAAATATATTTTTTATGTTCTA
Organism: Sycobia sp. Sy_11; assembly: GCA_018907035.1. Lineage (NCBI taxonomy): Eukaryota > Metazoa > Arthropoda > Insecta > Hymenoptera > Epichrysomallidae > Sycobia > Sycobia sp. Sy_11. The sequence continues at coordinate 75,727 of JACCIC010000075.1, forward strand.
TATGTTCTTATTTTAGAATCCCGAATTTTTCAGCAACATGCATAATTAGGAAGTGCTTGCACCGCGATTTAGGCCGCAGCATCTGGGTGGGGGGGGGGGGGTTACCCTGACATATTGACTTTAGTAGGATAATTAGAAGCTCGGAATGCTCATGATTATTTACATTTTACTCTATAAATATTAGTTTTAGAACAAAATTGTAGAAAACATATAAAATTTATTTGAGTGAGGTCTATAACTTTTAGTTGAATAATTTTTTTTGACAACTCGAAATTGTTTCATATGGAATGGTTTTTTCTAAGTTTTTGGTCATTTTAAATATTAAATATTTTTATTTCGATATTTGTCTCTATGATATTCGTAATTAGCTTTTGAAAACACACGCGTATGATATTTTTCATGTTTAAAGGGCAAACTCGCTGACGAAAATGGCTAAAACTTGTATTACTCTAGGCCATGTCCGTGCCAGGTGGCAGCGCAAAAAAAGTTGTATTTATACCAATGTCAGGCAGATGTGGTCATACCTTCCCTAAAGCCGCAAGGGAGTCTCTATGGGTAGCCGTTTACGGTTGCCTGTACCCTTTGGGTGTAGCTATTCCGCGGCTCCAGCTAACATGTCTACTGAGCCTGAGGATGACAGAAACTTTAAATCAGGAGGGGCCTAGCTCCGAAACTCCCACCTGGAGTGTATAAGGTACCATAGGGATCAGGGGGCCCCTGAGACCTGTTCTCAGCCCCGGTCAATTGCGTTCGGACTCGTGGTAGTAGTACTTGCCCCTCCATATCGCGGAGAACAGGGTAAACTGTTACTGGGGATTACTGGAAACTGAAAGCTCGAACGAGTGAGTTGCGTCACAATTTGGGCACTGCCCTACTTAGACAGTAGAGATTTAGAAGGGTATCGGCTCCACCGAGAGCGACCACAGTTAGCTGCCACTACTGTGGTTTATCGGTAGTTGCAGACAAGTAGCAATGGGTGCACTTAGCTGGAACGCACTGGTTGAGCGTACCCCAACTCTTCGCCCATGGGGGCAGTGTATATAAACCTTCGGGCATGAAACACAAAAACCGAATTTATTGTCTGCAATAAGAGATATGAGGTTAGACAATTAAGTAATGCGACTAAATTCAAAACTCGAGTGTATTAAAAATTAAAGTACATCGCTGCGATGCCCTTCAAAGTAGTCCCCCTCCGCGTCTATACATTTATTCTAGCAAGTTTTCTAGTTTTTGTAACAATTCTGGAACGCCATGATGTTGCAGATGTAGCTGATGGCTATATTTCAGGGAGCGGTGATAGCGGCGAAAGTGGCCCCCGGAACTTAGATGCAGAGAACGTCGGGGCTATCGTGATGACTGGAATACTTTTATTCTGGAATAAATTACGCTTATAGTGGCTTTTGAACGTTATAGGGAAGCGAGCGAAGAGCTACCATGCGCTCGGTGATCTGCATAGTCTCAACTCCGTATTTAATAATACTAATAATAAAAAAAATCAAGGTATATGAAACAATTTTGAATTTGAAAAAAGGGACTCGCTTATTGCAAGCTCAGAACGTTCATTATTTATTACGTTTTTCTCGATGGATGTTAGTTTTAGAACAGTAATGAAAACATAATAATATGCAATTGAATATTTTTTTGTAAACTCAAAATTATATCATATACAATGGGTTTTAAAATTTTTTCCTATAATTTCAGGCATTAAAATTTTATTTCAACAACTTCTCTATGATATTTGTAACCAACGTCAGAATATATGAGGAGGCGAACTTCATTTTCAACGTTTTTTTACGGAAAAAGATATTATCTATATCAATATGTATGTGTGTGTGTGTGTGTGTGTGTGTGTGTGTGTGTGTGTGTGTGTGTGTGTGTGTGTGTGTGTGTTTTAATAGGCGTAAGTAGAGCAAGCTCTGCACTAGTGGCCTCTCGAAACCAGCATCCCGCCGGAACTATCCGGGAATATTACTTCGGCGGGGCTGTTAGTTAGCCTATACGGCTCCTCTTCTTATGACATCATCCTACGTCCCCCATCCACACAAGTGATCAGGGATTCGGTGTTCGTCCTCTGCAACTTAAAATAGAATCAGCTAGCCTAATTCATCCTGGGCCATTCGCCTAATTCTATCGGCATTTATAAGTTGGTAATCATCTCTTTTGCGAAACTGGCTACTGCCTTCCAATTATCAGATGATTCCAGCATTATTGATAGGATGCTCTCTGGTCTTATTGGCTTATTGCTGGTGTTCATCAAGTGCTCACGTTGTGTTCTAAAACGAGGGCAGCTCACTAATATGTGCTCGGCATCCTCAACCAATGTCGGACAGATGGGGCAGAAATCATTATTATCCAGGTGAAAACGGTGGAAATAGTACCTAAAACAATCATGTCCAGTCAGCAACTGGGTTAGGTGGAAATCTAGTTCTCCGTGTTTCCTGTTGATCCATCTTTGTATGTCTGGAAGGATACGATAAGTCTATCGGCCTTTGTCAGAATCGTTCCATCGTTTTTGCCATATTTCTATAGAACGATGACGTTCCAAGTTTTTAGCACCTTGTAGAGAATCCACTGCGGCCTTACATATGTTGTGCAGCCTAGCCAGTTCATCTGAAACTAAATCTAAAGAAAGAATCCCGGCAAGTACCTCAGCAGCGTCGGTGGATACTGTCCTGTAACCACTAATAATACGTATACAAGAGCGGCGACGGGTCGCAATCGCCAGCTCACAATACGATTTAATTCCACATGCATGATACCAGATTGGCGCTGCATACATGCTGACAGAATTAACAACATAAGCTAATAGCTGTACGCCCAAGTATCGTAAAGATGCCGCAGAACTAATGCGGCAGCTACCAACTTTAAGAGTAATATTATCTAACTTCTTACGACTGCTGACAAGAACTACTTCTGTCTTGTGCTCCGCTAATTGTAGACCAACCGACTTAATCCATCTACTGATGTTGCTGATTGCCTCATTGGCATTTTCAGTGAGTTCATCAAGGGTCTTCGCCGTCACTACTAGTGCGATATCGTCGGTGTAGCCTACTGTTATTGAACCAGGCGGTTGTGAAATTCTCAACACGCCATCATACATAATATTCCACAATATAGGTCCCATAACCGAGCCCTAGGGGACTCCCGCAGTAACCTTATGCGATACAATGCCTTCATCCGTTCGGTATAATATTATCCTATTCTCAAAGTAGCTGGCCACGACATTCTGTAGATAACCAGATACTCCGAACTCTTTAAGAGAATTCATAATAGAAGACCAGCGCGCGGAGTTGAAGCCATTCTTGGCATCTAGAGCGACAATGGCACAATACTGTTTAGTGCCACCTTTCCATCTCTTACCACTGATTGCATGTCTTGCGGTACACTCTACCAGTTTAATAGCATCGACTGTTGATTTTGATTTCCGAAATCCAAATTGGCGTGAGGATAAGTCGTGCAATCCTTCAGTGAATGCTTCCAGTCGGCTACATATTATTTTTTCAAGTATTTTACCTACCGAATCAAGCATACACAATGGCCTGTATTATGACAGAACATCAAGTGGCTTATTGGCCTTAGGTAACAGGACTAATATTTGAGTTTTCCAGCAATCAAGAAAAATTCCCTCAAGAAGGCAAGCATTATATACTTTTGGAAATATAGATGGGTTCTTCTGTATCGCCAACTTAATTGCAGCATTAGGGATACCATCAGGGCCAGGGGCAGAATTGTCTCTAATCTTGGCGTAAGTATTATGTAGCTCCATTTCTGTTATAGGAGGTATATCGTCCGAGCGTTGCGTGCGCAGTACAGACCCTTGGGTGTCATTAGGAAAGAGAGCGGAAACAATCTTATCTATGTGGGTTGCATTGGTGCCCTACTCAATCGTGCCATGACTGTTTTGTATGGTCGTCCCCATAAATCATTGTTGGCCTCTGCGCACAGTTCAAGCCAGCATCGACGCTTGCTTGCCTTAATGGCCTTGACAAGCGCTCTTTGTGCTTCTTTAAATAAACTATTAAACGTAACACGATGGGTGCGGGCTCTTTGGGCAAGTTTACGTGCGCGATGACATTGCTTGCGCAATTCTGTAATTTCATTTGTCCACCAGTAGACAGATTGACGATGTTTAAATCCACTCTTAGTCCTAGTCATCGACGCATCGCATGCTTCAGAGATATGCTTCATGAGTGCATTTGCCAGATGGCCTGGTGCACCATATTCTAAACGCTCTTCTGATATGATAGTGACGCGCGCGCGCGTGTGTGTGTGTGTGTGTGTGTGTGTGTCAATATTGATTTATATCGATTATCGTACATATAATAAATATTTATGAGTCTTACAGACTTTATGCAAATGAATATAATTATATTATAAAGTAATATAAGTAGACGATACACTATTTACTTCTGAATTGGGATTTCTAATTTTTAATCAATGAAAAAACTTACTTATCACTTCTTTATCGATAATTTTCCAAATCATATATACTACTTATGACCTAAACAATTTTTGCCCGACGCAATTTTTGGCCAAAAAGTAGTTTTTAATATAAAATTCTGTGTATGATTATAGAAAATACTCAGAAACATTTTATTTTTATATATAGTAATAGTAAATGTATAGTAAAAAGTTCAGCCAATTTTATAGTAATACACGTTAAACCTGCATGAATACAGCCGAAGGTTATATATATATATATATATATATATATATATATATATATATTGTAATATAAAAATCATGAGATTGAGTGCGACAGCAAGAGAAGAATTTGATGAGTATGAGCATGCAGACTATTTCAATATAAACCATGAATTTGGTTAGGGCTGCTATATATAATATAATATCTAATTCCATGTATATTATATATTAGTAGGCGAACTTAGTTTACGACCTTTTTAAAAAAAATTAAATTAACTTAAATTTAATATTTTCTGTCATCTTCTACAACTTTTCCCATTTTTCTGGCAATATGTCGATTCCGTGGCGAATGAACGATGGCGGTTTCGAGGCGTTCATATCACCCACAAATTCTCGCACTTCTTGAACATATCAAGGAGGTCGTGCTGCATTGATCTGAATAGCTGGTAATATAATAATGATGTAATAATCTGAGAAAGCGGCATGTCTGACGACTACGCAGGGTGCGGCAACGCTTCCGATTCGAGCTCCGACAGGGTGTTTTTGACGGCTTTCGCAGCATGTGGCCGAGAGTTGTCATGCAAGAGAATGACTTTGCGCCTATTGCTCGCGTTTGCTGATCTATGTTCGATCAATTTCTGTTGAAAATCATTCAGTTGGCGTTAGTATACCTTGGCAGTGCCGGTTTCATTCGGTTCAAGAAACTAGTACAGCATCCCTATTGGTCCTACCAAATGTATAACAATACCTTTTGGCCATGGATGTTACGTTTTGGTGTCCGATGTGAACGGTTGTCTGAGTTCACCTATAACTCCTTACGCTTAAAATTGTCTTAGTAGATATACTTTTCATCATCAGTCACAATACGCCACAGAAAATTCTTCTTTTTTTACCTGGTAAGTGCAATGTTGTATCGAGTTATAATGGCACTTTCGGTCAAATCGTGTGGCATCCATTTTCCTTCTTTATGAAACTTTTCCATCGCATGTAAACATTTGCTAACTGCTCTTTCATTGACTCCAAACTTATTATCGAATTCTTTCTGCGTTTGAGTTTTCGTCCAATAATGTTTATAAATTACTATCTTCAAACTTTTTCGGTTAACATCAGTATCTCCTCTTCTCAACCGCTGAAACCACTCTTTGCATGTTGTAAACGATCCACCTTGTTCGCCATAACATTCTTGATAAGATGAAGGCACTGGAGGAAAGACGAACGGACGAAATGAAGCGTTAGAAAGAGGGAGAGGGAGACATGGGCTGGCACCGCCCACGGGGCTGCCAGTTCTCGTAAGTGAACCGATCATCCGGAGGCTAATTATGTTTTGGAGCCTCACACCGTGTCATTCGACCTCACCCTCGACGCGAATGTGGGGCAGTGCTACATATGCTGCCAACGGGGACACGGTAACCGACAGTGTCGAGTGCCACTCGGCCCCCAGCACTGCATGAACAGCGGCAGAAGGGTGGTCGACTTGAGTACGCGCCCCCGGTGCGCAGAAGCCCAAATCCGCTACGTCGAAGTGAAACAACGGAGAGAAGGAGGCAGGAAACGTGACAAAAGGAAGGAAAGAAAAAGGATGGTAAACAAATGCAGGTGTGTGAGAAAGAGATAGAGAAGATAACCTGCACAGCCTTCTGTACCAACCCACGAAATCGCGCGTGAAAATGCTTGAAGGCGAAAAGACGAGACGAAAAAGTTAACGATACCTGCTCATACCTGCAAACATGCTAACATTCTCACCAAACACCCGCACATCAGGAGGTAGAGACGTAGAGAGCACGTAGCGATGACAAGGTTAAGGTACTGGAGCACCGCCAAATGCATGGTAAAGAAATCGCCGAAACTTCACGCTCGACAACTCACCAATACGCCAGCTCAACGGGGAAGGATGCCATTTCTGAAAAAACAAAAAACGAATGAGAAAACGGCAGAAGCAAGCAACCACACCATCAAGACATATCACACACGGCGAGGCTGCTGCAACATGGTAGGCCCCCGACCGGGTCAGACTGGGCGACGTTACGCACGACATTAAACGAGGAGCGGGCGCAATGCAGACTATGTATATATAGATATGCTGAATAGAGAAATTTAAATGTCGCGCGCAGCAGAATACGATGACGGCGATATGAAATCCGACATATAACCATATGAGGTGAAGACAGTGGCGCACATTGGTGGAAGGACCGACGGAAAGTGCTGATTGGATGGCGACGATGAAGATCGAGGAAGACAGTGAAAAAGGAGCAGATTTAACAAACCCGACATTGCAGGCGCTTTGCGATCAGAACCAAAAATCGTTTCTCTTATAAGATTTGAGAGAGCATTTGCGTGGCTGTAAGAAGAAAGGAGCAAGGTAGCATTGGTGTAATAGGGGGGAGTATAGAGTTACCGTCATAGTGACGAAGAGGTAAGTATAGAAAAGTAGTCCGTGCGAGAGAGAGAGAGAGAGAGAGACAAATACATGGAGAAGTAGAGGTGCAGCGGAGAGTGGGCTAGAGAGATAAAGGAAGAGAAGCCCTGCGGGAGAAAAAAATAGAGAGGGGAGGATTCAGCGGATCGTGTTGGAGGGGACGCCCTCGTGCGAAACACCACCAGGAGCAGTGAAGTCGACAGCGGGAGTGGGCCGTGGCTTGTTTGTAATTATTATACTTCGAGACCGTGTGTGTGGGAGCGGAGGTACGAGGGGCGAATGTTAACGTCCCTGCACGTGCAGGCACCCGGCTTCCGAAATATTAACATGGATACGAGTCCACCGGGACGAGGTTTGCGGGTAGTGCGGGCCAGCCACCCCGCGTTGCAACCGAGCGGGAGTTTGAGGTATGCGTGAGAGGTGTTGCCGCGAAGGGGAACGGTAACGGAGGCAGCGCAAGGCAGACATTTTGTCAGTGCGAGAGAGGGCGTGAGCGGGATTAAGCGGTCACGTAGAAACGTATGTGTAAATGGAAAGGCGCATCGCCGCCGTTAGGAGAATATTGAATTAAAATGTTGTAATCGTCTTATAAATTTACGGTGGTTGTTACTTTATTTTGGTATCCTCGAAACATTCCATAACCGCTTCTTTTACCATAATGATCCTTTCCCCGGGTTCCCTTTTCCCGGATATCTCACCCGAGAAGACTAGCGGAGATTTCGAACGAAATGGCGGTGACGGGATCTGTACTCATCACGACAGGTAAACATCAACGTTGCACACTGAAACCACTCTTTACATGTTGTAAGCGATGGAACTTGTTCGCCATAATATTCTTGCAGCAATTGATAAGTTTCTGCTATACTTTTTTCAAATCAAAATAGTGCAAAAGGACATGTCGAAAAAACAATTTATCACGGTTCGTTTTTCACTGATCAAAGAATTATAATGTTTACACAAATTATGGCGTCTGTTAACTGAATTTTATTAGTAAATGCCAAAAGTAAAAAATAAGTACTAGATCCAACACATCTGACTTTTCGTATTACTTATATCGTCATGTAAATCTGAAGGTCAGAAACTAAGTTTGCCTTCTAATATTTTCAACGATTACTGTGATTATATAAGGTATTGAAATATGTACTATATAAGTTTTGTTTTTACATACAATATATCTAAAGTAAATGCTGACGTAATTTAAAACAACAACTTATCTGTCTGTAATCCACCACATAAATTATTCATTTTAATCGATTACTTACTATTGAAAACTTATTATGTTATAGTAATTTATTCTATAATATCTTATCAAAGTTTTTAGTTTTCTGAAGTTCAAAATATAAAAAAACCTTTATAAAAATTAATATTTCTAGCGCATCGATCTAAATAGATTCAATTTAATTAATAATATAAATTTTTAGGTGTAAAAAAGTTTATGATGGTGTTACCCATGCAGGAAAATTATATCCAAATGCATATTTGATTATGATTCTTATTGGAACACTAAAAGGTATATTAAATTACATATTTCATATTAGAAATTATTAAATATCATTTATTTGCTTAATTATAAGTCATTAAAATTCTAAATTTTATGAATAATAAATCTTTTACACAGATGAAAATATTATTTTCACCTTCCGCGATGAAATAAAGTATTATGAATAAATAAAATTTTTGAATTCCGTAAAACGAGCAACGTTTCGGTAGCAGGAATGCATTAAACTTCGTCAGGCTTTCTTAATTTGTCAAAGAAATGAAAATTTGTAAAAAGCAATTTTCTTCGAAATATAGTTAACTGTAGTTATTTGTAAAAGTTGTAACACATATAGGAATTTCTTCCAATAGTTAGTCGGATAGTTCCGGGGATATATCTTCATTTTCTTTTGTTTTATATATTTTTATTTTTTATATATATAATATTTTTATTTATTGTTATTATAAAATGTGTTATAAAAAGAGTTCTTTTTTCTTTTCCCTTATCCGAAAATCCCTTTGTTGGATTAATCCTTTATACCTTTCCTTTTTGATCAATTAAATAAGTACCCTGTTACAAAGTGCGATTATAATTGCAGTGTACAGGATACTTTAGTAATAAATTTTAGAGCATGAAAAGATTAGTATATTCATACTGACGAAACGTTACTCATTTTACAGAATTTAAGAATTTTATTTACATATAATAGTCCTGCAACATAAAAAACTTTTTTTTCTGAATTAGGTTTATTGACTATTGCTCTTTTTTTATGTTATTTAACGTTGCTCTATTTATACTTCCAAATATTGGGGATAATCAGCGACGGAGGTCCGCGATGTGTTTGTAAACAAAACACATGTAAATTATCACAGCAATGCTTGTTACAATCGACCGAGACCGGGATTTCAACTCGAATCACGAAATTACTAGTCTTTCGCTCTAGTGATCGAGCCATCATAGACCTCAACTATTGCATTTTATATAAAATTTTAATTTTAAACATATGAGAATATTTGCTAATTAAAAAAATTCAATTAACTTAATTTTTGTATTATAATGTACAAATTTATGTTACTTATCAATTCTAATTTAAACAAAAATTGACCGTTTGATAAACAAAGTAATAAAATAGATTTCACTAGAAGCTATATATAATTCAACAGTATTAGTAATATTTTTAGATATAATACGAATATTATTAATATATTCATCACTTTTTTTTATTAATATGAAGGTAATGGAGCTGGTTTTACTAAGCTATTTGAACGTTTGATCCGGGGTGCATGGACTCCAACAGCAATGGAATTTATGCAGCCAAGCTTGTAAGAACAATTATAAATTTTAATTATTGTTTACAAGAAAATTAAAATTTAATTTTAATTTAACTTCTCAATTTTTTACTTTCAGTCCCACAAAGGCCTCGATGGTAGCTTCCATTATTTTTGTTCTAGATAAGAAGACTGATCTTATTTCAGCACCGCATGCTTTAGTGTACTTTGGCATAGTCATATTCTTCGTATACTTTAAGGTTATTATGGAACTTGATGAACTCTATGTAAAGAATTAATATGGTCTTTCAATGATAAATTTTTTAATTAATTTATGTGATTAAATTTTACAGTTTGAAAACTGATTTGGAATTATTAATTTATTAGGAATATTTCAATTTTTTATCTTTTGAAAATAAAATACAAATAATCAACCTTTGGTCAGTTTCATTATTCAAAGATTAAATACTAAAAAATTTTCTGAAGATAAGTGGATTGATATTTTAACTTATTTCTACAATTTTCATTTGTATTTAATCTGCATTAAATAAATTTGAATATAGTTATTAATTCATTTTTAACTATTTATAAATTTTGATTGTTATTTTATATTGTAATCCGCATATAAGTATTTTCTTCAAGTAGTTCGAGAAAAACACGATAAATCATCCATAATTTTAAATAATCTTTTGCATAATAAAATTTTCCTAAATTCGTTCCATAAATTTACAATTTATTTTTTACTTTGCAGTTATCTTCCATACTTTTGGGCATTCATGATCCATTTGTACCATTTGAAAATCTATTCTGTGCTCTTTTCCTTGGAGGTATTTGGGATTCACTGGCTAAGATTTTAGGCCGTGGGCAAGCCAAAGATGAAAAGGCAGATACAAAGAAAACAAATTAGATCATCAAACAGATTTACAGAAAGTTTTAACTTTTTGTTATAATTCAGCTTCAACATTTTTCCATCGATAGCATGGAAATCTGAACAAGGCATATAAATATTATATGCTAATTATGTGCAATTTGGTATATATTAAATATATACATTAGTACTTAATGAAAGTATCGTTTTTGTGTAAAATAGGAATAACTAATAAGCATATCTTTGAAAAAAAGTTTTTCAAAAAGAATAACAAGCATAGTTTTAATTAATAGAAAACGTAATTCAAATACAAACTGATTTCGTAACTTTTACTAGTCAATACGTTTAAAATAGTTTAATTCCTAGGCAAGGCAATTGAAAGATTATTAATTTAGAAAATGATTTAATTTTTTTTATGTTTGAAAGGATCTGACTTATGTAGTGTAATAGCGAGACAACAGTATTAAAATTACTAACTCAAAAAAGAAAGTAATTATAGTTATAAAGAAATAAAAATAATTAAAGAAAGTAATTATATATATATATATATATATATATATATATATATATATATATATATATATATATATACATATATACATTTCACTGAAAATATATAATTTTATATAATTTTTTCTCAATAAAATTATTGCATGGACACATTAACTCTTGCCTACAAAAACAAAACCAATATTTTTCAAATGTACTAAACTTACTATTTTATAACTGTTTCATAAATGTAAAAAGTAAAGAAAATTTTAATTAATTTAATACCCATTTTGATGTCAAAATTTTAGGTCTATATTTAAATATCAGTTTTGAAGAGTGATTCAATCTACTAATTTTTTAATATTGACTGAGTAATCGTTTTATTTAAAGATCCTATAAAAAATAGGTAATGATAAAAGTTTTATAAATATATATATGAATGATTTGATCCTATATTTTATAAAGCATAATATTCACCAAAGAAAAATTTATATAATTAAACATTACATTTAACATGTTTTTCTATCCTTACATAATATAAAAAACAATTAATATATATGATGTTAATTTTTATTACGATTTCAAAAAAATAGTTTTATAATTGTAAGTAACGCCAACATAAAGCAAGTTTTATTATTTATAAATATGTATGTTGTGGCTAGAATATTTTATTGTACATAAATATTATAGAAAACATTTAAATAAATACCACAAGTTACTATTATACAATACCAATTATCTTTATTGATTTAATATTACGTTTATATTAAAAAAATTACTCAACAGTTTTTTTCTGTTGCATTTATTTTATAATTAATGTTTTCTGCGTTCTAAAATGAAAGCCTAAAACTTTATATCAAATCTACTACTGTGACAAAAATGTCACAAATTTTTATTCAACAGTTTCATCAGATTAGTCTGGACCGTGGTCCAGGCGCACAGGAACCTTGTTGTAAAAAATTCATGGTCCCCTCGAAACCTTAACGCTATTTTCTATCTTTCAAGGTCGTCAAGGCCAATAATTGATAATTTCCGAGATAAGAGCCAATTTTGTTTTAAAATGGTTATTTTTCAAGTCTATCATTTCGATAAATAATATTTTACAAATTTTTGTTTCTTGCCTTTTTTTCATAAAATCTATAGTTCAAGAAGAAACGAAAGCGGGACCTCGTGCAGTCGATATTCTTATGGAAGGTATATAGGTATTAGATAGTATATAGGTATTAAGTATATTATCAAAGAAGATCGACGCTTATACAAGAACATTTCTGTACAAATATTTATATATATATATATATATATATATATATATATATATATATATATATATATATATATTAGCATTACGGTCTCGACTTCGCGCGAGATATTAACGTAATCGACATATCAAATAGTTAAATACTTTCTACGTAAACCATACTCTATGTATAAAAATATATTACTTATAGATAAATTTATGTATGATAATATTCCTGCAAAATAAAGCCAAGAATCCTACTTCAGGGCCTCCTGAAACATCGTCTGTGGCGTGGCTGTATTCAGTTAGTCCTGGGATAGTCCCCGGCCCTATTTATCTCAATATTTATAATTTTTTAAGAATTCATTACGAATATTGTAACAGCTTTAGACGGAAATTGAATATTTATTCCTAAATCTACGAAAATTCCATAAATATTATAGGTTGCTGAATTTCTCTTAGAAAATAAAAAAGTTGCAACATATTTAAAACCAAAATCATAGAGCTCATTAAAATACATATTTTTATGTTCTATACAGTCCAGTGGAAACAATATATTTAAAATATATTTAAAATATGTTTTTGCAAATGTTACTATTTCCCAAGATATGTTCGAAAAACAAATTTACAGTTTTTTACATGAAAATTAAATTTCTATCAAACGCCACTATGATACTTTCAATCAGCATTCAAAAAAATCTGCAAATCGGTTATGCTCGTTTTTGGATGTTCATTCATGATTTCCGTTATGGTACTTACATAGCATTTTTGATTGTAAAGTACTTGCTGCGAGCACGCATTTAGATTTCCGCATGATCGCAGCAGCCTTCATGCAAGGCTACAGGATCATAAAATATCTAATCCTGACGGTGTAGAATACGTGAATAAAATTTGAAGACGATCGGTGCAGTAGTTTCGGCGACTATAAAGGACGGACATACACACACACACACACACACACACACACACTTTCTTTTATTTATATATATATATATATATATATATATATATATATATATATATATATTGTCACAAGGCCGCATCCGAAATGCACCCGCGAGCCGCGGCACGTGCATATATGTAAACACCGCGCGACCTCGACGCGGCGGTCGGCCACGCGAGAAGAGCGGGAAAAAGGGGGGAGTGAAGATTCGGCGCGGAGAGGCGCGACGTAGAGGGAGTTAGTCTCGTGCTACGCATACGGGAATCACGTGCGTCCCGGCCTCGTGCAAAGTAATTCTTCCACACACGGTTTGGGCGATTCTTTGACGAGAAAGACAAAGCAGAAAAAGGAAGAAACATCGTAACGAGTTCCGTTCCGTCTTCAGCGGCGTGTACCAAGTTTGCGGAAGAGAGTAGTGCGCGAAACCTGGTGGAATGTCTGCGGGAGCCGACGACTGGTGGTGTCGCCGGAATCGAGAAGGAGGCACTTCAACTCCCGCTGAGACAGCTAGCACCTGCCGCGCGTCCCAGCGCGTCGCGCTCGTGCACGCTTTCGTGTAGAGACTGCGCAGACGGTGTAAGCGGATCGCTGCCGTCTGTTGCTCGCGAGTGTTCGCGTCTACCGCCCTGCGCCTACGTCCGTACTCCTGGGGGACGTCCCGCTGTAAGTACGAGAAGGTTAGTCCACGCGAAAGCGCCCTTGCGGGGCGCCCCGCTAGCGAGCGAATGAGTGTGTGTGTGTGAGAGAGAGAGTGTGCACGCGTATTGCGGTCTGGATGACTCCGAGGTTGTTGCCGCGCGCGCGTGAATCTTGCGTCTCTTAACTTGTTATTCGGTGAAAATAAACGTTGTAATTGTAAAGCACGTTCCCGTTTTCTTTGCCCTTCCTCGCGGTCTTTCTCCACCTTTCCTACGTCGTTGCGCGCCGAGACTCCACCGCCTACGGGCGGTTATTCCCCGGACGGCGAGAAGGAGCAACGTGGTTTGCGCGCGGACCGTACGGGAGCGGTCGCGCGTCGATATTTGAACTTGAGTTCTATTAATCGAACCCATCCCGTTACAATATATATATATATATATATATATATATATATATATATATATATATATATTTATATATATTTATATATAGCATCCACCGTCGCGGCTTTCTTCGAAACAGTAATATAACCGATTTCAAGAGTTAAATAATATCTATTGAAACAATTCTCTATCTATAAATCTATATTCCTATAGATAATTTTATCCTCTCAGAATATTCCATCTTGGTGTCCCTCTCGATCATCGGCAGTGGTATGGCTGTATTAAGTTAGTGCTGTTGACTTTTTATCTAAAAAAATTGATACTTATGTTTTTTGGTGCGAGGATTACGAATATCATATTATGTTGCGACTGAAGTTAAATATTTATTCCCATATCTATGAAAACTCAATGAAGATCATGGTGGTTCATTTAATGTATCTTAGAAAATAAAAAAGTTGAACAAATATTTAAACCAAAATCATAGAGCCCATTAAAATACATATTTTTTATTCTATATAATTTTTCGGTACAAACTATATATTTTAAGAGCAAAGTTGAACAGTTCCGCCTCGGAATCCCTTGAACAATTCTACGTTTATACGAAGTACCGATATATCGAATGCATTTTTATTGAAAAATTCCGATTGTAGAAATTCAACGCATATTATAAAAAATATATTTTCATAAGATCTACAACTATTGTTTGAAATATTTTTTTGTAATTTTAAGTACACTAAAACTAAATTTGATAATTTTAAATTAATAGGTTTCTTCAAATTGAAAGAAAGAATTATTTTTTTTATATAAACAACTGTTTATCATTAGAAAAAATATATATTTAATTGTATTAACTGATTTAGTTGAAACTATATTTTTTAATTTAAAAAAACATTATTAATCTGAAAAGAAATTATTTAAACTGTTTAAATGAAATTCATTTATATAATATATATAATCAAATGCACTAAATTTAATTTCATAGGCATATTATTGATATTAATATTTGGTTTGTTAAAAATAAAAATGTTTTAACAATTTCTCGTTATCTGGATCCAAGATTTATATCACAATTCGTATGTAACTCATGACTACCCGTTACTACCCTTACATTCTCAACCTATATAAATATAATGTAAATTAAAAACGGCAGAAATTTTGCATTAGAAATTAAGTTGCCTTGCGGTACATACAATACAAATATAATATTGTGTATATAATACATAAGAATAATACATAAATAGAATTATTCTTTATTGCAATATAATATATAGTGTATATTTACAATGTTGAAGATCATGAAAATGATGGACTAATAAGTTAAGATACTGCAGTTCCATTTCACATTCTGTTTGAATTACACGAAATTAAAAATTGAGCCTTTAAAAAATATTTCTTTATAGTTAATACACATTTTTCAAACGAAGAATCGATTTTCTTAAAACAATTTTTTAGTGTTCATAGATCAACAAAATATTTACTGTATTTAATTAAACATTTTAGTGTTTTAAATAAATAAATTACTTATTTTCAATATATTTTTACTCATAGTTTATGAATGATTTAAAAAGTATGTATTTAAATGTAGAAAATTTGTAATTAAAAAAATCTCCAGAGAAAGTAAATATAACACAATGGATCAATTTATTTATTATTTGAAAATCATAAAAATAAATAAGATGTTTGCATCAGTTATTAATGCTATTATATTTAAGAATATGCTCTAAACAATCTTGTATTTCTATTGTGCACCTTCTCAGAAACAAAATTAATTGGAAGCGTTCTTTGTGTGAAGTTTATAATTAAATAACTTCTGTTTTTCAAATATTTAGAATTTAAAAAATTTATATTTGATAGTCTAATTGCAATAACTATATGTTTTTATTTTGGTAGTACTGTAAAAGTTATAAGTTGGTGGTACTGTAAGAGTTATCTCTGTCAAATTTCATGCAATTATCTTCAATTGTCATATAGTTACGCTTGTGTTTTCTGAACAAGAAAAGTGGTCTCTTCGGTTTTTTAATGTCTAAAATTATTCAACAAAGAAGTACTATAAATTTTGTGCGAGAAATGAAATATCGGCCGCCGAAACGTTCATAATGTTGCAGAAGGTCTTTGGTGAGAAGTCAATGTCAAGAGAAAGTATTTTTGATTGGTACAAATTGTACAAAGAAGGACGAGAACGCGTCGAAGACGAACTACCAAGAACATCTACGGATGGGCTACACGTCGACAAAATAAATGAATTGTTTCTGCAAAATTATCGATTGACTACTAGAGCGCTTGCTAATATTGTTGGAATTTCAAATGGGTTAGTCAACACCATTTTGAGCTCGAATCAAAGACATTTTGTGCTCGAAAAGAGTGAAATCTCGATCCGTGCGAATAACACTCAATTTTCTGAAAAAACAGCGTTGTTGGAGGCCTATGAAACAATGCTTTCGGACTGTCAGGACAAGGTGGAACGTATAATAACTGGATATAAGACGTGATTCTACGCTTACGATCCAGACACAACCGATCAATCGAGCGAATATCGTGTCAAAGGAGAGCGGTGACCGAAAAAATCACACTAAAGTCGTTAAAAAATCAAGGTATGTTCACTGTTTTTTCCGATTATCGTGATGTGGTGCATTATGAATTCTTCTCAGCCAGCCAAACTGTTAACAAAAAATATTATTTGAGTCTTGTACGTAGTTTGCATGAAGCGATTCGTCTCAAAAGGCCAGATTTGTGGAAAGACAACTCTTGGTACAACTTAGTAGAAAGTACAGTGCGCACTGTGAATAATTAAAATAAGAATTAATAAATGAGCTTGCACGAGCGAACCTAGTGGCGCGTTGAGCGACTAGGGGCCTAAGCGGGTTGAGCCGGAGCCACCCGCTTATGCAAGTAATAATAAAACATAGCCTTTGGTGCAGTGAAAAGAACTCGATGGCGAGCTGAGTGATCGTGGCGGAGGCGGGTTGAGCCGGAGCACGAACGAAAGCGCTATGTTACAAAATAAAGACTTACTCATATTTGTACACAGTGCTATTGTGAATGCATAAGTTTGTTTTGTTTTTTTATTTCTTATCTAAATATTTAATGTAGTATATTTAATTCGTAATATCTCTCTATTTAAAAATAATTATATATCAACTATATCACTTTGGTAAAAGAAAACTGGAGAAAAGCCTAACGAAATTAACAGGGATTACCCGATATTAATGAGACTTGTCTACCAGCACGTGGGCGCATTCACCGGATACCTCACCTTCCCTCTCTCTCTCTCTCTCTCTCTCTCTCTCTCTCTCTCTCTCTCTCTCTCTCTCTCTCTCTCTCTCTCTCTCTCTCTCTCTCTCTCTCCCTTCTCTCTCTCTCTCTCTCCCTTTCTCTCTCTCTCTCTCTCTCTTTCTGACAATTTAAAGACTAAAAAAGACTAATTTATAAAGACAAAAAATGTTTTTGTTTGTATACTATAACCAAAAAAACTGCTGAAGCGATTGCTCTGAAATTTGACATTTCTTCATTTGTATACTTCAGCTGTTTGTTTACGACGAAAAAAGATTGGCGATATTGACAATGGAAAATAAGTTGATCAACGAGTTTGCTTGAAATTTTGTATTTCAAGGCATTGTGTTCCAATGGAATTACGGCTACGGAATCGTTGAAAATATTGCACAAGTGTTTTGGGAAGTCTACTTTATCGCGAACGCAAGTATTTGAGTGGCACAAAGCATTGAAGTCGTCGAAAACTTGCCTCACGTAAGTCGTCCATTCACCGAAAATCAAGCTGATGCTCATCGATCTTTTTCGATTAGCAGGGCGTGGTTCACCATTCATTCCAGGAGATCAAATGGTCAATAAGGGGTACTACTTGGCCGTTTTGAGGCGTCTACGTGAAGCAATTCGTCGTAAACAACCGGATTTGTGGGCAGACAATTCATGGTTTTTCACCATGATAATGCGCTGGCACATTCCAGCATGATTGCGTCTGTTTTTTTGGCCAAACACGAAATGAAAGTCATTGTTTAGCCATCGTAGTCGCCAGACATCAAGAAAGGTTGTACTAATATAGAAAAAAAAAACTTTACCGATTCAGTTTATGCACAGAGTTTAAATGCACCAGTCCAGGTGAATTTTGATCATATGGCATATTAACTTGGGAAGGACATAAGCTATGTTTTTATTGAAAGTCATTTTATTTTCATCATTAAATTAAGTTATCGGTCTTAGCAGCCAGTTTCACCAGTGTCCAGTAGGTGACGTCTTGAATCACAAATATAAACTAAAAGTAGTCCGCTTAAACTATTAATACCAGTCTAGCTCAGTTGAATGTGGTCATATTCAATGTTGGGAATCGTATCCTAAAGAAGGTGTGAGTTAATCAGGATTATCCTTCTTATTGTTCAGGTTAATACTGTTACACCTTATGGATATCTTGATTTTTGTCAATTTTATTTTCTCTTATGGTGGGAAATCTCCCTCTCTCTCTCTCTCTCTCTCTCTCTCTTTCTTCGTCTTCACTTATAAAATGGTTATGTATGCCAAATCATAATGAACATAATTTGTGGCTCTAAATTATGTTTTTGCTTTTATACGTTATATTAACTTCTGAAGTGACATAGGTTATGTTTTTTAGTTTGAACAAAAGAAATGATGGTAAAATAAGGTTCTTTACCAAGAAACTCGAAACTATGTATATTATATATTATATACATATATATATATATATATATATATATATATATATATATATATATATGTATATTACATCGTCACTTCTGCAGAAAAAGACAATATTTGTATTCACAGACTATCTACTTTTGTATTACTTTCAGTTGGCATCATAATAAAATATTCACGGTATTTAATTCTAAAAACGGAAATATACGGTAATATACAGGGTGTTCGAAATGTTCCGGTCCCCATTTATAACAATTTCAGCATTTTGGAAAAGCTATTAAATATAAAAGTTCTTCAGTTTTGAAGGTTGAACTAAATGGTGACCTTGGACTTGTTATTCATTATCTTTATCAAGGTCAGTTGAAGGTCATCTTCAGTTTTGGAAATAGGGACCCCAATTTTTTATTTCAGATTCTGAAAGAGCACAAAATTTTATATCTGGATATGTATCCACGTTATGGCTCAAAATAACTTACAGAGATCATTTAGGGGTTAAATGACTTTAAAAGATCATTTAAAATTTAACTTCAGCTTATTAAAAAGGGACTCATTTTGTATCCAACCCAAACATTTACTTTTTCAGGATATTGTGTTGTCCGGTCTCATTTTTCACTACGATTAAAAGTACAATTATTGAAAATGTACAATTATCTGAATTTCGAAGTAAGAGAACTTCACTTAACTCTTGAAAACAGAAGAGTAAATAGGAGTAAACAATAATTAATACATAAATGAAATGATTCTTAAAAAGAATCGTGAGCAAAATCTTGTAAAGTACAAGTAACGATCCTGAATGTGCTATGAATCATATGTAGAAACTCAGAACCCTTACAAAAAATTATTGTAATAAAATCTGTTCTTGTAAAATAGGTAGATTATTTTTTTCTTTGAAATTAAAAGCCCCGAAGTGTCCAATGTAGATCATTTAAAGCCATGAGGTGGATATTGTACATGTCTCCAGATCTAAAATTTAATGGTCCTCGAAAATTCGGAATACAAAATGAGTCCCTTTTTAATAAGCTGAAGATAAATTTCAAGTGACCTTGAAAATCAAGGACAATGTCAATTTAACACCACCATAAAGTTTGTCTTACAAAATCAAATTACTGTAGTATTGGTCAGATACACTTGAAGTTCTTAATCGGTATTTCTTGGGTTTCTGCTACGAAACAGCCAGTTAACTCTGTAGTTATTTTACTGATCTCTGTAGGTAATTTCAGCCATAACGTGAATACATATCCAGATGTAAAATTTTGTGCTTTTTCAGAATTTGAAAGAAATATATATATATTACAGAACAGAAAAAAACTTTTTGAATATTCGATTTAAAGGGTTTTATGGAACCCTAAATAAATATAACATATCTATTTATGGGAGTCTACAAAACCCGATCCATATATTAATATTTCATAACAAGATATTTATACTATAGTATGCCTATAATATTGAAAATTATAAATTTTTAAAACTTTTGTTGATTAAATTTCAAGCAATACTTCTGCATAGTCATATACGTTGTTCAGTCAAATTATCATTTTTTAATATGAATCGTCAATAGTCCACTATATTTCTACCTATTATTAACGTTTTTAGCAGTTTGTGTTATATATACAAATTTTTCAATATTCAATTTGTAGGCATTTTAAAACTCAGTTATTTTATTTTTTGTTATTTAACGTCACTTTATTTATGCTACCAAATACTGGTCCTAATCAGTGACGGAAGTCTACGATGTGTTTGTAAACCCTAATTATTTATTGGTCGGGACTGACCGAACCCAAGTTATATATTAATTTTATGGCGATTAGTACTACAGCTCCCATTACTAACATTTCTACTTTCTTCTGTGATATAAACACGTTTTCGAATATTCGTTTTATAGGATTTCATGGAACCTTAAGTATATATAACATATTCATTTATGGGAGTCTACAGAATCCGATCCATATATTAATATTTGGTATATATATATATATATATATATATATATATATATATATATATATATATATTTATAACAAGATATACATACTATTGTATAACAATGTTCAAACACGAAAAGTTTTGAAGCTGTTGTCGATAAAATTACAAGCGATCCTCCGCGTAGGCATATAAGTTGCGACGAGTATATCTATTTGTGTGAACAAAAATTGCATAACAAAGAGTAGTTTTTTTTTTAAATAAACTATTGTATTAAAATTTATTATTGAATATATATTATATTTGTATTATTGAATATATATTATATATTAGTTGTGTTGTATTTGACTGACCATATTATAATATATTTAAATTAATAAATATTTTTTCATTGATCTTACAGTCTAATCAAATCAATTGAAAACATTACGTAACAAGATCAATACGTATCTACATTAACATTAATACATCAATACACAAAAATAATAAAAATTAAAATTAAAATTAAAAATTATAATGACAGTCAGACTGTCCTTGTATACAGTCACCCTCGTAGAGTAATCTGAAAATAAAATATTAGCTGAAAAAATTTTTGTTAGTAAAGTAATTTTTATTTTTATTATTTTTGTGTATTGATGTATTAATGTTAATGTAGATATGTATTGATATTGTTACGTATTGTTTTCGATTGATTTGATTAGACTGTAAGACCAATGAAAAAATATTTATTAATTTGTATATAAGTATTCGACAGAAGTACAATTAAAGTATTATAATATATTTAATAATAATTAGAAGTAAATCTAATAAGAATAATATTTATATTTGCTGTATCTGATACGCTTAGTAGTAGTGTAACAATAGATATAATACACACTTGGCGCGCGCGAATTAAATTCAAAATTGTAAGCCAAACAGACTTTGAATTAAGATAATGAGAATAAAAATCAAATTGAATTTCTTTTTTCTAATATTTTATTTAAAATATAACAAAATAGAAAATTGTATATTTATAGCTCTCTTAGGCGGTATGGCCAAGAGAGCTAATGGCCAGAAAAAATAGAGGAAACGAAAAGCCACATTTATATTTAAGGTGTTATTTTACTGTTTTCTTTTTTATTTCATTTATATTTTATAATTTTAAATTGTAATTAAAAGAACCGTTTTCTTATTTTTATATGCTTTATAATAAAGTATACAAAATTTATATAAATAATTATAAATCTATAAATTATAAAATTTAGTCACCCGAAATAGGACCAAATCCCAAGTTAAAGGAAAAAATTTCAATCCAAACTCTGGCGATCTCAGCAAGAGTAAGAATTAATAATGAAAATCACAAATAAAAGAAAATAAGTATTTAACTCACTTGGTGGCGAGAAAGCGGCTAAGCATCTACGCAGGTTGAGCGTAAACCAGAGGAAAGTACAAAAGAACAGAATAAGCTAAAAATCAACGTTTTGTATGAGCCAACCTGATAGCGGGTTGGGCCATCAGGGGCGAAAGCGGGTTGAGCGAAAGCGACGCTTGTGCAAATCAAAAAATACACAGGCATACTTGGTGAAGGTGAAAAGCCCTCGGTCGCAGGCTGAGCAATCGGGTGCCGAGGCGGGCTGACCTAGAGTACAAAGTAGCTCTCACCAAGGCACTCCTGTTAAAAAGTAGTGTCGTCGTATTAGCATTTTTTTATATAAATCACCAACGGCCCATTATTGTTTTACGAATGTTTTTGGTATTTTTTCACACATACATACACACACACACACACACACACACACACACACACACACACACACACACACACGCACGCACATTCATAATATATATATATATATATATATATATATATATATATATATATATATATATTGGAGTTTACAGAATTCGGATGCTGTATAATTTGGCTAAATCTGGCGTTTATGGAATCCAAAATGTAATTTAGGATTCATATGATGCATTATTTCACTATATATCAGAGTTCACAGAACCTGGATGCACATTCTTTCACTAAATTACGTCTTGCGAAATTAAACAAATTATAGAATTTGAATTTCGTAATATATTGAGGTCTACAGAATCCTTATGCTGTATTATTTCACTATATACCGGGGTTCCAAGAATCAGGATACTTTATTCTATGGTTAGATCGGGACTTAAATTATCCAAGTCTAATCAGGTGCCGAATAAAAATTTTTGGTCATGATGTACGAACTAAGGATATGACACAGTGTATATATTTCAAATTCACATAAAGTGTATATATTTCAATTCGGGTTAAAAAATTTGTCATGCTTGATAAGGATAAATATATTGGGATTTTATAAGACAGTGAGTATTATTAATGTTTTATCAACATCTACAAAAAATATGAATACGAATAATTTTCCTATTGAAACGTTGTTAGACTAATTTTAAAAGTATTGTAAAAATTATTCTGAAAAGTTATCATTAAATAATATATATTTATTCCAAAATATATACAAACATCATTATTATTTTTTTGGTCGTCTTGTATATGTATTATCGTAGTGATATAAAAATCATCATTCAAAGGGGCCTCAGGAATATAGATTGTTTCGAGTTGCATATCAGTCTAGTCCGATCGTGCTATACGTATAATAAAGAGTGACATGGTTTGGAAATAAACATTTAAAAATATAAGTTTGCAATTTGAAAATAATTTTAAATATTATTTTAATTATATATTTTATCCATTTATATATTTCTATTAATATGAACAATTGAAAATTGAACAATCTGTTTTTACTAGTTCATATTCAATTTTAGAAATATTTAGTTAGAAATTATTCAAGTACTTTAGCAGGATATATTTATTTTGTGTTTAATTTAAAAAAATGTTTTTTTAAATAGAAAGTAATATTATTATATCGAACAGTGAAAGAAATAAAAATAATCTTAATTATAAGAGTTTTATATCGATGATTTCTACGGGGAATTTCGTGTTCGAATGATTGAATCGATATCCAGAAGTCCATAAATGACTTTGACAGGGAAATTCGTATTCGGAAGGTGTAAAAATATCCAGATGTTTATAGAAGACTTCACGGGGAGCTTCGTATTCAGATGCTAGAAATGAATTTCCAGGTGTCTATAGAAGACTTGCACGGAAGTTTCGTGTTTGGATGGTTGAGACCAATATCTGGCTGTTTATCGGAGATTTCTACAAGAAACTTGGTTCCAGACGCTAAAAACCGAAATCCAGGTGTCTATCGATGATTTCCATAGGACATTTTCCTGTTCGAAGATTAAATTGATATTCAGAAATGTATAGAAGGCTTTGACAGTAAAGTTCGTATTCAGAAGGCGGAATCAATATCCAGGTGTTTAAAAGATTTCCACGAGGAACTTCGTATTCGGATGCTAGAAACCAATTTCCAAAATTCCATAGACGATTTCCACGGGGAGTTTCGTGTTGGTACGATGAAAACTAATGCCCAGGTACCTATCCTAGACTTCTACGGGGGTTTTGGCTTTCAGATGTTAGAAATTGATCAAATTTGACCCGAACTGACCAAAAACAAGAACAAGCGTTTTACGTATTTTAATACAAATCTTTATTATCGCCTTCAAAATAGGATCTTTTTGAGCCAATACAAGCATGTCAATGCTTAATCCAATTTTCCATATACCTATTGTAAGCCTCACATGGGATTACCTTCCGTTCCTTTAGCGAATTACTTTTTATGGCTTTAATGGACTCAATGTGCGTTCCCCGAAGCGGATTTTCGAGCTTCGGAAAGAGGAAAAAGTCTCAGGGAGTCAAATCTGGTGAATACAGTGGCTGAGAGTGTCTGCCCACAAATCCAGTCTTTTACCACAAATTGCTTCACGTAGACGCCTCAAAACGGCCAAGTAGTACTCCTTATTGACCGTTTTACCTCTTGGAACGAATTTATGGCGAAACACCGCGTGGTAATCTCAAAAAAAAACAATGAGCATCACCTTAATTTTCGACCGACTTTGTCGTAGTTTTTTCTATTTCGGCTCATTTTTGGAGTGCCATTGGCTAGCTTTTCGGGAAATTTCGACGTCATATTCATAAATCCATGTCTCGTCACCAGTAATAATGCGCTTGACGAATGTAGCGTCCTCAGCTATGTTTTGAACTATCTCTTTTGCAACCTCTACTTGACATTGTTTATGCAAAAGAATCGAACGTTTTGGAATGAGTCTAGTATTGACACACTTCATATGTAAAACATTAACTAAAATATGTTGAGTCGGTCCATAAGAGATGTTAAGAACCTCTGCTTTCTCTCTGATGCTGACACGACGGTTTTGAAGTACCATTTCCTCAACTTTTTCGATGTTATCATCGTTAACAAAGGTGGATGACTTTCATGAGGCAAGTTTTCGACGACTTCACGACATTCCCTGAATGCTTTGTGACACTCAATTCCTTCGATCGCGATAAAGTAAACCAAAACAGTTCTGCAATATTTTCAACGATTCCGTAGCCGTAATTCCATTGGAAACACAAAATTTCAAGTAAACTCGTTGATCAATTCTTTATCCATAGTCAATATCGTCAAACAAACTTTTTGCATTGTAAACAAACAGCTCAGAAACATAAACTAATGAAGATATGGCACTCAAATTTCACACGAACATCAAGAAAGGTTGTATCAATATAGGGAAAAAAATTTTACCAATTCAGTTTACGCGCGGAGTTTAAATTCATCAGTCCAGGTCAAATTTGATCATATGGTAGATTTCAAAGTAAGACCATCCAAGGATGACTAATTTGTTGAATTAATTAAATTGTTTCTGAAATTATTACTACTTTTCTCCAAATTATCTATAAATTTGATCTGAGATTCATTAATAATCATAAACTTCTTCTATTTATTAGCACAAAGAAATCACGTATATACAAAAAGTATAGTCAATAATTATAAATATTAAAATATTTAATTATGCTAACATTCGAAATTCCTTATAATATTAATTAAAATATTAAAGATAAATTTAACTTATGATAAATCATATTAAAGATCACTTATAAAATGTTCATTTTAAATGTCCAACTAAATCTTTGGACATTGAAACGTGCAAAAGAAAACTTGTCCAAGCAGTTGTCTATATAGCTTTGAACATAGATGTTTATTTCATTATTTTCGAAAGTTAATTCAAATAGAGTTCTCTATACTTTTATACTATACATAAGCAATTGTCAGTAAGAAATTATTATTAAAACGTTATCTAAATAAATCAAGAAATGCGCATTTACAGATATACAAATTTTGCTGCAAGAATCAAATTCATTGAAAGAGATACGTGATAAGAAAACATAAATTATAAAAAATATTATATTTTGATAATTTTTATTCAGCGAGATTTTGTTACGCTGTTATATGAACTGCCATTCATATATCGTATTAAGATATTATAAAAAATTTATATAAAATATTTTTCTATATATAATTATTGTATTGTATTGTAGATTTTTGCATTGAATTCATTAAATAATAATTTTTTAAAAAAATGAAATCTGTAAAAAAACAACTTTTAATAAAAGTAAACTAGTTATGCGAGTTTGATATGCCTTAGCATAGTAAGAATTTTAAATACATCTCCTCATGTATTTTATAAAAAAATTATATAAAATATTTTTCTAAATTCAATAATAGATTAAGACAAAAATATATACATCTTAAAACAATGGGTCATTAAAACAAATGGCTAAGTACATTTTTTATGCATCCCTATATATAACAGCATGTATAGTTTACACAAATATATCTAAAACTCTAAAAAATCATAATAAATAAATAGTTTTAAAAGAAATGCAGCTTAATACAGTAATGAGATCATTTACCAATAGCTGAGATTATTTTCACATCATTTGATCCACATGTGGACTCATAAAAAAGAGTTAATTATCTTGAATCATCGTTGTTTTTAGGTGAAACAACCTATTTTCTGACAATTCATTATTATTAACAAAGTAGGTATGAACTCGTCAGGCCCGTTCCCACAAAGCTTATGCTATTTTTTTAATAATTAATTTTTGCATGAAAACATTTTACAATCTATACTGTAACCTCAATGAATGAAGCTTTATTGGTTAGTAATTTTCAATTTTGTAACTACATACGATTTGAATAGCAAAAATATAAATACACATAATTTATAATTTATTATGAGTGAATTATATATAACAAGATACTATTTATTTATTTGAACAGATTTTATAATATTTTTTGAAGGATTGTGATTTAAGAGTTCAATTTTCGCCCTCAAAGAAATAGGAAAACACTGTTTTGCTAAAAGATTCCGAAAAATTCGGTTGACAGGAATACAACTTGAACCATAGCCAACTTCAATTTGGCCAGTAAAGTCCGTACTGTACTTAGTACCAACGACAATCAATGATCATATGTCCTTATTGCCTGAACCCAAGCCAATCTCTCTCTCTCTCTCTCTCTCTCTCTCTCTCTCTCTCTCTCTCTCTCTCTATATATATATATATATATATATATATATATATATATATATATATATATATATATAATTATAGTTATAAAATTGTTTTAATATTCTAAATTAAAAATTCTAGAACTTTTAGAAATAATTTTTAAATCATATACAAGCGAAAATCTGATTTTTACACAAATTAAAAATAGTAATTATTTAATTATTTAATTGATTAAGTAGTATATATATGCTTTAATCCTGTGTATAAATTTCTATTATATTTATTCCTGTAGACAAGGCTTTGAACACATAATTTTGTTATTATGGGTGTTTTGCCATTCATTCAGTTCGTGCAAGAAGTTATGTGACAATTCAAATATTTCTCAAGGTAGATTTATATTCTTTGCATATTCTCTCTGAAGATGTTTTTTTTTATGTTATTTAACGTCGCTCTATTTATGCTTCCAAATGTAGGCGCTAATTAGCGACGGAGGTCTACGATGTGTTTGTAAACGAAGCACATGTAAATTATTACAGCGGTGCCTGTGCCAATCGGCCGAGACCGGGATTTGAACTCGGATCACCAAGTTACTAGTTCTTCGCTCTAGCGATCGAGCCATCGTAGGCCTCATCTCTGAAGATCTGATTAATCTATTCCAAATGAATTCTAATTTAAAGTACACAATTAATGAAAAGTAAACAATTTTCATTATGATTATATACTTTTACTTTAGAGTCTATATATTTAAGTTATTTAAGTTTTTTAAAAGTATATTATTTCAGGCTTAGAGTATATATATTTAAGTTCACTATTGGATTTGTTCACTTATAAGCTTTATGGGAACGGGCCTGTCAAATTCATGCCTATTTTTGTTTTTTAATAAGAACAAATTATCAGAAAAAATAGCAGAAGAATTTTTACCTGAAAACATCGATGATTCAAGATAATTAACTCTTTTTTATGAGTCCACCCATGGACCAAATGATGTTAAAATAAACTTGACTATTTGCAAATGATCTCATTATTTTATTAAGATGCATTTCCGTTAAAACTGTTCATTTATTATTATTTTTCAGAGTTTTAGATATATTTGTGTAAACTATACATGCTGTTATATATAGGGATGCATATAAAATGTAATTGGCCATTTGTTTTAAGACGTTATTGTAAATATTTTTGTGTTAATCTATTACTGAATAAAAAAAATATTTTATATAAATTTTTTATAAAATACATGAGATGTATTTAAAATTCTTACTGTGCTAAGGCACATCAAACTCGCCTAACTAGTTTACTTTTGTTAAAAGTTGTTTTTTGCAGATTTAATTTCTTTTTTTAAAAATTATTATTGAATGAATTCAATGTAAAAAGCTACAATACAATATAATAATTATATATATATATATATATATATATATATATATATATATATATATATATATATATATTATTCTGTTTTCTTTCATCATAAGCATGACACGTGACTATTTCAATGTTTTGATTGTGTTATATAATATTTTTTATTAAGTTATAAAAAATACATATAAGATTTCTAAGTAGTAAATTTCTTAATATATTAAAAACATATATTATTCTTGATCGCTAGAGCGAAGGATTAGTTACTTGGTGATCCGAATTCAAATCCCGGTCTCGACCGATGGACATAAGCACCGTTGTAATAATTTACATATGCTTTGTTTACAAACACATCGTAGACCTCTGTCGCTGATTAGAACCAGAATTTGAAAGCATAAATAAAGCGATGTTAAATAACATAAAAAAAACACATATTATTGTGTTTCCCTTTACACAATCAGTAGGACATCCGATAATATCAGTGAACTGATTTATAAATTAATTACAGAATATTTTTTGTGTTAATATATTAAAATCATGTCTATTTAACAGTAATTTTAATTAAATAAAAGTTCTATGCTTTAAAAGTGTTTTGTAATTTCTCTTTGAAAATAACTTTTAAACATGTTTATTTTGTGTGTTATTATTCAAAATTATATGCGCATAAGTAAAGCTGTTATTTAGAATATTTTATTAATAATTATATTTGAAACTTTTTTTTTTTTATTATTAAAAAAGCATAAAAATTTTGAATTATTTCTCTTGCATATAGTCGGCAATAAGCCAAAGATTTTTGCTAGTTCTTCAAGTAACTTGCGCTTATGTATTGCCGATAATAATTTGATTTTGTTGTCTCGAAATGCACTTGCAAATTTGATACAACTGGACGGCAAACCACGCATGCGTGCGTACGCTTGGTACGCGCTCTTATCTGGGGCAGGCATCATTTTATTTACTGTGTTTATATATGTACTCTATATAGCTACTATTATATTAAAGTGTCTTACTATACTATATATGATCTTACTATACTATATATTATCTTACTAGACTATACATATGCCTTAGTGCTGAACTTTTGCTACAGTTTAGACGTTTTTAGTGCTGCAATTTTTGCCGTGTATTTACTATTACAATATATACAGAAAAAAATGTTTCTGACTATTTTCTATAGATACACACAGAGTTTTATATTAAAAACTGCTTATTAGCCAAAAATACCGGCATGAAACGATTCCTTAGGTCATAAATAGTAGATATGCTTTGGAAAATTATCGATAAAGAAGTGATAAATAGTTTTTTTCATTGACTGAAAATTCGAAATCTTAATTTAAAAGTAAATATTGTTGCGGCCGTGCCATGCCGGCAGTTCTCAAACTCGCCTTCGTGGCGTTGACACGCCACTTGTTTCTTAAAATAAATATAATCTATTTCTTATTTAATATACTTGTTTACAATAAAAAGAATAATAAAGATGATGATAATAATAAAATAATAATAATAATAATAACAACAATAATAATAATAATAATAATAACAATACCAGACAAACATAACTGTTGTAAGCGATGCGGTCACGACGGACATTCCCATAAAGAATATATGGCTATGGGGGAGTGCTTTCTATGCACTGACCAAATAGGTCAGGCACAGAGGCAACTTTCTGACTCATTTTCGTGTGAAGCATTTAAAATAGCACTGAATAGAATGAAAACAAATACCACAAAATGAAGATAAAAATTCTCCAATGCAATGTAAATAAATGTTCCTCTCTCTGATTGCGGCGGGACTAAACATAGACTTACTTATGATAACTGAACAATATAATGATCGATCTATACCGACGTGGCTTAACAGCAACTCAAGCTAGGCGGCAATATGGATCTTGAAAGGACGCTCGTCTAATATCGAGTAAACGGGTCTGTAAGGAGGTACAAAGAGCCTAGATATGGGAATTCCATTCCAGCCGTTTGGCCTCGGACAGGATTAGGACTGGGATGAGAGCATCGTGAATGATCAAGGACTATACAGACAGCAATCATCAATATATTACTTTTGATATTACGGACGTGACAAGACAAACAGGATTTATTCGTAGAGTTTATTCGTTTAATGTTCCATTAAACGAATAAACTCGGAGGAATTAAAGAGAATTCTGAAAGCAAAAAAGTCTTCCTTATATGAGATGACTTTGGATTGGAAAGGTAGCGAAAGAGTTGACGTGTTAACGAAAGTTAAGACTAAATTCCGCCAACCCCTGTACGAAAGAACCATACCGTGCATGTGTCAAATAAGGAATAGAAGATAGATGTACTGGTGTACGACAGAAATCACCAAACTCAGAATCGCTTGTTTGTAGCTCAGACGAAAGGCTCAACAAGCCCGAAGTCGAAGTGATGCGGTTCTATATTCGATAGAGTATACGTCTATCAGACAATGCTTGAGATTGGTGATAAATGACAGTAAGACAAGATGTTAGAAAAGACTGACGGATGAGGTAGAAACTGATCCATCGGGCAATGACTACAACATTGAAAACAAAGCCGTAGGAATTCAAAGTACACTAATGACAAAAAAAGTAGACACCATGAAAAGGATAGTCCATGTATTCTTCGCAAACTATCGAAACATAACAGAAGATCAGACTGGCAATGATACCCCTCTATTCACACGCGAGAAGCTTATCAAAGCAACTAGCACGTTGAAACCGAATAAGACGCCAGGTCTTGATGGTAATCCCCGGAAAAATAATCGTTCAATATTCAAAAAAAAAAATATATATATAGTAATACAATAAAATAAAACTAAAGTAAGATAAACTTGTAAATAGCTCTTTCTTTTGTATGGTGAAGTAAATCACCAGAGTATAAACGTTTTTTCATAGGTACTCTACTTTTTTCATGATTGCAATTCTCTTAAAATGAACTTGATTGTTGAAGCAAATTTGCAGACATGTAAACGCTTTTTTCTTGAAGTTTTAAACTTTTTTTAATGGCAATGTCTTTGCATTTTCCAAATCTGACATATCTGCATGATTGATTCTGATAACGTTACTAATTTTAACTGAGCGAAATTAGTATTTTCAGAATTTTTAGATATTTCAGTAGATTTACTCCTGATTATTATTTTACAATCTGCTAAAACATTGTCTGGACCCTTCGTTTTATCATCTAAAAGAATAAATAAATTTAATTATTTTTACATTAGAATTTACATATTTATTAATGAAAGATTACTTACTCGTTTCAGATTGAAATTCATTTAATTCACTGCTTGCAAGATCAATTACTGGCTCAAAATTCGATGCTAAAATTGATGTATTAGGTTGTCAAATATCTCCCCTCCGCTTTTTTGCTCTTCATTCAATGCTTTATAAAAAGTGTTACAGTGGTCAGATTTACTTCAAATATGCGCCTTTTTGTTCGATAATCTGTTTCCATCTAGACGGCAACTTCATAACACCCCTCTCGTAGAAACCCCTCTCCTTATTTGCGAAGAACTCGGACAGCAACTTTTCACAAGCCTCTTTTGAGTCCAACTTTACACCACCAAGGGCATTCGACATGGACAGAAACAGGCGGTAATCACTTGGCGCTATGTCCGGGCTATATGGTGGATGCGATAAAACCTCAAACCTCCCATCCGAACTCCCGTAGCTTCTAACGAGTCATTAACGAACTGTGTGGTCTGGCGTTGTCCTGGTGGAACACTGCACCCTTCCTGTTGGTCAATTGTGGACGCTTTTGGTCAACCTGCTTCAAGCGCAGTCCAGTTATTCACAGTAGATGGTAGAATTACGCGTCTGGCCATATGGGGTCAGCTCATAGTGGATGATTCCCTTTCAATCCCACCAAATACCCAGTAAAACCTTCCTGGCCGTCAATCCCGGCTTGGCCACTGTTTGGGACGGTCCACCGGCCTTGGACCACGACCGTTTTCGCTTGATATTGTCGTATGTGATCTATTTTTCATCGCCAGTCACCATCCGCTTTAAAATTGGGTCGAGTTCGTTCCGTTTCAGCAGCACATCGCAGGCGTTGATTCGGTCCAGAAGGTTTTTTTGCGTCAAATAATGCGGCACCCAAACTTCCAGCTTTTTTTTGTATCCAGTTTGGTTTGGTGACTAACTCTCATCTCCTGGGCGATGTCATGAGATGCTCCATGCCAGTTTAATTCAATACATTTCATGATTTGATCGGTATTCGTCATCACAGGTCTTCCGCCGGCTCGCTTATTTATGGTGTCGTTTTTACCGGCTCTGAATCGTCGAAACCATTCCTCTGCGGTTCGAAGTGATAGTCTGCCATCCCCCAAAATACCATTAATCTCACGGAACGTTTCTCGAGCGGATTTGCCTTTGAGGAAGGAAAATTTTAAAATAGCGCGAATTTCGGCGTTAGTGAACTCCATGTTTACACGTCTATAACTTTTGAACGCAATATCCGAACTAATCATGCATAGCATCGATTTGTACGTTATATGAAGACCTTCAAATGATGTATAGTATTGTCAGATACGAGCTCTGTAGAGCTTTGTACAGAACCGCGAAATTCATAAGACAAAAAGGCGGAAGGGAGATATTTGACAAACTAATATAATTAAATAAAGAGAAAAAATTATCATATACATAAATTAATCTTTTTTTTAAAGTTACATAATAAAGCTTTTTTCGAATGAACCAACTAAACCAATACTGTCATTTTCAGTGTCGCTACTGTCTACTGTACTTTCTTCATCGTTAAATGATTCAGCATCACTCATGAGATCATAGTCAACATCTGAATCTTTGTGTTTCTTTTCTTGATTTGTATCATTTTGTTCAAAATTTTTTTTCAAAGTATTGAAAATTGACAAGTTCATGTGTCGCCTTTAAAGACTTTAATGCAATATATAAAAAATCTAATGATTTACAAAGTCATGTTAATTATTGAGGTTAATCACAATTACTCCAGTTAAGTCAACCCAATAAGACATTATTTCCCATTAAAATAGTCCATTTCTTCATGAATTTAATGTCGTTACACACAGACAATAAATATGGTATAAATTCTATAAATGTACAGAACTTTTAATATTTGAGGGACAAATTGATATTTTTTGGTCTTAAAGCATACTTTTCAAATCTGTTTAAATATTTTATGTTGTTCAGCGTTTAACTGACTATACATAAAATTGTACATTGTATTGATCGCGTAAGATGTATTATATATTTGTTTATATACACTAGTCGTCGACCAACAGAGTAACTTTCACCGAATTCCATAAGTATGACGTTCGCGATTTTCAGTGCATAAAGCACACGTCCGTCGACGAGTCAATACAATCAGTACAAGTACATTGCGTACATAATTATATATTTTTTAAATTTGTCCATTTTAATAAATTTCCTTGTTTATTTACATATAAAAATAGTAGAATAAATTTATTTCAAACTCCTTTCGTAATCGTAACGCTTTTTCAGTTTAGTTGCTCCTTTTCGGTGAGTGTTATAATTAAGCATTCGAAAAGTCAACATTTTTGGTAGCAGAGCGTGGTTAGAAAAGCGTTACGATTACTTCTGTGCAGCTTGCAAGACTTTCGACAGTAGACCAAGAGCTTCAGCTAAGAAGAGATCACATTCAAACATTTCCTCACTCTATTACCTATACTGCTCATGCTGTATCGTTGCCGCCATTTTCGAGCTACCTAGCGACGCAGCCGTGCCGAATAGTCAAGCTTCGTTGGACAAATCTCAGTAATATTATGAAAATTATTTAAACTACTACACGGTTTTTGCGCTCAGTACCAAACAGTAGTATAGAAATTCAGCAAAACCAAATGAAGGTATAATTCATTACTTATACGTTACTGAGTAATTAATTTAAAAAATTCCGTTGATTTCGGGTAAATTGCTTACATGCAATTTTAATTCAGAAAAAGCTATATATTGACTTGAATTAAATCTATTAAAAATATAATATTTTCATATAACTCTTGGAATCAATTCAAGCGATTTGGTGAAGCTTGTCGGTAAACTATAGAGCGAAATGGTTGAAAAATTACTTGCAATTCAAGTGCGTGCTGTGAATAATATAATTCATTTTTTGAAAAATACTAAAGCTAAGAAAGGGGCTGCTGCGATTACTGTGTCTTATCTTGAGGCACGCTTGCAGCTCTTACCGAAATATTTCAACGATCTATTTGAACGACAGCATTCTATAACGGATTTTGAAGCCGAAAACAATGAACACGAGTATTTCAAGAAAAACGGCTTTGAATTAGCAGAAGCAAGCTATGTTGAGGCTGTCACAGAATTATCGAATGATTTTGAAAGATTGTGCGCGCAAACCCTTTCCGTTTCGTCGATTCAACATGTTAGTTCGAAAAGCACCGTGACAGATCGCGTAAAGATTCCCCGTGAGCTCGTGAACCGGTAAGGTGGCCTTACACATTCTAGACTCACACATGAAAGAAATCTGGAAAATTTCCCAAGAATCTAAAGAAGGATTTTATTTGCTTTCCGATCTAATTTCCTTCCTTGAATGTCGAATAAACTCTCTTGAATCGGAAAAACGCGACTCTCGTATGGCGGGCGGTACGGTACAAAAATTCAATAAAAACAAAATCCAAAAATCAAAACCATTGTCGGCTCACACAGCTGGCATTGTTAGCGCTGAGCTAGTGCTGAGTAAAAGACAACAGCCTTGCATTTTGTGTCAATCTGAACATTCATTAAATTCCTGCGAGCAATTAAATGCAAAGTCGGTACCTCAACGGTATAAATTTTGCAAGAAATCAAAATTGTGTTTGAATTGTCTGCGTAAAGCACATAATGTTATCAATTGCAAATTTACGTTTCGATGTTCAGTTTGCAAACAAAAACATCATACTAAACTTTATACTGATGGAAAATCTGTAGCTCCGAGTACTATGAAAAGGAGTTCGGAATCTTTCCCTTTACCGGAAAACTTAACAACTGTTGATCTAGTTACCGTGAAACGAATGGTCTTACTCGCAAATTCTTACGGCTAAAATTCTAGTATCGGATCCATTTGGAAAAACTCTGTTCGTTTGCGCTCTTATTGATCCTGGAGCTCAGCGCTCCTTTATCACAGACCGCTTAACAAAACAGCTGATTTTAAAGCAGCGTACAACAACTTGTGAAGTACTCATATTATCAGTAGGGGCATCTCTAGTCAAAATCGATGAAAAAATCAATTTTCCAAAAACACCGGTTTTGCATTTAGTATACTAATAGTAACATCGTACAATAGTTCATTTTAACTTACGCGCTCTGAAAGTGTTTCTATAGCGTGTATCCTTGGTGCGCGTGCAAGTGTGATTTTGGAGCAATTCAGACAGCTGTCGATCGGAGAGGTACATACTTGGTCCCGCTTCTTTCTGTATTTATATATCTCACGAGTATTTTCAACGATATTTTGAAGCACTGAAAGTATTGCTTTCTTTTAATTTAATTGTAAAAATAGTTATTCATTTATATTAGTTGGAAAAAAAGTTCATAAAATGGATTAAAAAAGTACAAAATTCGGCAATTCGAGAGCTGTTCGACAAAAAAAAGAAATTTTCGTGGCAATCGATTTACGAGTGAGCGTGATGAAAGTGTGGTTAGTGCATCTGCTAAAAAAATTAAGAAAAATAATCCTGCATTCGAAGTGAACGTTGATCCATTGTTGTCATAGTGAAATTCTTACTCTTTCTAAGACTACAAGACATTTTAATTTGTAAAACTTGTAAAGGTGATATAACCTGTTCCAAACGTAACGAAAAAGGATTAGGTTTTCATTTAGTAGTTTCGTATAAATGTGGAACAGAAACTCATATTCCAAGCAGTCCAACTATTCATACTTCCTTCGAAATGAATCGCCGCTTTGTATTTGCGATACGTTCACTCGGTGTTGGCTGGTTAGGTATAAATAATTTTTGTGCAATGATGATATCAGCAAAGGATATGCTTCAGCTACTTATTATGCAATAGTAAACCACATTTGGATAGCAGCAGAAGCAGTAGCTACATTAGTTTTTAGACAAGCAGTTAGTGAAGAGCAAAGAGAAAATGAGGCTGCCGGTAATGTAAAAAATCGGCTCACAGTTTTTGATGACAGCTCTTGGGTTCGAAGGGATTTTTCTTCTCTTATCGGGATTGCTACATCGATTGGAAAATTTTCTGGAAAAGTTCTTCATATCATTGTGAAAAGTAGAATATGCAAAACTTGTGAACAATGGGCTGGGAAGGAAAATTCTATGGATTATCAAGACTGGTATGGAACTCACGAGCCACATAGTGCAAATCATGAAGGCAGTGCGGGATCGATGGAAGTTAATGGTATAAAAGAAATGTACCAAAGACCTGTAGATTTGCATGATAGTTATTATGAATATTATATTGGTGATGGCGATTCGAAGACTTTCTCATAGTAACAAGATATACAGCCCTATGGTGATGTTTTGAGCGTAAAAAAGAAGGAGTGTGTTTTATATGTTAAAAAGCGAATTTATAAAAGAGTAAAAGATGCTAAAAACAACTGACACAGATAAAAAAGGCTCAAAAAGCGTTAGAAGCTTCATAAAAAGGTGCTGATGGAAAAAAAAGACAAAAAAACAAAAAAAACTGAAAAGCCTAAAATAACGGCTACATTGACTAATAAAGTCATGCTGGAGATGTCAAAATATTACGAATAAACTGTTCACCGAAATCCAGATTCTGTTGAAGATATGAGAAATGCTATTTGGGCAACTTTTTACCACAAGATTTCTACGGATGATAAGCCTCAACATATGAATTATTCCGCTGGGTCAGACTCATGGTACAAATACCGAGTTGCTGAAGCTACCGACCAGTTGAAAACTTTTGTGCACCCTCCAGCACTAGACGAAGAAATTCAACCTTTATTAAAAAAGATTTATGAAGATCTTACCACAGACGATCTGCTAGAAAGGTGCATCGGAACACATACACAAAACACCAATGAAAGCTTCAACGCTTGTGTTTGGAATATAGCTCCAAAACACATGTTTTCTGGGAAGAAAATTGTTGAAATTGCTACCTATTGTGCTGTGTGCGTCTTCAATGAAGGATTTTTACCTTTATTAAAAATCATGGAAACCATGGGTATTTCGATTGGCAGCGTAGCAGTGGATTTTGCGCAGAGACAGGACGTAAATAGAATTAAACAAGGAAATCATCGGAGCATTGAAGCTTTAGAAGAACGGCGACTCGAGCTTAGATAGGCTAAGGCGCACGAAAATGCGTTTTTTGAAGACCAGGAAGGAATTATGTATGGAGCTGGTATCGCGGATTGAGTGCAAGAGGTTTATTTCTTCATTTTTTACATAGGTTTTCAAAAAATTATTTTAAACGCGTTTTTTTCGAAATAACATTTTTGGACCTGGCTGACATGATTTAACAAAAACTATTCAACCGAGTGGGCTGAAGTTTTGAGAGGTTATTCGTCACACATATAGTTATACCCCGTACTAAAATTATGAATATTCGATTACATTTGAGCACTTTTTTAAACAACATAACCTCAAAAAATAAGCCGAAAATTAGAAAAGCGCGCCATTTTGTTTTTATTTTACTTAAACTTCTTGATTTTAGTACGGGCTATAGCCACTTTCTTATACTGTATTTATTATATGCTTTTTGAATTTTTCATTTCAGAGCTTCCTGTGTCAAGATATGATGTCAGCCAAAAAAAGCAAGCTTCGTTGTGGCAGCCATATCTGGGCCTTTTTGTAGACTTCAATATGTATTTTTTTAATATAAAATAATTGTAGTGTGATAATAAAGTTTACTGCAAGAAAAAAATCTTGAAAATTTATGCAAAAAGACTAGAGATACCCCCTTTACAAGATTATTACCTCGGCGTGATATCCCCGTAAAAGACTGGTCGCACATTTATGGATTATTATTAGCTGATCCGAGTTTTGTGGCAATGGAAAAAATCGACGTGATTCTGGGTGCAGATTTATATAATCTAATATTGAGAGACGGACTTTTTCCAGTGAGCCCCAATCGCCCAACGTACTGTCTTTGGATAGATACTGACAGAGATGTTTAATGCTCAATATCAGGATGAGTCTTCAAACGCATGATAACTGCATTCCATACCATTACAGATTCTTCTCTTTGAAAGTATCTTTGCAAGTTTTGGAAAATCGAAGAGCTAGCAATTTTAGAAAAACTTACTTCGGAGGGAGAATATTGTGAACAACTCTTCTTCGAACTTACTCTCGTAACTCAGATGGCCGCTTTATAGTTCATTTACCTTTAGCCCGGCGCGAATTCTTTCCAGATTCACGAGACACTGCGGTATCATGCCTTCACCGTTCTGAAAAGCGTAGGTGTCGAAACGGTGATTTACAGAAGGCCTATTCCATATTTATGGAGGAGTATATATTATTAGGACATATGCAAGTAGCTCCACCGTTGAATAATAATCCGCTTGCCTTTTATGTTCCACATCACGTGGTATTTCGCTCAGGCTCATTAAAAATACGCGTTGTATTTAACGTTTCACAGAGAAGTGCCTCAGGCCTTTTCCTGAATGATATCCTTCTTCCAGGATTGAAGATACAATCAGATATCACTATTGTGATTACATTGTGGCTTCTATATCGAGAAGTAATGGTAACAGACATTTTGAAAATGTTTCGTGAGATTCTTGTGCACCCAGAAGATCTAAACCAACAACGGCTGGTTTGGCTCGAGAACTTTCCCATACCCATTCAAGATTATCAAGCTCTTACCGTGATATATGGCACTACTTATGCTCCATTCTTGGCACTTAGATCACTCAAGCAACTCGCTCACGATGGACAAACTATGCACCCTCACGCATCGTTTTTGATTTTACATCGAAATTATGTTGATGATGTTTGTTTAGGTTGATGACGATGAAGAACGATTTCAACTACGATGACATGAACTCATGCATCTACTAACCTTGGCTGGAATGACGCTCAGCAAATGGGCAAGCAATACTGTTAGCTTCTTCCCGGACAATCTGAAAAGGACATCGTTGACTTACCAACAGTATCCGGAGATATATAATCTAACTCAACATCAAATAGCACACTAAATCAAATTCTTTTTATAATCTAAACTCTTTCGTTCGCTTTCTTACAATGGTTAAAGTTTAAAGTTAAGTATTTATTACAATAATATAAATATAGTGAGCAACAGATCTATAACAATATTTGAAATTCGTAATCTTATTTTATATGCATTTTAACACATAATTAGAGGGAAAAATAAAAGAGAAAAGGGAGATGGAAATAGACGTATATTGTAATAAGGAAGATAATATAGGAAAATTATTATAGAAGAAAACCTGTGTGCGGTAGTTCGATAAGTTTTCTTGTAAAAAGTTATTTTCTGATTCAGTGGCAATATTATCTCTATAATTTTTTTTTTATTCGTTTTGAATAATATTGAGATTGGTTTAGTGATAATATTGCAAAATTAATCAGATTATTATTATCTTTGATAATACTTTTGAGTAGAACGAAACTGTGCCACTATTGTCTCGAATACATTCTTCACAGTATATTCGTTTTATGTAAACTCAGGTAAGTTTATATTATACTGTGAACAAGATATTTTAATTCATTTTTTTTCAACGTTGGATTGCAAGTTTTCGGCGCCGTTATTCAAGTTTGGTGCATTTTCTTAGTACTCATATTCAAATGCGTTAGAGAATAATTTTTTTGTATTTCTTAATATAATAACGAATCATTCAATCATTCAAATATTTTATATATTTAGTATAATAAATTATAAGTGTGAGAGAGAAGGAGAAAAAACATCATAGAGTTGTATGTTATAAGAATAACAAGCGCGCACGCATAACTTGATATAAGTTATTTCTGTTCTCCGTACGGCGACACCCTTGTTACTTAGTCTATCTAATAGACCTATAAATTTTCTTTCTCACACCCTGTGTAAACGAAAATGCGCCTTAACTTAGCGTGGGTGCATAATAGCTAGGGATAGGACATTATTTATTATAATTTTACAAAATTTAATAAATCTAAAGATCTTTGTTTATTCAAATAAATAAGTTTTTCTTTCTTTTTCTTTGTTTGTAATAGAAAATCTCTTACTATCCCCTGTATCTGATTAATGCCCCGTCTTTTCCTGGATTATTGATAATACATTAATATAATTTAGTATTAAAATTAAATAAATTCCAGGATAAAAAGGTAAGTCCGAGGAAAAGTAATAGTAAAGAACCTACGGTCCACCTAAATTCTTTTTAAAACGCTTTAATCCGTTTGGGGTTCTTTACAACTCTGTTAACGTGTGCTCTTACCGGGTATCAATTAAATAAGTACCCCGTTACAGAAATCGCGCCCAACGTGCTTTAGACGTTTTAGAGGATACATTTTTTTCTTTTTCATTTATTCTTCTGGTTAAGAACACTCGGCGAATATAATTACGCCAATTTAGAGCCCACGAAGGAAATTTTTTTTTTTTTATTGAAATATTTTTTCTTATAATTAATAATAAAAAAAATTTATATTTCTTTTCCTCGTTCCTCGGACTACCTTTAAGGATGTGGTCAAAAGATAAAAATGTTATCTTTTTTTTAATCAGGATAAATACAGGGTCTACGCTCCTTACCACGTTAGGTCGATAACGACTAGGTATTGCACCCATAGATTTTAAAAATAAAAATATCAGCGTTAGTTTTTCTGAAACTTCCCTCACACAAGTTACTCAGTGTAAATTGTACGTGACGTTACTTACTGAAGAAAGCTCTGGAGGTCAAAATGATCAATTATATTACTTTTCAAAAATTATTTTAAGATTAATTTTATTTCTTCTTGAAACTCTTAAAGAGACCCTGAGCCTATTTCCATCTTGTAAAAGTGGAATAGGCATCAGTGTAGAACATTGATTCTTCCTGGGCTTAAAGTATTTCTTTTAATTATTGTATTGTTTTTTTTTATTTATTTTTATCTGTTTTTTTCTATTAGATGTATAATAGTAGAATATAATAGGAATGGGTACCTCTGAAGGGACGGAGACATCAATTCCTACAAGTAATAGACCCATACAATAAAGTTAAAGCCTAGGATAAAACTTCAGGGGTGCCACATAAGGCAATAAAATTATTGTAAAACTTACCCAGACAGTAAGTAATCTTGCAGATACTGAGGAACTCAAAGTGTGTCTAATAAGAAGTATTTTGTATTTTATTATTATTTTTAAATTATAGAGAGCACCCGTTTTTTAGTAGATCCCTTTCTATAAACACACACTTTGAGATATCCTCCATTTTTAACTGTGTATTATTAGGTATTTTGCTTTAGAATGACGGTAACAGGTTCAGACTCGTCAATTCCCGTAAAAACACTATCTTCCCAAATTAATGAATGGTGTTTGTATATTGCGGGAGGAGACGTTAGTCAACATCTCCATCAGTTGTCCCTGAGAGATGATGGCGAGTTATTCGTGGAATCTTTGGAATCGACAGTGAGTATTTAGTTTCGATTCGGGCATCTTGCACGGC
This sequence comes from Sycobia sp. Sy_11, assembly GCA_018907035.1. Lineage (NCBI taxonomy): Eukaryota > Metazoa > Arthropoda > Insecta > Hymenoptera > Epichrysomallidae > Sycobia > Sycobia sp. Sy_11. The sequence continues at coordinate 117,988 of JACCIC010000075.1, forward strand.
TGGGAAAGTAGGGATGAGAGCCCGAGGTTAGTTTCGGTATCATATTACCGACAGCATAGTGTCCGATTCGCTCCTATAACATATTTGGTTATAAACAAAGGTGTGTTTACCAAGTCGTAAGAATCGACTCTGGAAAAGCGAATAACCCTGCTTTAACTGCGTAATATATTGCACGTCATAAATCCATTACGTTTTCCTTTTCCTTTCTTTATTATAGAAAACATTGGACTATGCACACTCTTTATATATATATATATATATATATATATATATATATATATATATTGTAACGAGTACCGATACATGCTTTGGTGGTGTTCGTTCGCGAAGTAGAGACAGACGACAGACTATAGTCTCTCCCTAACTTCAGCAAATATGAGGGAGTGGGGGAAAATTGAAGGCAGTATTCATCTAACTGTTACAAGTAGAAGATATATAGCAATTTTTCGCTTTCGCTCTTTCTTAATTTCTAACACAGTCTTTTTCTTTTCTCTTAAATAAAATTTTGTATTGAGAATAGTAACTGTAGCAGTTATTGCGTCGTGGTGAAATTTATTATTGTCACCTAAATTTTTTTGATTTACAAAGGAGAGCTAGCGGTGAAATTTTCGCCAGACAGTAACTGAAGACTAACGGGCCCGCAACGTGTTTGTATTCTATTCAGAAATAAGTCATCGTTCATTTTTTTTAGTTTGACCAAGCGCAGAAATAAGTTACACGGTACCGGCTAGTTGTTATATGAACAACTAGCTACGGGAATAAAATTCGATAATAATTGCGTTTGAATTTAGTTTAAATTTTTGTAACGGTCTTACCTGTAGTTGCGTTTGCTTGTGTATGTGAGCGTTGGTTCAAGCGGAAGCCACATATATACAAGCTAACCTATATTAAATAGCTTGTGTATATTGGCGCTACTGTGCACCTTGTTAATGCAAACAAGCAGGCCGAATTAAAGAGTTATATACATATATATATATATATATATATATATATATATATATATAGTGTTATCACATACGTTAATATTATATGTCGAATGAGAAATAATTTGTATTTTATTCATTCGCGGTAATTTTTGTATTACTTATAATACTAAAAATAAAACTTCGATTCAGTCGAGTAAATAAGAGATAGCGGGTGCACACATAGTTGTAAAATATGGTTAGTTAATTTATAAAACTAATAAATTTAAAATTAAATATAATTATTTTTTCTTAATAATAAATAATTATTTATGGATTTTTTTTTTGTAAATATTTGTTTGTTTGAATGGAATTATTATATTATGAATTATAAATATTATATTATAAAAATTATTATATTATAAAAATTATGAATATTTTGATGTGATTTTTGGACCCTGCCGGCCTCTCTGTACCCTTGGTATAAAATTGTATTTTTATAAATAGGTTGTCAATAAAATATTTAACTAAACCAGTTCGAAATTTTTCTAAAATCAATTGCCAAGAGTAAAACTGAGGGACGTTCAGTAAGAATAAATTCTTATGAAAATTATAAGTTCTTAAGAAAATAATAAAATAGTAATAAATATAGAAATATTAATAATTAATAATATTTATAATAAATTTCTAATTATTTATAAATTAAAAATTATTTTATTCATTGCTTCCGGCCAAGGTAAGTCAATCCTTGGCGAAGGTAAGTATTTAAATTATTATTTTCTATATTAATAGTAATATGACTAGGTAAATTAAAAGAGATACACCAAGGTCGCATTTAGTACCTTGGTACCTTAAAACCCCGTTACAATATATATATATATATATATATATATATATATTATGACGAGGCCGGAGCCGAAGTGCGACTCGTCTGCCGCGGCGTGCGCCAAATATAAACATTGCACTGCCTCGATGCGACCGGCCGGCCGACCGGCGAAGGAGAGCAGAGCGGGGAGAGGGGGGAGCGGAGTCGTCGCGGAGAGAAGAGTAGTTTTCTTTTTTTTTAGTCGTGTTTCGAGGTAGGAAAAAAGGGGTCACGTGCGGCCGAGCCGCGTAGAAAAGAAAATTTCGATTTCGGGCTCGCACCAAAGCCCGCGCCGTGTGTAACGACGCGTCCCAGGCCAGCGAGGACCGCCCGAAAGAGCCAACGGCTGTCAGCACCAACGGGCCGAGCAGTAGGCTCTGCTACCCAGGCCCTGAGTGTCGTCGGAATAAGTGTTCGCGTTCGTGCGGCATCCGCGCAAACGGTGCGGGCGGACCGTTGCTGTTCTGCGTCCACGAGTGGTTGTGTGTGTTGTCCGGTGTCGACGCCGGTATTCCTGGGGGACGCGCCTTCTCACACAGGTAAGTCCATTCGTGTGCGCCTTTGCGAGACGCCCCGTCAGCGGGTGGACGAGCGTGCGTGAGAGAGAGAGAGAGATAGAGAGAGAGGGAGAGAGAGAGAGGGAGAGAGAGAGAGAGAGAGAGCGTGCGTGCGTATTGCGGCTTGCGTCCTTCGGGTTGTTCGCTGTAGACGCGCGAGCTTTGCGATCTTTAATTCTGTATGACGGGAGCCTACGGTATTAAATAAATCTCGTATATCATTAATACATCCGCGTCTGTTTCCGTGCTTTCTTTCCTTGCTCCCTATTGACTCCTATATTCCCTGCTTGTTTTCCAGCATCGCGTCGATATTGAACGCAGGATCCCCCTGCCTCCGCGGGCATGGTGAAGTCCTTCCGCCGCGCGATCTGAGCTTGCTGCGGACGTGGTGCTCGTTGCCTAAGCACCGTGCACGAGACAGGTGAGTAGGCTCGCGTAATTACGGGCCGACTTCTTTCTTTATAACGGGCCGGCGTGTCGCGGCGCGCCGAGACTCCGCTGCCGACGGGTATAGATTCCCCGCACGGGGAGAAGCAAGAGCAACGTGGGTTGCGCGCGGGCCGTATGGGAACGACCGCACGTCGATATTCGAACGGGAGTTCGCACAATCGAATCCACCCCGTTATAATATATATATATATATATATATATATATATATATATATATATATAATTATTCCTTTTTTGTGCGGCGTTGCAGGACGCAATAATATAATGAATTTACCAAGAAACAATAATATTCGAATAAAGATAAATAAAGTTTACTTTGTGAAAATGTATATACTAAATTGTACTTTTCTGATACAAAGTTTAAAGATTGTATAAATATTCTTATACAAAGTTCATATATTAATATGTATTTGATTATTTATAGATTTATTTCAGTTGTTTTTTTCATTTAATACAATAAATTAAATTTCTACTATTCTGAGATGTTATTATAGGAATCGCATTGAGTCATGAAGTAGAGAATATACTTCAATTGTAATTTATTATCACTGAATGAAAGTACAGCAATCCATTTATATTTATAAAAAGTAGTATATATTAATATGAAATTATGTAAAAAATATAAAATGTTCTTATACCAGCCCTAATGATCTTCGTGACTTACATTTTGCATGCTCAAATTCATCAAATTCTTTTATTCCAAATAAACAGCTAGAATATTAAAAAAAGTTGTACTTTATATATATGTATATATATATATATATATCATATCATATCATACTTCATATCATATCATATCACATCATATCATATCATACTTCATATCATATCATATCATATCATACTAATTTATAAAGACAAAGCGTGTTTTTGTTTGTACGCGATAACCGAAAAAACAACTGAACCGATTGTTCTGAAATTTGACATATAGATTCTATATTATCTTGGGAAAGACATAGGCTATGTTTTTTCTTGAAAATCATTTTACTTGTAACAATAAATTAAGTTAACAGTTTGAGTGGTTAGTTTCACCAGCGGCCACTAGGTGGCGTCTGGAATCATGAACATCAACTCAATATAGTTGGCTTAAAGTATTAATACCAAGCCAGCTCAAGTGAATGTTCATATCCAACTTTGGGATTCGTATCCCAAAGAAGGTGTGACGTTAATCGGTATTAACCTTTTTGCTCTTTAGGTTAATCTGACACTACGTTCACACCTTATGGATATCTTTTGATTTTTGTATACATTTGAATTTTTCTCACTTGAAAAATGCTTTCTCTCTCTCTCTCTCTCTCTCTCTCTCTCTCTCTCTCTCTCTCTCTCTCTCTCTCTCTCTCTCGCTCTCTCTGTGTGTTTTTTTATAAGATGGTTGTATGCCAAATCATACTAAAAATAATTTGTGAAAACAAATTATAAGAATAATTTGATACTTATCGCATTTACTTATCGTTTACTTGTAACATTTACTTACATTGTCTGCTTATATTGTTTATTTATATTATATATTTATATTTATTTATAGTATTACTTCACGTTGTTATTATTATATAGATTACTTCCAATGGTTGTTTATACGTACTATTTGAAAAATTTGTTTTAATATTACTATTTTTATAAATATTATTATTTAATAGTTATTATTATTTGACTATAATAATATTTATTTAGCAATATTGCGTTACGAATATTATTTATTTGTTCTATTTTTTTATTTATATTATTTGTATTAATACTATTCTTTATTTACGGTGTACATATTATTTACGTCCTTTCTATTTATCATTCGCAGTATCCGTATTAATCGTGTTATCTTCGTTATTTTGCTTATATTCTATTCTTCTTATTTATATAGGTTATTTAGGAGGGTTGATTGATAAGTTTCCGGCCTGACCAAGAAAAACAACGTTTTTAAGAATTTTTTTTTATTTTTCAACATAATCTTCTCCTAGGCTGATACATTTCTCATAGTGGTGTTCTAGTCTAGTAATGCAATCTCTATAGACTGGTTCGTCAAGCTCCTCAAAATATCCATTTACAGCTTCGATTACTCTTCATTGTCCGCAAATCTCTTACCGCCAAGCCATTTTTTGAGGTTAGGAAACAGATAATAGTCACTCGGGGCTAGGTCTGGAGAGTAGGGAGGATGCAGCATCAATTAAAACTTCAGATCGTTGATTCTAGACATCGCAACAATTGACATGTGCGCTGGTGCGTTATCGTGATGAAACAAGATTTATTTCTTCGCCAGATGAGGTCGTTTAATTTTCTCTTCGTGGGTCAAACGTTGCAATAAGTCTGCGTAGTATTGACCAGTATTAGTTTTACCCTTTTCAAGGTAATTAATGTATATAATACCTCTTGCATCCCAAAACACGGTAGCCATATCATTGTTCGCCGAAAAAATTGTTTTTGCCTTCTTTGGAGTTGGTTCCCCTGGTCCAATCCACTGTTTAGACTGTTGTTTGGTTTCAGGAGTGTAGTGGTGAACCCCAGTTTCGTAACGGTTACGAATCAACGCAAAAATTCGCTTGGATTACGCTTATACAACGCCAAATTGGCGGTAGAAATTTCTTTCGAATCAATTTTTGTTCGACTGTTAGGAATCGCGGCACCCATCTTGTACAGAGTTTTTCCACATACAAATGTTGGTGCAAAATATTTTATACAAGTTCATATGACATCTTACAGGTCTCAGCTATCTCACGCACTTTTAGTCTGCGGTCTTTCAGCACTATTTGACGAATTTTTTCGATCATATCTGGAGTTGTGACCTCAAAGGGGCGTCCTGAGCGAGGTTCATCAGAGGCGCTCACACGACTCTTTTTAAACTCGGAAACCCACTGATAACGGTTGATTATGATGGGGAAGATGTCCCCAGTGTTGAATCCATCTCTTCTTTAATTTCCTTCGGCGTTAACACCTTCAAATGCAAGTATTTGATGACAGCATGATTTTCAAGCTTTTCGATTTTTACGAAAAACACAGAGGCATCTTGTTCAGCGTGCTCTCAAACCTAAACTAACATGGCGATCGGACTGAAATTATAACTACAAGCTATCTAAGGATGGTACTACAGAATTCCACCTCAAGGTAGGCCTAGTGGCGCCATCTCTTGGTCAGGCTGGAAACTTATCAATCCACCCTCGTATATTAATATGTGTTTGATCCCTGATGACAGCAGCTGAAACTTCAATTAAGTAACAGTGGTGGGGATGTTTAGAATGTACTTTAATAATAAAAAAATTTTACTTTACTAATCAAAATTTTTATTTCAGATTAGCCTATGGGCATGAGTTTGTGCAAGAACAGTCTGATTGTTATTATAATTGTTAATTAAATATATTTTGATATGTAATAATACGTATTATATATATTTATATATATATATATATATATATATATATATATATATATATATCATACTTGGGCGGCTATAGCAGTCCTCAATTCCGAAGTGACTGCGCTAAAAGTAACGCACCTCACAAATACACAATTCGCAGTAGCGGAGGTAAAGTTGCGTTCTTTGTCGATGTATGTGGTCAGTGAATATTTCCAGCTGAGCCACGAAATAGAGATGCATCTTATACAATTAAATAAGATGCTGCTGCAAGCACTTCAGGGGAGGATGGTGCTAATAGGTGTTGATTCCAATACCAGATCCCCGCTGTGAGGATCTGATAGTACCGACCGCAAAGAGGAGGTTTTGGATAATTTTATAGCGTACTGGAATCTCCGGATCGCCAATTTGACAGGCAGTATCACTACCGTCTCCAATGAAGATGGAGAAGGAAATGTGAACGTGACCGTTGTCACCACGAATCTCGAGATATTCATCACAGGATGGGCTGTTAGGGAGGATTCGACCTCCAATGATCATAGAACGATCACGTTCCACCTCAATGGAGCAGACAAACCTAAAAAAATACAAAGCGGCCAGAAAGGAGTATGTTCGTAGATTCAGGCATACTAAAGAGAATAAATGGCAAGATTTTATCACAGTTAAGGGTAATCAGAACGCTTGGAGCATGGCTAACCGGCTACAAGCAGGTAAGCTGTTCATAAAGGAAGTTGCTTGCAACGTCCGTCTGGATGACAGCACCTACACGACAGACTGAGTGAGTACTGTTTCGGCAGAACTAAATACCCTCTTCACTCCAGACAATATAGAGGATGAAATGCAAGAGCAGAAAGATATGAGGTACTTGACCAACACCCTCCCGCCTGGAGGGGCAGAGGGTGAATTTAATCTCGCTGAATTGAATCAGGTCTTGACCAAGATAAAGCTGGGTAAAGCCCCAGGCCCAGACAGCTTCGACTTAGCCATTATTCGAATAACACGGCCGACCAGCAGGCAGGACCTGATCAATATATACAATTCGCGCTTGAGGTTTTCGGTCTTCCCCAATGAGTGGAAGGTCAGTCAAGTCGTTACAATCCGAAAGGGCGAAGACAAAGAACCTGACGTCCCTGCGTCGTACAGGCCCATGTGTCTACTGCTAATACTCGGCAAAGTCCTCGAACCTCTGATACTGAACAAATTAAACAGGATCATAGACACAAAGTTATCTCCAGGACAGTACGGCTTTAGGAGAGGGCGATCCACAGAGGACGCCAAAGTTCAGTTCTGTAGGCGTGAATCTGGTGGAGGAGCCCTCTAAGGCTCTGTGGAATCTTCTTCTTGATCCTCATCTTTGGCAGCTCTCAAGACTAGGGTGTGAAGTCATTGTCTATGCTGATGACATACGCTCTTAGTCCAGGGAGACTCACGTAGACCAATCGAAAGGATAGGCTACAGTTACATTGAAGAAGTGGAATCATGGTGTCGCCTCAATAATATAAAGCTGGCCTCTCATTTTTATTCCTATATTTTATATTAGATGCTTCAGTTGTACTCGTCTACTGATGATTTGTCTGTTTTATTTTTATTGTATGAAAGTGTGACTGTGTAATGAGAAAAAGGGGGAGAAAAAATGTTGGTAAAAGTCCGATGATAAATTATCTGGTTTCCGAATAGAAGTAAATATTAAAAAATTATTGGTTAATTATTAAAAAAATGTTGATAGGTATATTATTTATAAATTATTTATGTTTGCTAGTATTTATTTATTATTTGATTTTATAAATGGCGTAGCTCATTTCTCTTTTTCCTCTTAATTTAGTTGCGTGGTTAACTTATTATTATTTATATTGTTTGCCCATCTATTTTTTTTGATTGTTACTCATAGGTACTATTCTTTGTTTCTTCAGGCCTTTGCAAATGTTTGAGAAAAGCGTGAAACCCTCGTTGAATCCAATTTTCTCTTGCTTCATTCATTAACAAATTGTTAATTACTTATTAATAATCCTGGATCTTATTTCCATAAAAGAAGAGATCATTACAAATTGTAAAAACTTTTAAAGTCCAGAAAATTCCAATCCATTCCTACCTTTCTGGTGGTTTCAATTTTCTTATACTAGTCTCCCAATGCTGTGCAGATTATAATAATGCTACTGTGCGCCTATGATTGAAATAATATTTATAATTTTTTAGTGTTCAGCCACTACCATCTTATGAATATACCACTAATACCTCCCTAATGTATACGTGATTCTTCGTGCACAAATTACTGAAAACAAATGATTTTAGCCTGTTATAAGGCCTCTTTTGTCCTAGTGCAAAGGGCACTTTAACTTATTTTCCTAAAAAATCGTTAATGTTCTTAAGTCTTTTGTATTTTTCAGAGTTCAACAACAAAGTTGATTCCTTCTTGGTGAAAGCGGTATTTTAAAGGTCCATGTCGCTATAGCAGTAAACTTAGTTATCACCATATGGTGCTAAGGGGCTTTTATTGGGGAACGTGGATAGGTTGTATTGATTGCAAGAAATTCAGAGGGAATTACTCCTCTCAAGAGACCTAAACGGTAAGGGACAAGAAAAGTTTGTGTCTAGACTTTGCAAATATTATTGTACATATATGATAATATCAATGGCAATGAATATGTATTTAGGTATACAAATAAAAATCAATTAGGATCTCAGCATATATACTACTATATATATACTGTTATATATAAAACATATATACAGAATATATATACTATTATATATAAAATATGTTTACATACGAGGGTGATCCCAGAAGTACCTGGCCCAACAAATAAAACTCAAAAATTTTGGAAAAAATATATTTATTTTTCATCAGAATCTCCTTTCGACGCCATAACATTGCCTGCAGATGGAACGGTCTTTCGTCTTCTTTAAAGCTGGTTCTCCTTTATGAGCCCATTGTTTTGATTGTTCTTTTGTTTCGAGTCTGAGATGGTGGACTTATGTTTCATCCATGATTATGAAACGGCGCAAAAATTCGGCTTTATTTTTGCGAAACATTGCCAAACACTCAACTGAAACATCTTCTCGACGCTGTTTTTGTTCCATTTTGAGCAAACGTGGCACCCATCATGCGCACAGCTTTGTCATCTCTAAAGTTTCAGGTAATATGCGATGTACCGCACTTTTTGAAATGCCTACCATGTCTGCTACCTCGCACACTTCCAGTATTTTACTGTTGCAAATGAAAGAGCAGTCTCAACCACAGTAGAGTCTAGTTCAGCTTTTATATTGGTTGGGTTGATGCCTTTGAAATATAAGTATTGTATCACATAACGATGACCAATTTTTTCGATGTTTACAAATTCACTGAAAACGTTCACTCTTGCTGGCTGTCAAACAAATACTAAACATCATGGCGTCTTCAAACTTTAGGCATATGCATTATAGATTATGTACTTTCTAATACAATGGTATTGTTTCAACAAATACCGCCACCTCTAAGTGAGGGCTAGTACTTCTGAGACCACTCTATTTGAATTTCTGAGAATTTTAATGTTAGAATTTTTTGTTACAGTGGCTTCGGTAGGCCTTTTGTAGTGTAGAGTTTTATCAGAAATGCTCGGCAATTTTCAAGCGCCGAGAACATCCGCCCTCCATAGGGCCAACTACTACACTAACGCGTCAACATGACGTCACAGTTACATCAGCATAAATTACTGTACGCATTTGCCTACGTCACAGATCGTGACGAAGACAATAAATATATATAGATATAGTTATACGATTCTGTCCAATGCGACGTTGCTGTTTTCGTTTGAATCAGTCAGAGACTAAGCCAGATCATATGCGCAGGAGCATCGCAAAGCAGTTCAGATCCAAACTCTAATGCCAGCTTCATAATGCAGATGAATTTTTCATTTTGCATAAAATCAAGACTTTCCTTTCTTACATTATAGAAATTTCAAATTTCATCTTATGATTTTATGCTAAAATGGATATTCCATAATTAGTTTAAAAAATTTATTTTTAACATTTAATGCTTATGTTCTATTTTAGTAAATAACGCGTAGTAACGAAAAGAGAAAACCCATTAATTGTCTCAAATATTAAAAATATAGATAATAATATAAATCAGAAATAGAAAATTAAATTATTGCAATTAAATGTTAAAATAAAATCCAAGGAAATAAAAGTATGGAAGTTAAAATGTTATACGTTTTCTAAATTATAACTATAAGATATACAAAATTTGTGAATAAATAAGATTTACTTTCTACAACGTTTTACTATAGGATAGAACTTTAGTTTTTTATCTTCCACAATATGTATTATCAATAAAAAACGTATAAGTACCTTCATATCTTCATATAGTCAACATATCTTCAAAAAATACCAGTATGACGTACACATTAATGTTAACGTAGTTTATCAGCCCATGCCTCTGATACTGTATCATATATACTAATTTATAAAGCCAATCGTATGTTTCTTTAAACACGATAACAAAAAAAAAACACTGAACCCATTGTTCTGAAATTTGACATATAGATTCTATATTATCTTCAGAAGGACGTATGCTATGTTTTTTATTGAAAATGATTTTACTTTCATCAATAAATTAAGATAATTATCTTAGCAATCAGTTTCACCAGGGACCACTAGGTGGCGTCTTGAGTTACGAACATCAAATCGAAGTAATCCATTTAAAGCATTAATACCAAGCCAGCTCAGATGAATGATCATATCCAGCTATAGGATTCGTATTCTGAAAAAGGTGTGGCGTTAGTAGGCGTTACCCTTTTTGTTTTTCAGTTTAATCTGACACTACTCTCACACCTTATCGATATCTTTTGATTTTTGTAAATTTTATTTTCTCTTATCTCACTTTCTGTCTCTCTCTCTCTCTCTCTCTCTCTCTCTCTCTCTCTCTCTCTCTCTCTCTCTCTCTCTCTCTCTCTCTCTCTCTGTCCTCTCTCTTTCTCCGGCTTTTCTTATAAAATGGTTGTATATGCCAAATCATGCTGAACATCATTTGTGACGACAAATTATTTTTTTATTTTTATACGTTATATTAACTTCAAAAGTGACGGCTCTGTTTTTTTAGTTTGAATGAAACGCAAAATAGGGTTTGTTACCAATAAACTGGAAATTGTGTATGTTATTTTATATAGTATACAATTATTTTATTTAATAATAAAAGATAAATTACGGTTAATTTTTTATGTTAATATAGAGTTTTATATTTAGACTACTTTTTATATAGATATTATTGAACTGTTTATAAAATAGGTTAAATTATTATATCGGACGAAGCCGAGACGGGGGATGCTAGTATTAAATATCATTCATATATCACATACATTATTTCTAGTTTCCTTCACATTCGAATAACATACTTTTCATTTATATTTATTTTTATCTACTCTGTATTGTTACTTATGGATATTTTAAACAATTCGTGCAATTCCGATTTAACACGAAGATTGGTCTAAGGAATAGTCATTTTCTGGATAAACTAATAAAGAAATAATTCTGTTTATTTATAATACTACCGTGATTGTGGATACAACCTCACTTATTATAAAATTATCTATTGAAGAAATTGTTATTACTTATGTATATTATAGAGTAATTGCAATAATTTATTTTATTCTGAAAATTGTAGTATAACATTTTAAATAATGTATAATTAATCGATTATAATCTTAAATATATATTATTTAATATATATATATAATTGAATACATCGCTGTTTTGAAAAAAATTATCAGATTTACATAAAAAACTGATAAAAATTCTAGATAGATAGACTGCGTATATAATTTGAATCGCTTGATTATCAATATTATAAAAATTGATAACAAAAAAGGTATTGGAATTAATTAATAAAATTAATTAATTAATAAAAATATATAGATCAGATCAAAATATAATACTTATTTTCCATTTAATTTTTCTCTAAAACAAAAAGTAAAACGGAATACAAAATAATCGATTAAAAAGAAATTGCAAAAAAAATGTGGTAAAAAAAATTTGTAAAATAAACAAAAATTTTATGAATATCAAATCATAAAAAAATAAATCACAAAAACATAAGAAAGAATCCAGTGTCGCGTCGAGCGACGATTCTAGAAGGAAAAAAATTTTTTGGCCGGAGTGTACAGACGCATCGACTCGTGCTCTCTCAGAGCCGGAGGAAGGAAAATTCGAGAATTGGGAAATATATTTGTAAAAATATTATATTACGAGATAGAGAGAGAGAGAGAGAGATAGAATCAGGAAAAGGCAAAAACGGCAACGCTGTCCCGACGGTCGGGACAGAAAAAATTAGAATATACTCCTACGTAGATATAAAAATAGATAGACGGACATACGAGGTATGGCTATTAAATAATGGGACTGATATTGTAAAAAATTTTATTTTCATTTTATATATAATTACTTATTATCACCTTCAATATACACCCCTTCTCTATCCCAACAGCGCTCCGTGCGAATTTTCTATTATTGGAAACAATGCTGAAAGTCATCTTCTCTCAAGTCTTTCAGGACTCTTGCCGCTTTTTCTTGAACAGCTTCTACGGATTCAAATCTCGTACCTTACAATGCAGATTTCACCTTAGATAAAAGATAAAGTCACATGGTGCTAGGTCTGGTGAGTAAGGTGGATGTTCTAACACTGGGATGCTGTACTTGGTCAGGAACCGCTTAACAGATAACGCAGAATGAGCTGGCGCATTGCCTTGGTGCAAAATCCATGATTTGTCCTTCCACATTTCGGGTCGTTTTTTTCTTACTCTTTCACGTGGTTTGTTAAGTACCTCAACATAGTAATGTTGATTAATTGATTGACTTTCAGGAACCGAGTGAAGGTACAGAATCCCATGAATATCGAAAAAAACAATCATCATTGCTTTAAATTTTGACTTGCTCATTCTTGCTTTTTTGGCTCTCGGTGAAGTTGGGGTCTTCCAAAGCATGGATTGACGCGTCGTTTTCGGATCATAAGTAAAAACCACGATTCATAACATGTTATTACTCTTTCCAATAAATTTGGGGTATTATCAAAGGCATTCAAAGTGTTAGTACAAATATTTTTGTGAGCTGCTTGTTGTTCAATCGTGAGAATTTTTGGTACCATTCTTGCACACACTTTTCGCATATTTAAATTGTTATGTAAAATTTGCCGTAGACATTCTTTATCAATGCCTACAGATTCAGCAACTGCACGAATACTTAATCGACGATCAAACCGAATCAAATTAGCAACTATTTCGACATTGTCATCCGTTTTTGATGTTGAAGAATGACCTGGCCGCTAATCATCTTCAACGTCTTGTCGACCATCTTGAAAACGCTTAAACCAATCAAAAACACGTGTCCGCGATAAAAATTCACTGCCATACACTTCTTTTAGTAAACTATAGGTTTCGGTAGCGGTTTTTCCAAGATTAAACTGAAATTTAATAACAATTCGTTGCTCTATTATTACGCTAACCATTTTTCCGGCAAAACATAATAACAACACTAACGTAAATGAAGGTTAGGACACTACGATGTTGTTTACAGAAACGAGACTAACTGCATTCTGAAAAGGAAATCTCAAACTAATCAACTGTTGGTCAATGTTGGTTGGTGCATGCGCACTCGTTCCACTACAGCGTCAGTCCCGTTATTTAATAGCCATACCTCGTATATACAATGACTCGACCAAAAGTTAAGAGACTGACGGCAGCGCACCGCAATGAATATTTCGCGATCTGCCCCGCGTATCCCCGGCTTCGAAACGAAAGCGTGGCCGAAAAACCAGGGGACAAAATAGCGGGGTCAACGGCAGTAAATCGCCGTCGTGACCTCCGTGTATCACCAACCCGCATGGTTGGACATTACAACAAAAAAAAATAGTTAAAAAAAATGTTTTTGTAATAAAACTGATTTCAAATAAATAGATTGAAATAGAATTAGTTTAAAAAAAGGTAAAAAAAGTACGCAATATCGATAGACTACTACAGTATAATAAACTGCTTATTATCGCTGTCTAAACTATACATGCTGTTATTTATGAGGATACATATAAAATGTACATAGCCATTTGTTTTAATGGTCCATTATTATCAACTGTAATTTCGTTATATAATGCATTTTTTGTTAAGCTATTTCGGAATATTTTCCAAAAATATTTTATATAAATATTGTTCCGATATATGAATATTTGTTTTTCTTTTTCTACGAAAAGATTTACATATATAAATATTTTTAGCGAAATTTTTAGTTTACTGTTTAAAAATCTATCAATCTGTTATTATTAGTTACAATAATAGTAATAAGCGGCATTAATTAATAGAATAAAATGCATGTTTTATGTAAATTGCTTGTTTGATAGATCTTGTAAAAATAACTATTTGAAAAGCTATGATATTTAGAAACAACGTTCGGAAATCTTTTTGGATCCGTGAGTAATGATGGACGAAATTACGGTACTAACATCTGACAAAAGGAATTTTTTATGACATTTCACATGAAGGTACACTCTTATAGTAAATACTTTAGGGGCTTTGCGACCAAATTATCCCACTAAGCTCTTTTTATTTAACTCTATAAAACAAAAAGTCATCAATGCCTGAAAAGAAGTTCATTCACATTGTTCAATTGGGATGTGTGGCACTGACTCCAAAAAATTAAATTGATTCTTCGGATGAGACGTCTTAGATATTGTCACTAAGGCTATGGGAGTAATATCAAAGGTCTATTATTTCTTGAAAAATTATTTTCCCCCTTTTAGCGCAACAGTAGCAGCCTATCGATATTTCGTACTTTTCTTTTCACTTTTTTTTAACTAATTTTATTTCAACCTTTTTTTAAAATTTTTTTTCACTAAGTTTTTTTGGAATTTTTTCTGTTTTTTTGATCTGGTTTGATTCTTATCAAATTTTTATTTATTTCAGAACTATTTTCCTGTAATTTCTGATCGATTTTTTGTATTCGGCTATATTTTTTCTTTTAGAGAAAAATTGCATGGAAAATAAGTATTATATTTTGATCTGATCTATAATTTTTTATTCAATTTGTTTCAAAACATTTTTTGTTATCAATTTGTATAATATTTGTAATCAAGCAACTCAAAATATATACGTAATCTATATATCTAGAATTTTTATCAGTTTTTTATGTAAATCTGATAATTTTTTCAAAACAGCGATGTATTCAATTATATATATTAAATAATATATATTTAAGATTATAATAGATTAATTATACATTATTTAAAATGTTATACTACAATTTTCAGAATTAAATAAATTATTGCAATTACTCTATAATATACATAAGTAATTTAGATAATGTATTTTTAAGAATTTCTTCAATAGATAATTCTATAATAATCGAGGTTATGTTCAAAATCACTGTAATATTATAAATCAATAAACAGAATAATTTCGTTATTAGATTATACAGAAATAACTCTATGCCTCAGATCAACCACCTTTGTGTTAAAACACAATTACACGAATTGTTTAAAATATTAATAAGTAACATTACAGAGTTGGTTAAAATAAATATAAATGAAAAGTATGCTGTTTGAATGTGAAGGAAACTAAGAATAAGGTATGTGATTTATAAATTATATTTAATTTAATATGTAGTATCAGAGACATGGATTGATCAACTATGTGAGGATACCTCTCCACATATACACTTAGTTATAGGAGCGTGTCGCTCCAGCGGTATTTCAGCTACTTGAATAGACACCGCCATTTTAGTGAGATAGTCAGATATTAGCTGATGTAGAGTCGACACACAGGCTACCGAGCTGTGTAGTCACCTCTGTATATATATATATATATATATATATATATATATATATATATATATATATATATATATATATATTAGCATACCTCGTCTCGGCTTCGCCCGAGATAATCATTTAACCGATTTCATAAACAATTCAATAATATCTAAGTAAAAAGTACTCGTATAAATACAAATCTATATTTCTATAAATAATTGACCGTAATTTACCTGTTGTCGCTTCTGTATAAAAATCTGCTTCAATGTTCACGACTTTTATGGGAAAAATTGTACTTTCGAGTTCAAGCGGTAGAACAAGATGTCCAAGTCTCTCGAGACAACATTTTCGGTGAGTATCATGTTCGGACTATAAGAAATTTCTCGGGACGCCTGCTATATAAATTTTTGTGTTGGGGAGGTAGAATACAATGTCCAGGTATTCCGGGACGACTCTTACTGGGAGTGTGCGTGCTCAAATAATAGAATACGAATCTCTTCATAGAAGTCGTACTGGCATACTTGAATTTTGTTTCTCACCAGCTAGCCACGAAATTCTCCGTGGAAGTCGTTCTAAAACATCTGGAAATGGCATTCTATGATCCGAACATGAAACCCCCCCCCCCTAGAAGTTATCCCGACATACCTAAACATCGTTTCCTACCAACTAAACACGATAGTCCCAGTAAAAGTCGGCCCGAGAAAGCTAGCATCGCTTCCTAATGACTAAACACAATACTCCCCGTAGAAGTCGTTTGGAATGACCTAGATATCGTATTTTACCGTCCCAACACGAATCTTCCCATAAAAGTTGATTTCATCATACCTCTACGTCGTTTTCTATCAACTAAATACAATATTCCCCGTAGAAATTGCCTAGAGAGACCTGGACATCGCATTCTATCATCCAAACACACAACTGCGTATAGAAATCGTCTTGAGGTAACGGAATATCGTAATCAACCGCCCGCACATGCCAATATAACATTATTCAGTAGAAACCGTATTTAAAAGATGTGTATATAACATGTACAATATAATATACATACAATATATATATATATATATATATATATATATATATATACTTTTTATATTTCCGTTTTTTCAATGAAATAATGTGAATAGTTTCGTAGTGATGTTAACTGAAATTCAAGCAAAATGTTGGTATGCGCATAGCTTATTTTATAAATAAGCGATGGAGATTGCCTTTTTATGCATAAGTGACGATATATTTTATTTATATATACATAGTTTCCAGATTGTTGGTAAAGAACCCTATTTTGCCATCATTTCTTTTGTTCAAACTAAAAAAAAACATAGTCTCTTGTCACAATTCTAAAGTTAATAGAATGTATAAAAATAAAAATATAATTGGTCGTCACAAACTATATTCAGTATGATTTGGCATACAGAACCATTTTATAAGAGAAGGAGAGAGAGAGAGAGAGAGAGAGAGAGAGAGAGAGAGAGAGAGATTTTCCCACGTAAGAAAAAATAAAATTTACAAAAATCAAAAGATATCCATAAGGTGTGTGAGTAATGTCAGATTATCCTGAAGAATAAAAAAGGTAATACCGATTAACGTCACACCTCCTTTAGTGGTTCAAGACGCCACCTGTCACAGTGAAACTGATTGTTAAAACCATGAACTTAATTTATTGATGAAAGTAAAATGATATTCAATAAAAAACATAGCCTATGCCCTTCTCAAGATAATATAGAATCTATATGTCAAATTCCAGAACAATCGGTTCAATAGTTTTTTCGGTTATCGTGTACAAACAAAAACACGCTTTGTCTTTATAAATTAGTATTTATATATATATGAATATGATATGATATAACAAAGCCCATAGTTTATTATTTAATCCGTCGCCTAATTAAACGAGATAGATTAGGAACAACGATCGTGAATTGTCGGTACCATTGACATGCCGCAAAAGTCCGGTTAAGCCGGACACGCAAAATCCGACAACTGGTGACCCTTCGTGCGCAAACAAGATAAATCCTCGCGTACCCTAGACAGTTTTTGTTCGCTAGTGAAGATTTCGCGAGAAAATCCCCCCGCAGGAGCTAAAATCACCGCGTCAAAAATACCACATCCGCGCAAAGTTTTGCGAACAAAGAAAACTTCGTACATGTTAACGGTGCATAAACGCAAAATAATTTCGTGCAAAAATCGCGGTCGCATAAAAATAATTTACCGACACATGAAATCAAATAACTGACGCGCATTACGTAAAAATCCGCATCGGTGACAAACGAGATAAGCAGGTACCAGTGTTTATAGTGCACAGCGAACCACGCCACGGCATAAGCAGGCGCGTGACCTTGTGTACTTCACGAGCATCCTCGAATGCTCACGGGAAAGCCCGATGAGGCCGCCCATATATGCAGTGCATAGGAGGACAGCGGCAAATTAAACCGCCGAGGCAGGCACGTAGCCGCGCGGCAACATACACCACGTGCACTCAATGTACGAAGCCGAACATCGCCGAGCGCAGACGAGCAGATCCGAGTAGGTCACCTGCACTCCAGCGCACACGCGAGAAAATGCGGTATATGCGGCACTGTACACCGCGCGCATTGCCGATCACCACCGGGCGCGCACGGGAGGGATCGAGTAGGCCGCCCGTAGCCAGTCTCGCTATACGGAGAGCGGCTACATATACCGCGGAGTGGGGCGATTGGTCGCGCCGGCCGCATACACCGCGCGACTCGGCGTTCTGTTGGCTTACGGAACAAAGAGCAGTGGTCAATATAAAACTCGTGTACCGCGTACAGCAGGAAACGGCTTGTCACCGCAATCGCGGCAGCCGTAGCGCCAACAGCAGAAATTTAGCAGCCGGCAAAGGGAACTTCAAGCAAAATGAACGTCGGATTTCGGTAGTCATTGTATAATCTAAAAACAGTCTGCATAAGGCGACAGTTGCATAATAAATTTTTTTTGTGTTAACCGCATCTTTAGATAAAATTGAGAATAGCTAATTAAAAATTTATTTAATATAAACTTTTAGTTCAAACTTTAAGTTTAAATAAAAATTTCATTATGAAAAGTTTATTCAAATGAACAAAAATTAAAAGCAAGAAAGAAAAAACAATATAATTGCAATACACTTAGTATTACAAAGTATATTAAACTCAATTGCAACATATTAATTATCAACAACAAATATCAAATATTAGGAATTCTTACTAAGCTTAAATGATAATGAAAAAAGTTATTTAATGAAAATCTAAAAACATAATATAAATAAAACAGCTTATTTAATTTTACAATATGATTATTAATAATTACTTTACATAATTACTATTTTCGAACAATTATACATCTTAATTTTGTAAAAATTAAATTAATTAGTTAATTACTAGATTGTTGGAGTACAACGATGTTCTTAGCAGAAGGAATATACCTCGTTTACGCACTCATCTAAAAATGGACATCTAGTTTTATGGCGGGTTTGAAGAGGTAGTCCATCTGCTATTTCCGATTCAAGGTAAACGCAAAAACGCAAGAAGTTCAGTACGACACGGAACGTCAGCGCGTAGACATTTATCACTTATATAAATTATAATTACTGTATTACTACACTTATTTACATTTTTCTTATTTAGCTTTTATTGTTCAGTAAACTCATAGGTATATATATTTATATATATATATATATATATATATATATATATATATATACTACATACACACTGTTAACTTTTTATTTATTGAACCCTTTCAACAAGTTATGAACAGAGACTGTAGTATAATAAAAAAATAAAGTATCAGTGTTTAGTTTAATAATATATTAAACGTTTATGTGATTTGAAGGACGAAACAATAAAAGTTTTTTTGTGTTGTGAAAATTTAATATAGTGAAATATAAGAACGAAATAGCAGACGGAAATTTTCGTTTTAGTTTCGATAAATTGAACAGTGGTCATTATATTACACGGAGTTATCAGATGGAGCTATTACTGATCAAGCATGGTTTAGAGAATGTAATAATACAAGTAAAGCCAGTACCAATGGCAGAGCCCTGGAAAAAGAGCGATGGCAAAGCCCATGCGACTATTGGACCTTCGCTGGAAACGCCGCAGCTTATCCATATAAGGAAGAGCAAAACTTCTAAAGAAACTTGAATAACATTACGAGAGTACGATTAAAAGGAGTCGCTTACTAATACTATTTTTTTATTTAAAACATTATGCAGATTGTAGCTAGAAGAGGGCGGAAATATGGAGAATCATATTACAGAAATGTTATAATTAAAAAATAAATTATCGGCACAAGATGAAGAAATAAAGCACAAATTATTTGTAGCAATGCCTTTAAGCAGCTTGCCCGATTTCTATAGTTCATTAATTACAGGAATCGAGAGCCGCAATAAGGAGGATCTTACTTTAAATTTCATCAAAGGAAAGCTTATAGACGAATATAGAAGACGCAAAGGTAATAAAGCGATTACGGAGGATATAGAATTTGCGATGAAAGTGATGCATCCGATAAAAAGATTTAATGTACAAAAAATGACGTGCTTTTTCTCTAAAAAAAATAATCACTTGAAAATGGATTACAGACGTTATAAAGCCTGGAAAGAAAAAAGAAGCAATGGTGACAGAAGAAATCAATCGGCTAATAAAGCCTGTGAAGGTGGCTACAATTCAGATGCTGTATTTCTAACGCAATGCAGTGAATCAAAATATAAGAGGAAGAAAAACAAATAAATCATGGACTCCGGAGCAATTAGTCATATGACTAATTGGAAAAAATTTTTCACCAAATTGGACTCTACCTACAAAGGCTTGTTCGCATTGCAAACGACCAAAAGGCTCCAGTATGCGGTATCGGATCTGACTATATAATATACCCTACGTCGAGAAATAGTGTCATAAATATAGAAGTGGTAAATGTACTTTACGTATCTAAATTCGGCTCTAATCTTCTCTCCGTGAATAAACTCCTGGAAAGAGGGTATGAGGTGCAATTCGATCATTCCATGTGCCATATAAAAAAGGATGGGCGTATTAAAGTGATCGCGTATAAGATATCTGAACTCTTTAAAATAATAATGATTGAAATGGCCTGCGCGGCAATAACTAAGGAGCACAGTGAGGCATGCATCCACTCATGGAATTATTCCGTAAACCGTTTCCGAAAGCATCAAGAAATGAGTCTTTGGGAATTTTAGAACTTCCCCACACGTACTTATGCGGCCCAATGCAGACAAAAACTCCGGGTAATAAAAGATATATCTTCACGATTATTGATTAGTGAATTCAAACATTTATAGAAACTATGAAAACTCGATTTGAAAAAAAGCCAAAAATCATAAGGTCAGATCGGTGTAAAGAATACGTGAATAACAATTTACGAAACTATTTAAAAAAGTAAGGGATTTTGGTCCAATATACTGCAGCATCTTCCCCGTAACAGAACGGGATTGCCGAGCGAAAAAATAGAACACTTCTTGAGATGACTAGGTGCATGCCGTATAATGCAGACCTTAAAATGGAATATTGGGGAGAAGCAATTATGACTGCAAGTTATTCAAAATTGGCTACCGACGCGAAGCAAAAATAAAACGCCATTCGAACTTTGGCATTCAAAGTTCCAGACGTATCGGACTTGCATATTTTTGGATCAGAAACGTTTATACATATACCCAACGAACTTCAGCGTAAATTAGACCTCAAAAGTGAAAAGTTATTATTTATCGGTTATTCGGAAGAGTCTAAGGCATACCGGTTTCTTAATATAGATACAGATCGAATAAAAATAAGTCGCGATTTAGTGTTTGTGGATAGTATTAAGAGAAAAATTAAACAAAAAAACATAGAAATTTTAAGCGAAGATGCATGCAAAGATACAGACTATCATGAAAAAGAAAAGGAAAGCGACTTAAGATTCAGCTTCGGAAGAGCAAAAGAGAGAATCAGAGAGGAAAACATCGCGAAATTCCGCCATATCGTTATGCAGGTGCTTTAAATTTAATCGAAGAAGAACCCACAACAAGAATGTAAGCCTTATGTGGTCCCGAAAAATTACAGTGGAAGAAAGAAGAAAAATTATTACGTGCAAATCGGTATTCAGAAAGAAACATATAGAAAATAAAAAGGATTGTAGCTATAAAGATTTTCCCAAATTTACGGAGCTTGCGCTGTACTCGTCCCCCTTATGTTTTGGAAAAGTCGTAATTCCTTCGCTATCGCTGTAAGGCCTGCATAGGGCTAGTGCAACTACATTTTTAAGAGAGGGCGAGCAAACGAATTATCATAAGCCTATTGCTTCAAAACGGTTTTTCACAATTTTTCAATAAGCGGAATGTTAGATTTTTCGTATATAAGGAGGTGGAAAAACGCGGCCGCCTCCCAGTTCAGGAGTCCCTACAGAGAAGCACTGGTCTCAGAGTAAGTATTATCGGTATATCTGCAGCTGTGGAGTTCTGGAAGGTATTTGGCATGTTGAGTAGAACGCTATTATAGCGATATACCAACATCTTGTGTGATCGAGAAAATCTGTCCGGTGTATTAATTTTATCAAAAGAGAAGTCGCAGGATGGTTTAATGTTTTCGAAATGATACTTACAGCAAAAGGCATAACGTCGGACATCGAGAAATTCCAAATATTAACAAGCCACTTACCGAAAGACATAATTTATACTACCCCCGACAATACGCTGTCTCTGAATGACAGAAGCTTGAGAAATTATTCTGCAGTGTAGAAATGAGTAATAGGGAACTCAGCGGTTTCCTACAGGAAATCATACAGCAAGCGGGTGCGCGGATTACTCCCGAGGTAGTTACGGACTTATGGCGGTCAGGATTACCGAAGTACATTCGTTGCGCGATTATTCACGACAACAATAACGAAGCCCCACGTTACGCGAATAAAATTTTGGCGGTCATGATGGATGACGGTTACCTTCCCGGGAGGTAACGAGAAGGACGCGCGTTGCGTGGTACACCGTCGATCGCACAATCTTTAGAACAACTTCGTTTTGAGATCCGTCGCACACGCTCTAGTACACATCAACCCTCTAATAATAAGAGTCCGTCGAATCAGCCGAAACCTTTCGATCGAAAGAGTCCGTCGACTCAGCCGAAACCTTTCGATCGAAAGAGTCCGTCGAATCAGCCGAAACCTTTCGATCGAAAGAGTCCGTCGAATCAGCCGAAATCTTTCGATCCACCAGTCCAAACTCTGAAGAAAATAGAAAAACCGCGAGAACCGCAATTATTAAATGAAATGCGGAAAGGGCACTTCAATTTCAATAAAGCGATTAAATACTGTTTAGAAAAACGCAACCGGAACGAGGAATCCGCATTGTAGACACCGACTAAACAGTTCAAAAGCTAATTGCACATGAAGCTACGGAGACAGGAACCACGCTCATTTTCTCCAATATTCTCCAACTTAACGATAAAATATCAGGTATCCTCTATCTGATCGATACGAGCACGGACGTTTCCGCGGTTCCATCAAAGAACCCACAGACCGCGCGCGATCCCAAAGAATCGGGAATTACCAGTTCATATGCCGCGAATGGTAAGACCATCGCGACATACGGACTGCAGAATATTGCAATCGATGCAGAGTTTAAAGACAAATTGCCCTAGAATTACCCGATTTACGGCTTCTAAAGGCAACATGCATAAATACGGGAGAAGCAGTGATATGCTACGCTTGATCGGTACCAAAGTCGACGCTTCATGCGATTGAACCGAAAATCCCTTATATGCCGATTCTACAAAATCACCTCCAGGTCATAAGCGCTGAACAAGAGTCAAAACAAGGCGACAGAGGTGTGTACCATCACATAAAAATGGAGGGATGACCACTGAGTCAGTGAGTACTGTGACTCAGCCTGGAAAAACTCACGGTCACTAAAAAGAAATTTAAGCGAAATGCTTAAGAAAGGGCTAATCAAACCATCGAAATGCGCGTAGGCAAATCCCATTCATATGGTCCAAAAAAAGGACAATTCATGAATGATCTGCGAGGACTATAGGGAGTTAAACATGGTTACAATTCCCAATAAATACCTCATACCCCATTTACAAGACTTCCCGAATTTCTTAAATGGTAAACAGTTTTTTCCAAGCTCGATTTGCAAAAAGCATTTTACGAGATCGCTATCGCGGAAGAGAACCGAGACAAAACGACCACTATAACGCCGTTCGGCCTTTTCGAACGGTTCGTTATAGTGTTCGGGTTTAGAAACGCGGCCCAAACTTTCCAGCGGTATATAGATAGTGCACTCTGGGACTTACACTTCGCATTTGTTTATATTAATGATATACTCATCGCATCGGACGATCCAAAAAGTCATAAGCGCGATTTAAATTTAGTATTACAAAGGCTAGATCAATATGTAACGCTCCGTCTCCGCTCTGCGTATAATTTTTATTACTAATATTAGGGTTTACTTGAAGAGGGAGGAGCGTATCGGGATTGGAAGTCGGAAGATTTAGGTGAATAACTTTTAACTCGTAGAATTTTATCAAAAAAAATAATATGCACTATATTCTAATGAATTAAATACAAAAAATATAAAATAAATAAATAAACTATTTATTCATCGGGATATCCGTGTAGATTACCTGCAACATATAAATATATAAAATAATAAATTATTATTTCGCTTTTCAAATATCTTATGAATATATAGATATCTTTACAAAGTATCGCGCGTTAATCCGATTATTTCTGGTTCCGAGATTTCGAACGGCCTTCACCGATATTCTTTCTCGTTGACTATACTATAAAAAGATCGAAATTTTAATAAGGATATATTTAACTCTTATTAAAATTATCACTTCCAAGTGCGTTTCACATAAATTAAATAATTTATTTACTCAGCTAGTTCTATTTACATGACTTGCATTTTTAGTTGTCTGTCTGGCAGACTTTTACGGTATATTATAATAATCTAATTCGGAGAAAAGGGGCGTATTTTCTCCGAATAAATTATATTCTGTCTTGAATTCAAATTAATTTAAATGCTTTTATTTCACTGATTTTTCCTTATGTCTTTTTCTAGATGAATTAAAAAAACTACCTTTTCAGAAGTCAGGTGTGCCTGTTCTCCTGAGCTAGCAATTCTTTTTAACTCTTTTTTACGAATAAAAATGAAGAAAAAGGAAAGAATTGATCAGTCGAAGGAATATCGATTTATTTCGTTAATCGATAGGTGTCCTTCCTCAACGAGTACCGAAAGTAAATCACTTTTGTACAAAGATGTATTGGTCGTAAGTTTTGATTCGTTTCGTTACTCGAGAGGTATGCTTCCTTAACGAGTACCTAAATCGAATTTCTTGTTTGAAAAGGATGGATCGGTCGGAAGAATTGTGATTCGGTTCGTTAATCGAAAGATAGCCTTCCTCAACGAGTGCCGAAAATGAACCGCGCTCCTGGCAAAATTTAGCGTACTTTTATACATGGTAAAAATACGTTCACCAAAATGTGTTTGGCTAGTGTTTATTTTAAAATAAGTTAATATTATTTCTATTGATTAAACTAATGTTATCTATAATATACGATTAATTTATTCTATCTATTCTACTCTATGTTTGTGTTTGTTATTTTATGAGTTATAGAAATAATTTCGCGCGTATATTTAACTGTTATAATAATTTAGACGCTTTGCTTTACTTGTAACTCACGTTACAAATATAATCTCCATTTAAGTGCGAGATAGGAAAAACTCAACTAGAATTCCTAGGATACTTAATAAGTGCGGCAGGATTCAAGTCCACGCCAGAAAAGGTACCATCGATTAAAAAGTTTTCTCGTCGCAAAGATCCCACAGAACTCGGACTAGAAAGGATTCTACGCAACCGCCATCCTCCGCTCAAACTTAAACAGTTGTTATTCAACGACAATGATCTGGCACCTTTGTACTGCGACATACAGGGAAATACCATGAGACCGTACGTGCCGGGAAGTATGCGGGAACAGCTAATATTATTCTTCCAAGACAGCTCCCACTCCAACGCTAACATGACAGACCGGCTAATCAAGCAACAATATGTCTGACCGGAAATGTCTCAGGACATATTAAGCTGGTACAAACGTTGCATCAAACGTCTAGCATCAAAAGTCACTCGTCATAATAAAAACGTCCCGAGCCATTTTGTTGCTCCGGACGGCTGATTGCAACACATGTAGATCGACATAGTCGGACCACTACCGGAATCGAATGGATATACTTACGCCTTAACAATGATTGATAGATACACGCGTTGGTTTGAAGCTGTGGCAATGCATGACATGTGCGCTCGTACGGTGGCATCCAAGTTCTACGGAACCTGGATCACCAGATTCGGTGCACCAACATGTGTCACCACAGATCAAGGGACAAAATTCGAATCACAGCACTTCAAAGAGTTACTCTAGTTCATTAGATGCAAAAGGATTCGCACAACAATGTATCACCCTGCAGCTAATGCCATGGTAGAGCGCTGGCACCGGGACTTCAAAGTAGCATTCATGTGCTCTGGGGACAATTTCTAGTGGCCACGCCTCCTACCCACCGTCCTTCTCGGACTCAGATCGCAAGTCAGGGAGAGCTCAGGAGCATGCCCGGTTAAGTATCTTTACGGCACATACTTGCATATCATGGGAATCTTTTACCCTGCTACAGATCTCGAACCAAATGAAGGTATGTTCCTTCGCAAGCTTAAGGAACACATGCGCGAGGTGAGGCCGGTAACAGTCGAACACAAAAATAAACCCAAGTCGTTTATTTTCAAGAACATGCATGAGTATTTATACAAGGTGGGTCCAAACGCACTCTGCTGCATCGTCCTTACACTGGGCAGTATAGGATAATTGATCACAGCCACGATGGCAGGACGTTAGTCATAGAGATCAACGGTATCAATAGGACGGTTAGTATTGAAAGCGTAAAGCCAGCGTTTTTCACGGAAAGCCACTCCTCCGTATACAACGATACCTGTAATACTCTGAAACGTTATTTACGCGATACCATCGAGAAAGAGATAGAGAGACAGGAGAGACGACACTCAACGCCACCGCGCGAGAAAGGGTTACCGGAATTCGTGAGACTCTCGATCTATTCCGTTAATCTTGATAGGGATCATTTTACGTGTAACGTTTTAGAAACCGCAGGCGATGATAATCTCGACTCCACGAGCAAACACTCATACACATTGTCGGTAAACCCGGACGCCACTCGCCCCACCGACCACCCCCGTTGGGATATGGATAGCGACTGCGACGATCTCTAAATTCCGCAGATTCCGCGAAAGAGTTTTACAGTTAGGCAGCAG
Organism: Sycobia sp. Sy_11; assembly: GCA_018907035.1. Taxonomy (NCBI): domain Eukaryota; kingdom Metazoa; phylum Arthropoda; class Insecta; order Hymenoptera; family Epichrysomallidae; genus Sycobia; species Sycobia sp. Sy_11. The sequence goes on from JACCIC010000075.1 coordinate 145,153, forward strand.
ACCACTCAAAAACCACTACTCAAAGACGCACAAAACACCGACCGAACATATTAAGAAAGAATCACCGTACAGAAATGTATTTTAACATAAACTTTAAACGCGTTTTTCTCAAAACAACGTTTTCAAGTACCGTGGTCGAGAAAACTAAAAAACTATTGAACCGATCCTTATGAAATTTTGAACATATATTCTATATGTTTGTGTCAACCGACCTAACTACAATCAACTTAAAATTTTAATTTTAACTCTATTTTTATTGCAAAAAAGACGGAAAATAGCCATTTTTTCTTACTTTATATTAAATAATTTAATATTATATGAAATTAGTAATAAAACAAGAATATTAAAGATGTAAGAAATTAAATGATATATTGATAATACTTTTTAAAAACGAAATATTAATTATAAAGTTTTTATAAATTTTTTTTTGAATATGTGTAAGTAATATTTTCTATAAAAAATTATAATCTTCGCGTTTCTTCATTTGTATTAATATGATCATCAATTTCATTAAGTAAACGGTTTTCATCTTCCATTTGATTCTTGTTACATTCTTTTATATCCATATTTACTATGTATTTGCCATAATATTTTGATGTAAAATAGTAAGATGACGTCGGAATCATCCGTCGCCACACCTTCAATCAATTTTTATATCAGTTTCATCCTAGGATTTCTCCTCATAGCCGCGAAAATATCACTGATTTTTCCTTATAAATTTTTATCGGAGTCCTAGCTTTTTCTCTAGCACTTCGCAGGGCAGTGTCGTATACTTAGAAATCGTCTGCTTACTACAAATAGAGCAAAGAAACAATTTCTTGCACCGTGAGCCACATGCAAACCACTGTTAGTTACCTGACTTATATACCTGTCTCTTATATATAAAAAAATGAACAAAATTTATACAAAGGTATGATTGTTTCACTAAGGAGAATATTGAACCCTGATAGAAAGGGTCCGTCTACATCTATGGATAATATCGGATGAGAGAGAGAGAGAGAGAGAGAGAGAGAGAGAGAGAGAGAGAGAGAGAGAGTAAGGAGAAAAGATTTTATCATTTATTTAATTTCCTTTTTATTAGAAGTTTATTTCCTACTAAACCCTATCAGGCTTTGGAGAGAGACAATTTTAGTCGTTTCTGTTGCTGTTGCTGATGCTGTTATTGCTGTTGCTCTTATTGAAACCGCTCGTCAAAATCGCTACGATCGAACTTACAAAAAATCTTGAAGCAAAATCTACCATTTAAAACCGAAAAAATGTGTGTTAAAACCAAGAACTCTGCGTTGCCAAAAATTCTACACTTTTTAAAAGACGTAAAAATTCTGCACTTTTTAGAAGCCGTAAAAACTCTGCTGCCACAAAGGAAAACCGGGCGCTCATCTCGTTATTATCTTTTTATTTCATTGATAACCGTGCAATCTTAATTGCCCATTATATGCATCGGAGCCAATTATTTAAAAGAGCTTTCGAGGTAGCGGGGACCGAAAATTAAATGGAGGGTTTTCTTCCTAGTTCTCTCAACTCTCCAGAGATGCCACCACGGGTGTCAACTTGTTCCGTTGTTTGTTTTTATATTTATTAATGTTAATTTCGTTAAATGAATAATTTTATTTTATGTTAGCAATAAAAGTTGTTTATAATGTGTGTTAGTATGTGTTGCGTTGAAAATATCGCCAACATGGAGAGATTTTCTTATTTCGTATAGATGGAGGATGAACAAATAAAACACAATAATTGAGCCAATGAATTCAATTTTTTATTGGCTCTTATTGGGGAAAAGCCTTAAAGGCATAAAAACCCCACGTGTTGTTAACACTGAATTGATTTATTGTATGTTTTGAATGCATACCGAAGTACGCCGTGCTGTTGCACTAAACACCGGGCCCGGGGAGGCAGACTTCCGTCTGTCTCATCAAGAACTTGATTCTTGAATATGGTTTGTATATTGAATAATTGTATATTGCACAATTATTTATTGTATTATATGTATGTAATGAATGAAATGAATGAAAAATGAAATGAATGTGATAGCTTAAATTTTAACGGATATTACAATTGATGTAATAGTGAAAGAAAATGGAAGAAAAAGAAGCGATGCACGCGGAGACGTTCGAACTCGACCGAGGCTTGCGCAGAACTGTAAAAGCCTTGCAATGGTAATGAGCATAAGATTCGGCTCTCCTTTGTCCGCCGTTCGAGCGCCTCATATCGCATTTCTATAAACAGTTAATACAATCTTATATTTTAAATATATAATCTCCATTCACGGAACATACTCCCCCCGTTGAGAGTATAACGATCAACTAATTATTAATAAAAATTTTCTTAGATATAACAAAATACATGAATATTAACTAATATCCTATTATTAATAGTAAATAACATAGATAAGGTCCTTAAAATTACAAATAATATTTCATAATTAACAAATAGTTAAAGTTTGACATTAACCTAAATAATTAATTGTTTTGGTTTGTTTTTTTTTTTGTTTTTTTTTGTTTGTTTTGTATTTTTTTTTGTTTTTTTGTGTTTTTTTTTTACGTATAATTAAGACATCATAATTCTATTCTGAATTTGTATCCAATAATGGGCACAATAATTTTGCATTTCTTTTATAAATTCCTTGTGCTGTCTTGACTGTCGCTACGAGGAAAATTCCGTCTTCTCCAGGATGTACCTCCACGATTCGTCCCAGCTTCCATTGAGCGCAAGGCTGATTTTTATCGATTAAAATAACTATGGTATTTAATTTAAGTTCTGCACCATCTTTTAACCATTTTTGACGTTTTTGCAATTCAGTTAAATATTCAAGCTGCCAGCGCTTCCAAAAATCTTGTCTTGCTTTCGTAATTATTTGCCATGATGTAACTCGATTTTCTGAAACATATGAGTAATTATTTTCGGGCAGCATATTAAGTGGTCGTCCTACTAAAAAATGTGCGGGAGACAGAGCTATAGGATCATTCGGATCAGTTGACAAAGGGCATAAAGGTCGTGAATTTAAGATTGATTCAATTTCAATAGAAAACGTATTTAGTTCTTCGAACGTGAATAAGCGGTCACCTATGACACGTCGGAAATGGTGTTTAAATGATTTTACAAAATGAGGTGACAGAGGTGGATTGAGATGCCATGAAATACCGTTACTTATTGTAAATTCGTTTAATTGTGATTTCAATTCGCGTGATTGAAATAAAACGTATAATTCCCGTAATTGGTTTTTTGCACCAACGAAATTAGTTCCGTTGTCGGAATATATATTCAACGGGATGGCTCGGCGCCCTATAAAGCGCTTGAGTGCCGCTAAGAACGCATCTGTTGTGAGATCGCTTACGATTTCAATATGTACCGCCTTGATAGCCATACAAATGAATACACACCCGTAAACCTTTAAACGCCCTCGATTACGATGTTTTCTTTCCTTGATAAAGAAAGGGCCGAAAAAATCAACGCCTGTATTTATAAAAGGTACGGTCCTTCTACTCTCGACTTTGGTAAATTTGCCATTTTGTAATTAATAGGAACTGCTTTATATCTAATGCAACGTACACAGCGTCGTACAATTTTACGTACTTGATTCTTACCGTCTAATAACCAATATCGATGACGTATTGTATACAACGTGGACTGAATACCGAAATGATAATTCTTTTCGTGTGCCTCGCGTATAATAAGATCAGTGAAATAATGATAAAATGGCAATAATATAGGATGCCGTTGATTTAATGATAAATTCGCGTTTTGTAATCTACCGCCAACACGTAAAATTCCGTACTCGTTGAATATAGGGCTTAGAGAAGCGAGTTTAGTACTTTTCGCATCTTTTCCTTTTTTTAAATTATTTATTTCAGATGAAAAATGAGTTTCTTGAATAAGTTTGAGAACTCGGCGTTCTGACTCGTGTATTTCTTGTATCAAAAGGTTACCTTTATAAAAATTCCTACGTAAGAACCTCAAGCAATACGCAACAACTCTTATTAATCTCGGATATGATGAGAAGCGCATAAATATATCATCACAATTAATTTTCGAAACTAAACAAATATTTTTCATTAAACTCGGCAATTCCTTTACGGAAACATCTAACTCGGTTGACCAAAGCGGTTCTACGTTTTTTAACCATGAGGGGCCCGAAAACCACGAACCATTTTGCAAAAAATCTCGCAGAAGTTGTCCGCGCGATAACGCATCTGCTGGATTATATTCCGAGCGGACGTGTCGCCAATCAATATTTGTGCATAAATCTTGAATTTCCGATACTCGATTACTTTCAAAAGTTTTTAGCATATTAGGTGACTTTTTTTATCCAACATAAGACGATCATAGAATCACACCAAAATGTAATTTTATCACATTTGAAATTGAATGTTGTTTGAGCTTCACGGAATAAGCGAGTAAGCGTTAATGCTCCGCACAATTCAAGCCGGGGAATTGTGATATCATTGTTTGTTTTAGTATTGTGTACTTCCTTTAATGGTGCGACGCGTGCTTTAGCAATTATTAAGCATACAATTATACGCTCCTTTTCGTCGATAGATCGAACATACAAACACGCGCCGTAACCGGTCTTACTGGACATCACAAAACCCGTGAATTTCAATGCGCCTTGGCTTATCAATTAATACATATCGCGTAATCGTTAGTTGGTCTAGAAAATTAAGCTGGTTTGCGAAGGAAACCTATTGCGAATACAAAGCGCTAGGAACTGATTCATTCCAGTCAATTTTATATTTCCAACATTCCTGCATAATAATCTTAGCATAAAGTATCACAGGCCCGAGTAAACCTAAGGGATCGAAAATTTTAGCAATTTCCGACAAAATATGACGTTTTGTTATAGTACTCGGAAACTCAATCGATTTAACACTATAAAGAAATTCGTCACGATGCGCATTCCACGATATGCCCAAAGTTTTACGAACAGAATTTTCGTCCTTTAAAAATTCAATATCTATAAGACGTTCATGTAAATTTTCTAGCGCCCGAGGATGGTTTGATGCCCACTGTCTCATATTAAAACCACCGCGTTTTAAATTTTTGATCGATTCATTTCGAATTTTAAGTAATTCTTCTAAAGCATCAGCTCCTGTTAATAAATCATCGACGTATAGGTCGCGTTTGAGTATCTCGACGCCTAAGGGGAAATGCAGTGTTTCATCATTCGCTAATCTCTGTATTGTTCGAATTGCCAAGAATGGAGCCGACGATACGCCGAATATAACCGTATTTAACTCAAACACGCATATTTGATTATTGTAATACCAGAAAAGTCTCTGATATTTACGATCATCGGGTGTAACAAAATCTGCCGATACATTTTTTCAATATCGGCTACGAGTACATATTTATTCGTGCGAAATTTAAGTAAGTGTTCGAACAGTTTATCTTGGATGGTCGAGCCAGTCATTAAAATTCCGTTCAAAGAAATTCCTTTATTTGATTTCGAAGAAGCGGCAAATACTACGCGTATTTTTGTCGTGGCGCTCGAACTTTTCATTACCGCGTGATGTGGTAAATAATATCCGGCTTTCGTTTCATCGGTAACTAAGGACATATGACCAAAATCAATATACTCCTTCATTACACGTTCATATTCTGTTTTAAGTATCGGATCTATATTAAATCTTTTCTGCAAGCTGTAAAAGCGGCGTAATGCTATGGACCGCGAATCACCTATATCTCGTTCACATGAACGAAAAGGCAATCGTACGATATATTTTCCTCTATTATCTCGAGTAGTATTTATTAGGTAATGATTTTCGCATTCGGTAAACTCTGTAATTATAGATTTTTTAGCCGTTATATCTTCTATCTTCCAAAAACTTTCGATTCGATCTTTTAATTCTGTTAGCTTACAGTGTGTAGCAGCATTTTTATCATTTGTTATTATACCGCCTACAACTACCCAGCCCAATTGCGTTTTTGCATAAAAAGATCGCAGTTATTACTGGACAGATTAATTTGACTGATGGATAATAACGAAAGAGTTGCGCCAGAACCTATCAACATGTCAACTTCTCGCGGTAAATGAAAAAATGGATCTGCTAAATTTATATTAGATGGCAGTGAAATTGATGATCGCGGAAATACTTCGTTTGGCACGAGTTCGGCTATTTTTGGTATAACTAAAAATGACAATTTTTTACAAAAGTTACTGTGAAGTGCATAAAATGGGATTTCTATTACGCCCTTCGTGATTGTATTTAAACCATTAATTGCTTCTATCATAAGAGAACATGGGCGTAATGGTAAATCTAAACTCAAAGCAAAACTTTCTGTAATAAAATGCGCTGTAGCACACATATCTAATAACGCGCGGCATTTTAAGAATCGCGCTTGTTTATCCTTTACGCGTACTATAGCACTCATCATAAGTTGAGATGGTACGAATTGAGAACACTTTACAGCTAAGACCTCCAGTCATTGTTTATCTACCCTTGAAGTGGATATCCCGTCAGATAAATTCGATACCTTTGTGGTATTTTTATTAGGTTGTACCGTAGTTGTATCGTGTAAAAGGGAATTGTGAATCTTATTACAAACTTTACAACGAGATATAAAGTTACAATTTCCTGTATGCTTTCTTAAACAATTTCGACACATACCATATTTTCGAACCATTTTCCGCCTTTGAGATACGGACATTCGAATAAACTATAAAAACCAACTATAAAAACCATGTTGTCCTTTCTTGCATATCAGACATTGCCATGATATTGCCGTTGCTAGCGCGCGTCCGCCAAATTCGTTTTTTCTAATCTTTCGAAAACGTGTTTGTTCCTCTTTAAAACATCTTTTATTATTATTTTCGATTTTTATTTCAGCTTTATCACGAGAATGCTCTTTTTGAAGTGTAAGAAGACGGAATGCTGTTTCCGATACGAATTGATAAATTTCATTTAAACTTGGAGATTTATCCAACGTCAAATGCTCTTCCCATTTGGAACGTACTTTGTTTGGAAGCGCACGTTCAATTATACGAACAATTAAATGGTCGTCGGGATGAACGTCTAATGAAGCCAGCATGTTTATATGTTGACGAATATCATCAATGATTTTTAATAATGATTTGTGCGTCGGTTTCGATTGCACTGGTGTTTCAATAATTGCATCAAGATGCTTGGCAATTAAGATTCTCTTTTTATCGTATGATTCTAGTAACAGTTCCCACGCATTTTTATAATTTTCGCCACTCACGTTGTAAATTGAAATTTTGCTTAACGCGTCACCTTGCAAAGAATCCTTTAAATATATAAATTTCTGTAAATCAGAAAGATCTTGACATTTATCGATCATCGCTATAAATGTATTTTTAAACGTCAGCCATTTTTCGAGATGACCATCAAATTTTGGAAGCTCTGCGACTGGCAATTTAAGACGACGCGGATTTTTATGTGTTCGTGTCGTTGTTATATTATCTGCGCTCGCACATGCTGCATGCTCTTTAGTTTCGATTTTCGTTGCAAGAGAATAATATCGATTTTGTATATCTTCGAATTCAGTAAGTCCTATATTGTTCGGATTAATAATGACTAATTCGCCGTTAAGTTCCTCGTAGGCGTGAAAAAAGTCGGTTACACGTTTCAAGCGCATCTTTATATTCGGGATATCAAATTCACGTTCCGCAGCAATTTTCTCTAACGTCGATAATTGTGTTTTAAGCGTTGCACGCTTTTGCGCGATGAAATTTACACGAGTCATTTCGATTATAATATTACAACCAAATAAATTATTATTTTACACTATTTAAATATACGTATAAACTATGCTGATAAATATCTTAAGAAATTCTCGATAAGGTTCAATAAGCAATTTGACACAAAAACGTGCGCGCGGGTTGCGGAGGATCGTATTACACCTTATCTCCTTTGTCTCTGACTCACCAGATGAATAATACGCCTATGTTTTTAGTTATATTAGCGATAAATATTTTATAGATTTATACATTAAGATGTTAGGAAATCAAACCATACAAAGAAATATAATTAATATGTGCGAATAACTAAACCAGTAATATAAATTATATTTATCAACTAATATCTCTATTTATTTAATAAAGAAATGAAACGAAATTTTAATGCATCATATAATGAATTTTGTTAAATTGAAAAAGAAGGTTTTTAAGGAAAAAATTTATTAATAATGTATAGTTGTACGTTTAAATTTATAATATATACTAAATTAATAAAATAAAATAATAGAATTTAATTTTGAAATAGTGCATAAAAATAGTAAATACGTATTATGAATTTTTTTTGTTTAGCTTAGATATTCACATGTCAGTATATTTATATGTTAATAATACCTTGAGAACTATTAAAACAAATTTATTATAATAATAATAATGGTAAATCTATATTTAATCAATTTGGAAATTCTAAATACGTGTGAAATATAAGTGTAAATTATTTATAAGCTAACACCAAAAGCCTTTAATAATAAAAAAAACTAAATATATTTTCACACGTAATCTATTTTAAATTGAACGTATATACACTAATAGTTAAACATGAGCTTAGAAATAAATGAAATCTTTTTTATTTAAATCAATTTATCTTATGAATGTGTTTTAATTTAAGTATTTTGCATTTATACTATAAAATATAAAATTAAGTACTTAACATAACTTGAATGTTGTGTAGAGCGCCTTTGTCGGTTGAACTGGACGAATCGTTTCAGTACCTGGAGAAGACGAAGAAGTTGATATCCTCGTTGTAAATGCTGATTGTGACGTGCGTGAATACCTCACAGGAAGCACCAAAAATGTTGCGTTGAAAATATCGCCAACATGGAGAGATATTCTTATTTCGTATAGATGGAGGATGAACAAATAAAACATAATAATTGAGCCAATGAATTAAATTTTTTATTGGCTCTTATTGGGGAAAAGCCTTAAAGGCATAAAAACCCCACGTGTTGTTAACACTGAATTGATTTATTGTATGTTTTGAATGCGTACCGAAGTACGCCGTGCTGTTGCACTAAACACCGGGCTCGGGGAGGCAGACTTCCGTCTGTCTCATCAAGAACTTGGTTCTTGAATATGGGTTGTATATTGAATAATTGTATATTGCATAATTATTTATTGTATTATATGTATGTAATGAATGAAATGAATGAAATGAATGAAAAATGAAATGAATGTGATAGCTTAAATTTTAACGGATATTACAATTGATGTAATAGTGAAAGAAAATGGAAGAAAAAGAAGCGATGCACGCGGAGACGTTCGAACTCGACCGAGGATCGCGCAGAACTGTAAAAGCCTTGCAATGGTAATGAGCATAAGATTCGTCTACCCTTTTATCCGCCATTCGAGTGCCTCATATCGCATTTCTATAAACAGTTAATACAATCTTATATTTTAAATATATAATCTCCGTTCACGGAACAGTATGCCTTAAGTAATTAGATATATAATCATAACACTCTTATAATTTATTGTTTAACTTTACTTATTGTTTCAATTAAAATTATACTTAAAATGTGCAATAGAAAGGGTTAATCTTATATATTCATGGTAAATATATAATTTGTAATAACACATTCTAAATCGAGTTAAATATTATTAATGTATGCATTTCGTTTACTAAATAAAATTTATATAATTAATAATTTAACAATATAAATGAAATTTATAATAGTAATTATATATTTAAATAAAATAATATTTAGACCGATTATGTAATAATTGACAATTATATACTATTTTTATTTATCAATTAATAAATAAACAAATTAATAAATGCGTATATAAATATTTATTTATTGACATAATTAATTATTGAAATATTTTCCTAAGTCAAATCATAAAAATGCGTCAAAGTTCTTTTATTTAATATTAGCATTAATAATAATAATAATTTTAATAATAATACTAGCAATACGGTTAGTAATTATCATAATAAAATATTAATAATACCAATAATATTATGAAGTATTAATAACACTAATTTGGAAAGAAAGCTGTAGGTATCGTTATATCTAATTATTATATGGGGTAATGAAAATTTTTCCAATACTATGCATAATTAGTTAAATATTGGAAGTCTTAAATATAATTTTATCATTAATCTAATATTACACAATGTTATTCATTTGTTAATTTTAATTCTCACGTTCGCAGAGTGAGACTTACAACCGACGATTCAAGGCGCCATGTTGTCGCCGAATTATAATTTATGGGCCGGTTTTCTAATCAATCTCCTATGCTTTGTATAGGTTACGTCAACACGTACTTCAAGAGCGAGGTCGTGCGTCTCGAGCCTTGGCATTTTGTGCATCGAAAATTGTGTGCACAGTTCCTTATACGGTCGATATTTTCTTTGCCGTCCGGCTTTCTGTGTTATTATTTTATATGTAAAACGTCTCATAAGTAAGAGTCATATAACTATATTATTTTCATTTGAGTAGCATCAAGTGCTACTGCATTTTTTTTTTCTTATTTCATTATTGATATTAATTTTCTCTGATGACAAATATGTTAAAAAACAAATTAAAGTAAATCCAGCTAATAAATTTATTGAACTGTACAAACCTTTCAAATTCAAAGAGATTCATACCTAGTTTAATATTGCATATTTCGAATTTTTGTTCATGCTGTGCCTGCTGTAGTAAGACAAACTATACAAAGTGGGATGTTCACAATCTCCATACGTCATTCCATTTTTTACTATTTATATTAAAGCCTCTTACTATATATTAAACCGTTTTACTATATCAAGTGATGCTGTAGCGCCACGATATATTGTATTAAATCAATTTACTATATGAAGCGTCTTACTCTGAACTTTTCCTACAATTTGTGGAGTCTTAATGTAAAATTTTTTGCTATGTATTTCTATTAATATATTAGGTTGTCAAATATCTCCCTTCCGCTTTTTTACTCTTCATTCAATGCTTTATCAAAAGTGTTACAATGGTCGGATTTACTTCAAATCTGCGCCGTTTTGTTCGATAATCTGTTTCCATCTAGACGGTAACTTCATAATACCCCTCTCGTAGAAATCCCTCTCCTTATTTGCGAAGAACTCGGACAGCCACTTTTCACAGCCTCTTTTGAGTCCAATTTTACACCACCAAGGGCGTTCGACATGGACAGGAACATGTGGTAATCACTTGGCGCTATGTCCGGGTTATATGGTGGATGCGATAAAACCTCCCATCCGAACTCCCGTAGCTTCTGACGAGTCATCAACGAAGTGTGTGGTCTGGCGTTGTCCTGGTGGAACACTACACCCTTCCTGTTGGCCAATTATGGACGCTTCTGATCGATAGCCGGCTATTTGGGACGGTCCACCGACCTTGGACCACGACTCTTTTCGCTTGATATTGTCGTATGTGATCCATTTTTCGTAGCCAATCATCATCCGCTTCAAAAATGGATCGAATTCGTTCTGTTTCAACAGCATATCGCAGGCCTTGATTCGGTCCAGAAGGTTTTTTTGCGTCAAATCATGCGGCTCCCAAACATCAAGCTTTTTTTGTATCTAACCTTCTGCAGATGGTTTAAAATGGTTTGGTGACTAACTCTTATCTCCTGGGCGATGTCACGAGATGCCACATGCCGATCTAACTTGATAAATTCCATGATTTGATCGGTATTCGTCCTCAAAGGACTTCCGCCCCAAAACACCATTAATGTCACGGAACGTTTCTCTAGCGGATTTGCCTTTGGCGAAGGAAAAATTTAGAATAGCGCGAATTTCGGCGTTAGTGAACTCCGTGTTTGCACGTCTAACTTTTGAATGCAATATTCAAACTAATAATGCATATCGTCGTTTTGTACGCTCTGTATAATATTATAATATTATATACATATAAATGTTTTTGACCATTTTCTATAGTTCTCACACGGAGGTTTATATGAAAATCTGTTTTTTAGCCAAAATACTGGCAGTAAACGATTCTTTAGGTCCTAAATAGTAGACAACGGACGGTTGCGGACGGTTCTCAAACTCGCCTTCTTGGCGCTGCTGCGCCACTTGATCCTGCAAAAGAGCTAAATAAACATGTTTGAAATTTTGGAATTTTCTTATGAGCATTAGTTGTCATAAGAAACGATTTATTTAAGAAAATTTTTTTAGCTTGTATATAAATATGAAATCTGCGTAGGCAAAAACATTTTTGCCTATATAAATATTATATATACACTTTAGATTAAAGAACAATTACTTTCCTATTATATTTTCATATATTTATTGGCTACAGTTCGTACGCGCAGCTCGCACCTCTCTGTATTCTCAAATTTCCGTATTATTTTCCTATGTATATATGTACGTATGTATGTATGTATGTAGGTATGTATGTATATACATATGTACGTATGTATGTATGTATGTATGTATGTATGTATGTATGTATGTATGTATGTATACGCATAGTCGTCTGCTGAGGGACGGCGAGGTTATGTCCTAACCAATGCCACCGCATGGAATTCGTGCTGAGACGCGCTTACGCAAGAAAATAAATAATAATAAATAAGAAAGACAAAGTGAAATAAAGATAAAATGAATAATAAGTTAAAGTGAATAATAAGATAAAGTGAACAATGAACAAGAAGAAGAAAAAAAACTACACACAGTGGATAAAGCCATAAATTAAATAGTTAACCCAAACAATAATAGTTAAAATTTGCAAAATTTAGACAGTAAAAAAAAGATAAATAAAGCAACGGTAAATAATTGTGCGGGTATAATAATCAAAAAATTAACCAATCTAAAAGAGTACGAAAAAACAAATAATACTAATAATAAAGTTAGAGAAAAAAAATAAAACTATAGTAAATAATGTGAGTAATAGAAGAAATATAAACAGTGAATTTGAAACAATTATAATAAGTGATAGTGAATTATTCAAAATTCAAACGTCAATACTAGTGAATCAACTGTGAATAATTGCCAAAATAGAATAAGTGAAATTAATCAAATTAAAGCAGCATCAGTAAATAATACAAATACTGCTGATACAAATAATGAATCTGAAAAAAACAACTGTAAATAAGTTTGAAAACATAGTCAAAATGATCAGTAAAGAAAAAAATCTAAGAAGGTGACAGTAAAAATGCTAAGAATAATAGAGATTGAGGACAGATCGTTAAGGAAGAAATGAAACAAATTTGATTAACAACAACAAAATTGCTCCAGTAAAGCTGAAGCCGCTAAAGATGTTATAGTTATGAAACCCCGTAGAAGGCTAGTACAACTATCAGCCAGTCCTCCACTTTAGTGATCAACGAAGATGATGAAGATAAACAACGATGATTGTATATGTCGTATAATAGCAAAAATAATAGCATAACGTTATTAGTTAGCATAAGTTGTTTAAGTTATTACTAAAATTTCATGTAAAGGTTGTATGTGAAATATTTTAGTACGTTAGATTAGAAGTATCTAGTAGTATGTAAGGTTGTATGTGAAATATTTCAGTATGTAAGATTTGAAGTATATAGTAGTATGTAAGGTTGTAGGTCAAATATTCTAGTATATAAGAGTATAAGTTGCTTGGTGGAAGTTGCAGATGCTTTATCTCGAATGTTCGAAGAGGACGAAATAGCAGCATTTGAAGAAATCCAAGATGAATGGTATATACAACGGAGGAAAGAGATAGAGGAATATCCCAATAAATATCCGAATTGGCCGGTAGAGGAAGGGAAAATATATTGCTATAGAAAGAACTCGTTGCTGGATCCAATTTATTTAGAGAGGAGCAGTGGAAACTGGTAGTTCCAAAGGAACACCGGATTAGGGTGATGAAGGATGCTCATTGTGAGGCTAGTTCGGGACATTTAGGAGTAGAAAAGACTTATGACCGGATCGCTAGAGAATATTATTGGCCCGGATTTTGGTATGAAGTGAATTCATTCATACAGGGATGTGTTGAATGTCAAAGATACAAAGTATCACAAACGGGTCGACAAGGCTTATTTGGTACAAGTGTAGTGGAGAGACCGTGGGCAGTGGTGACTGCTGACCTCATGGAATTTCCTCCAAGTGAAAATAGGTTTAAATATTTGTTAGTATTCCAGGATCTATTTACAAGATGGATTGAGGTAAAGCCACTCAGATCCGCCGAAGGGAAAGCAGTAGCTAGAGCGTTCGAGGAATTGATTTTATTTAGGTGGGAGACGCGCAATTATTTGTTAACCGATAATGGCAAAGAATTTGTGAATCAATGGTTAAAAAGTACTTTAGAGGAATATGGAGTCCGGCATGTGACTACCCCGCCGTATCATGCACAAGCTAATCCTGTAGAGCGTAGTAATAGAACATTAAAAACGATGATTGCTACTTTCGTGAAGGAGGATCACCGGAATTGGGATTTACATGTCCATGAGTTTCGGCACGCTGTTAATACGGCAGTGCAAAGTACTACAAAGGTATCATCGGCGTTCTTAAACTATCGACGACACCCGCGACCGGTGAAAATCCTTCGCCGAGAGATTGAAGAGGTAAAAATCGTAGATAGGTTAGACCCAGAAATTTGGGCGGATAGAGTGAGAAGGCTTGATGCCCTCCGGGATGTAGTGGTGACCTTTATAGAAGAAGAAAAACGGAAACAGCAGCAAAGATATAATAAAGGCCGACGAGACCTTAGATTTTAGGTGGGGGATAAAGTGATGAGGAGAACTCATCCCTTATCGAATGCATCCCACAAGTTTTCAGCCAAGCTCGCTGCAAAATTTGATGACCCCTTTGAGATAATTGAAATCTTATCTCCGGTAGTTTATGTTTTAGCTGAATCGGGCAGGCGTATCGCCAAGGTACATGTGTCCGAATTAAAGCGATTTATTCCACCACGCGCTGTAAGTAGTTGATTGATATTTGGCATTGATAGGTGGTGGATGTCTTAAGATTGGAATTTTTTTATTAGTAGTTCTCTCTCTCTCGGAATAATTAATAGGATTAGAGGTAGGGAAGGGGTTAGGTTATCAAGATAGGGCGGATTATGAATTATTAAAATTTTTTTTTCTTCTTTCCAGATGTCGTCCCGAAGCGTTAAATTTATTTTCCGAGCTGTCCAATGCAGCAGCGATTTGGAGACGATCTCCGAGGCTATGTAAAACGTCAAATTCCAATGATTAAAGAATTTACTTGTTGTTTGAAAATGGTAGAAACCCAGCCACTTATGATTTTTTTTCTGTCACGTAACTCACAGGACATCGGATACCTGCAATAATAATATATAAAACATATAAGATGATTAATATATACCAGATTAATTATCGAATTGAGTAAATTAGAAAAAATTTATCGGTTCTGGCTTATAATTCTTGGTACGTATTATATTACAGAGCTTTCGTATACAATAGAGACTGATCATTATATTTAACTATAGTGATTAAGATTCTAAAACAGACTTACATTAGTTCACGGTGCAGTAAAAACAAATGGCCCTTCTAAAGAAAATTCATTGATTTAATAGAAGAAGTCGTATACTATTTCTCCAATGGTGCATACTGTATTTCTAGAACTTCGATTCAAATCAATAATAATATATGACATACTGGCGTATACTGTATTTCAATATATCTTTATTTTAAATTCACGAATGGATTTTAGGGCTTCTTTAGAGAAATTCCAGGATAATACGATGAAATTGTAAGATATGCAGAAGATATCTACGTCATATAAAATAGTAATAGATCATTCATAGTTTTATATATATTTTGTGACATATGAGATACGTTACTCAAGTTACTAAATAATCTGAAAAAAAAGAAAGATGGTTAAATCAAACACACTTAAATAAAATGATTTTATTATAAATATAATAAACAAATTAAGTTATCAAACCAATTTGAGGTTAACATTCATATGAAGTGTTGTTGTTAGGTGCAAGACTTCTTTCCGATGATATACTAGAGATGCACGATGAAACGACACACACACTAATCACATATAATGTGCGAGTTGCGCAGTAGTGCTCGCTAACGTTGGCGGCGAGGTAGAGAGCGGAACGGAAAAAGGACTACCGGAATGTTACAAATGAATAGAATATGCATTTCAGGCATTAAAGAAAAAAAAAGAGATGTATAGAAATGTCGTTGCGCGTCCGGTAGATGGCCGATAGTAGTGGAGACCCTTCTTACCGACTTCAAATGAATTAATTACATTCGCGCGCGAAATTCAAATGAATAATTGAAAGGGCAGATTAATTGCTCCAATCAGGAGTTATATAGGAAGGAAGCGGAACCGGATTAAGACTTAAGTAGTAAAGGTGGGAACCAATACCTGTTTGATAAATTAATAAATGAGAGTATTTAATAAATTTAATAAGGTTATTGGTGCCCGCCAAGAAATAATAAATTGGCGATATTTAAAGTAAGAGGGGATGTTAATTTTTGTGGAGAGAGCAGTTGATTTCAGACTCATGTAGAGATTAGAAGAAATTAAAGTTCTTTCTTTCGTGAGGTTCTCTCTTAGTTTTTCTTTTTGAGAATTTTCAAGTTGTGGGGTGTTATTTAAATAGCGGTGGTGAGTGGGATTTAATAGGAAATTATTGTATAAAAGAAAAGTGAAATTTTAGTAGTAGTGTCGAAGAAAGAAAGAAAGAGAGAGAGAAAGGGAGAGAGAGAGAGAGAGAGAGAGAGAGAGAGAGAGAGAAAGAGAGAGGGAAATTCAGAAGTGAGGAAGTAAGATTTGGGAAATAAGATTGAGGAAGTAAAGTGGAAATAAATATAAGGAACACGATCAAATGGAGATATAAAAATATATATTCATGGAAATAATATTCGGAGTGTGAATAAGTCTTTCCCGTTTTTTGTAAGAGATGGCGCCACCAATACTGTGCGAGTATTCAATGGTTACATATGTCATAATCAAAGCTTATTCATATGTCAAGAATTCCATACTAACACATTAGTTAAAATTTTTTCACATCATAAATTTTTGATATCGTGAAAATGTCGAAATTTGAGCCGAGTCGACGTCATTTGCGGGAAGTTTCACTTTATTGGTTCAATTTGAAGAAATCTGCTGCCGAGACGCATCGATTGCTTTAGGAGGCTTATGGAGAAGGTTGTCGATGATTCAAGTGTTCGCGGATGGTTTCGACGCTTCAAAAGCGGTGATTTCGACGTGGAAGACAAGGAGCGTTCCGGGCGGCCGCAAATCTTTGAAGATCGAGAATTGGCGACTTTGCTTGATGAAGATTCTTGTCAAACGCAAGAAGAACTTGCTGAAGCATTGGGAGTTGACCGAACAACCATTTCCAAGCGTTTGAAAGCCATGGGAATGATCCAAAAGCAAGGAAATTGGGTGCCGTACGAACTGAAGCTGAGAGACGTCGAACGGCGTTTTTTCACTTGCGAACAGCTGCTTCAGCGACATAAAAGAAAGGGTTTTCTGCATCGTATCGTAACTGGCGATGAAAAGTGGATACGTTACGATAATCCGAAGCGAAGAAAATCATGGGGACTACCCGGCCATGCATCATCATCGACGGCCAAGCCAAATATTCATGGCGCCAAGCTCATGCTCTGTATATGGTGGGACCAGCTAGGTGTGGTTTACTATGAGCTTCTGAAACCGAATGAAAGGATCACAGGCGAGGTCTATCGACGACAATTGATGCGTTTGAGCCGCGCACTGCGAGAAAAACGGCCACAATACTCCGACAGGCACGACAAAGTTATTTTGCAACATGACAATGCTCGCCCACATGTTGCACCGCCGGTGAAAACATACTTAGAAACGCTCAAATGGGAAGTCCTACCCCACCCGCCGTATAGTCCAGACGTTGCTCCGTCTGATTACCATCTCTTCAGATCGATGACGCATGGCCTGGCTGACCAGCACTTCCATTCCTACGAGGAAGCCAAAAAATGGGTGGATGACTGGATAGAGGCCAAACCGGTCGAATTTTTTCGCAACGGGATTCGTATGTTGCCAGAAAGATGGGAAAAAGTTGTAGCTAGCGATGGCCAATACTATCAATAATTCATTTGTAACCATTTTTTCACAATAAAGGCTCAAAATTTGAAAAAAAACGGGAAAGACTTATTCACATACCTGATAATTATTATGAAAATTAATGTGAAGATTATCAGTCTATATTTATTGAGGTGATATAAGTATTAATCATTATCATATTATGAATTACATTGAATGGCAGATGGGTAAGTTTTTTTTTATTATTATTTAAATTAAAATTTGATTGAAACATACATAGAGTAGTGGTGACTAAATTAAATAAAATTACTTTGAATAAAGTTTTGGTGGGAAGTAATAAAATTCCACTCAATTTCGGAGTTAATTCTGCGACTCCAGACTCGGGAAGAATTCCCCTTTGTTGAGTTAAATTAGTGCAGTTGGACGATATTGGTAAAGAATGAAAAAAAAAGATTTTTATTTGATTATACAGTGCGGGATTTGCATTTCGTATTTGATACGCTAAATACTGTGTGACAGCTGTATCCCATCTTTGCTTTGCGACGGCCAAAAACATAGCCGCGCAAATTCATTACAAACGACACTTAAATTCACTACACAAATATACCACACATACACAGAAGAAATTAAAGTTATTTTTGCAAACTACTATTACATCTATTTTCGTGGATGTACTCTATATACATCTACGAAATTAGATGTATGACACGTTAATAGTAGATTAAATAATTTTATATTTAAGCTACAAATAAAAGATTAAATTAAAACTAATGTATTATATTATATAACACGCGGTAAACATACCGAAAACGGGTAAAGGTCGCGACAACTACTGGAGAAGGTAGTCGACGTTAATTTAATTTAATTAAATTAACTTAATAAAATTACTAATTTTACTACATATATATATATATATATATATATATATATATATATATATTTATACATGTATATGTGCGTATACGCATATACAAGCATTGTATGCAGCACACCGGCTGCAAATAAACATAATAAAATTTAAATAATAATTATTTTAATTATTATTAATATTTACTATTATTATTATTAATTATTATAATTATGATAATTCGGCGGCTCGTCTGATATTAAACGAGCGGCGACGGAATTACATGATTATTTTGCTATAAAAGGGCCTGCAAAAGGCAGAATCGAGAGTTCGCCCGGTGAACCGACTGCCCTGAAGTCGATTTACACGAACTATCTCGGAGCTAATACTCATCCAGAGTTCGCAATAATCCTGACCATTAAATCCTGCCCGAAAACTATTAGCTTGATCTCTGTTGCGAGGTGCTCCTCAAAAGACAGACGGCTAATAATTTTACCCATCCTTAAGTAAACGTGATCCTGGTTGCAAGGCGCTCCTCAAAAGACCAGCCGTTTACTTATCCTGACCAGTCAATTTTCCCTTAACTCTTGATCCTGGTTGCGAGGTGCTCCTCAAAAGACCAGCGGAGTTAAGCTTACCTTATTTCAACCTATTTAAATTCTACCTGTCTCGTTTTAAAATTTCCTCGCGTGGAAAATAACACCGGGTATCCGTGCGGTAAATAGCGCCGGATAGTATATGCATCGCGGAAAATAGCGCGAACTTAGAATCGATAATATATATAGATCTAGCTGTAAATTACCTTTTATTAATTCTTTTGTGTTTCTCATTTTCTTGTTTCAGAATCTTGTAGATAGAAGATTTGCCGTTTCTCCGAAGTGGACAGGAACGTTAAATGGCGCCCGAACAGAGACTAGTTTAATAAATTCGTAGAATTTATATTTGAGTAAAATTTATTATTATTTCTGTAATAACGGAATAATTTCTTTGAACGGAAATTTTAAAATTATTATACAGAAACTGCATTTTCTCGATTTGTGTAAAAAGAGCCTAGTGGCGTGCTGAGCGACTAGGTGCTAAGGCCGAAGCACGAAGTAACACACATCGAAATTAAAATAAAATTGACCATTTCAGAAAATTAAAAAAAAATATTACACAGTATATTTTTTGTATTTTATCATTTCTAATAAAATTAAAATCCTGCAAAAATGGCAAAACCGCAAGTAAGCTGAATTTATAAATTAACGAAAGAACAAATCGAACGAGAACTTGTTAAAAATAATTTACCTATAGACGGTAGAAAAGTGTATTTGCGACAATGTTTAATCTCATATGTACGGGCTCACCCGAGCTCTTTTTCGACAAACCGGAAGACGAAAAGACCTAGCTGCGAACACACCTTATGGCACTCCGCCTGCTACTGTGTATGTATAGCAACCGTCGGTTGCACAAGAAACTGCAAAAGTAATGGATCAAATGAGGTAATGGAACTGCCATTTCGATGGAAAAAACATACATTCTTTCCTCGAAAGGATTCACGAATTAAAAAAAGCATACAACCTATCCGACTAGCAAATTCTGAATGGATTCCCGGAACGATTGCAAGGTGATGGTCAATTGTGGCATAGGAATTATGCCTCCAATTTTTAAACGTTTTCGGAATTGGAAGAGGAACTAAGAAAATGTTATCTGTCCCCAGCGAACGCCGTCATCCAGACAAACAGATTCATAAGAGAACATAGGAATCTAATGAGGACATCCGTGCATTCGATAACTTATTAGTTACACTAATGAGACGTCGAGGACGATTTACGGAGGAGCAAAAAACAGGAACAGTGTATTACAATATGCTCGCCGAATACCGTCTACATATACACCGTGACGATGGTACTTCTACCTCCGAGATAGTGCAGTTAGTGGAGGAATACATAGAAACCAAAAAACAGTGTAAAAAACAGCAAAGTGCGAATAGTCATGCAGCTGTACACACCACAGAGCCGCACAACAGGAAACTCGAAGTGCGAAAATACAACGAAAGAATATCTACTGTGTACGACAGAAATAAGTGTTGCTGGAGATGCAAAGAGACGGGCCACGACCGTTTTAAATGCACAAATCAACAGAAGATTTTTTGTTCCTACTGCGGTCGAGATAATGTGTATACTCGCGACTGCAAGTGTCGTCCGTCGGCAAACGCCAGGAGGGCCGAGCCCACACCGAATCCAGCTTGGCCCCTCAACAATAATTAAACAAAGAAACAGATAATCGCCACTTTTTAAAGGTTATGATTGGCGATTACGGAGTACTAGCACTCCTAGATACAGGTTCAGTAAGCTCATATGTAAGCGAGCAGCTAAGCGTAACGTGCATGAAATATGGATGGCATAGTGAGTCGAGCAACCACCTGGCAGAGTAGCCAACGGTTCCGACATTAATCTTGGAAAATATGTATCCGGACCGAATTATGTACAAGGAGTACGCATTCAACAAAGATTTTTAGTCATGAAGGGATTAAGCCAACCTATGCTGTTAGGCATGGACACACTGGAGAAGCTAGAAATAAGAATAACGCTAAACAACTCCGAAATTACAAAATTGTCTAACTGTCAAAAACATCAGGTTTGTACAATCCAAGCACCTAGTGGGATTCAAAATCTCAGTATCGCCGAGGAGAAAGAATTAACAGTACTTCTAAAGCAAGAAATGGACAAATTTAAACATATTAAAGGTCCAACTCCTCTCCAAGAGATTGTGAACAAAGAAGTCGATACAATGCTCGCAGAAAATGTAGTTCGACCATCCAGTAGTCCTTGGGATTCACCAGACATTCAAGGAGCATCTTGAAAAATTAAAAGAAGTTTTCAACCGGTTGAGATTGGCAAAATTAAAACCGAATCCAGAGAAGTGCCATTTTGCCCGTGCAAGCCTAAAATATTTAGGACATATTGTGGACAAAAATGGTCTACAAACCGATCCGGAGAAAGTAGCTGTTGTACTTCATCTGGTATCACCGAGAAACATGAAAGAAATCCAACGGTTCATGAGTCTAATATCATGGTATAGAAGGTTCTTGAAGGATATCTCGAATATTGCCGCACCGTATAACTAGGAAAAAAGCTAAGTGAACCTGGGGAGAAGTAGAGCAAGAAGCGTTCGACCAAATTAAACAACTTCTCACAAACGCACCCGTCCTTTCCTGTCCAGACTGGAGCCGTCCGTTTATCCTGCAAACGGATGCCAATAAAGAAGGACTGGGGGCATCGCTTACACAAGCGTACGAGAATAGCGAAAGAGTTATCCCTTTTGCTAGTAGAATGCTGACTCCAGCCGAAAAAAATTATTCCGCCACAGAGCATGAATGCCTAGCCATTAAATGGGGCATAGGAAATTTCGTGACTGTCTGGAAGGATGCCATTTTATAGTATTAACAGACCATCAATTGTTAAAATGGCTCAATAATAATATTTTGTGTGCGAAAATCCGAAAAAAACAAATGTACTAAACGAAGTACATAATGATCCGATGGCCGGATACTTCGGAATCGCAAAAACACTAGCTAAGATTGCAAAAAATTATTATTGGCCGGGAATGTTCCGGATGACAGTGAAATATGTAAGAAACTGCGAAAACTATCAAAAATTTAAATCTCAAAAACAGGCACCCGCCGGAAAACTGTATGCAACTCTAGTTGAACAACCCTGGGATATCGTGGCAGTAGATCTCATAGGACCACTCCCGAGATCGACAAAGTTGAATACATGGCTGCTAGTAATGCCGGATAAATTTACGAAATGGGTAGAACTAAAACCCTTCAGAAAAGCAACTGCTGAGGTTATAACGCTGGTAGTTAAACACCAAGTCATACTACGTTTCGGATGCCCGAAAATTATCATTTCGGATAACGGGAGACAATTTGTCTCAAAAGAATTCACAGAAATGCTGTCAAAATCCGGAATATCTCAGCGGAAAACGCCACCGTATACGCCGCAATGTAATCGCATAGAACGAACAAATAAAGTAATAAAAACGATGATTTCTCAATACATAGAGAAAAATCATAAAACATAGGATTACTATTTATACGAGCTACAATTCGCACTCAAAACGGCTACTTCCGAAACGACAAGTTTTACACCCGCCTATATAAATTTTGGTCGAGAATTGATAGCGCCCGGATCTCTTTTTCAACAATACGGCCAAAAATCGAATATTACCGCTGAGCACCGTATCAAAAAAATAGAGGAAACAATAGAACTCGTACAGAGCCAACTAGCTCGAAGTTTTCAAAGACAAAAATATTACTACGATCAACAACCTCGAAAATGGAGTCCGGAAGTCGGCGATTGTGTCTATAAATGGTCACACGAGTTATCGAATAAAATAGACGTATTTAACGCAAAATTAGCTTCAAAGTACCTGGGTCCGTATATTATCTTCAGGAAGATGTCGCCGGTTATATATGACCTATAAGATAATAAAGGAAAAATTATTAAACACATCCATATTAAGGATCTACAGGAAAAATACAATAATCAAGATAAGATACCACCGTGAAACTACTATATAAGGGCCGTCCAGAGGTCCAGGAGTTTAGTCAATATGCAGCACCCGGACGAACAGGAGCTCTGCCAACGATACTTGGAGCTTAGTGTTCCCATTAGGTGCTATGGACTCCAGTTCCATGCCCTGATCAACACTGAGGCACTAATGACCACAGCATCAGCAGAGGTCAGCAGAATTTTAGAAAGAAGAGGTGCTAGGCGTGTATATGGGGAAACGGTCCTTCACCTAAACCGGGACCATTATACACCGCCGATCCAGTAAACATAGTATCCGCATACATTCTCGAGGTGGAATATACCTCCAAACAAAAATAAAAATTAGTAATTTTGCCATCATAACGGAGCAACCAGTGGATATTATTTTTGGCATGGCGGAAATAAATAAGATCGGCTATAGAATCTTATTCCACCAGCGAAGTCCGACAGCCCATGAACGCCGCCGGGAAAACAGGCGACTACATCGTCGAGCAGCAAGGAGAGTCATCGTTAGGCTAGAAGACGAGGGGATGTATAGCACCACCGACTCCGAACATCCAAGCACCGACAGAGAGTAACACTGTAAGAGAAAAGAAATATATAAATATTTTTTTTATATATTTTCATATATTATATTCGAGTATTCGAATAAGTATGAATTATATAATGGATGTATTATATTTATTTATGTTATAAATATACTATACCTATTATATATTTCGTATGAAGTAGATGAAATACAGGAATTTATTTTTAGTTTTACATTTATTTTTATTTTATATCAATAAATCCATTTATTTTATAAAGCCGAAAACTTTTGTTTATATTCACGCAACAATCGACATTTTAAAAGTCGACTGATGACAAATATATGTAACACGAAAATTAACGCAAATAAGGGTAAAGTCAATGCCCTCTTAAAAGAAATAAAGATTTAACCCCCGAAAGGTTAAATTAAAATTAAAGTTAAAATTATTATAATTATTATAATGTTCAGTATTAGTTAAGCAGTTCGTGCGAGCACATTGTAAACGGAATAAAATTAATTGAGAAAATCAGTTTAAAATTGAAATTTAACAATTATGTACAAAAAGCAATTGACTCGGGCGTTGAACAGGAGTTGAATAATATATTAAGGATTGGTGCCTCCAGCCCGGCCGCCTCGTCGACAATTGGAGGGTCGACCACTTACGTGTTATCGGTAAACAACACCAGCTCCAGCGGTAATCCCAGCACTGCCGCAGGTCGATGAGGCGGTCGTGCCTCCAGCCGTGTGGAGCCGTGCGGCATCGCCAATGGATCGGGAACCGGCGGTTCCATATGCATATAGATCCAATAACCGGACATGTGCGATGCATCAGATGTTTAGAAAACAGATTATGTACGTATACACACATTTTTTTTATATATATCCACATCTTTTTACTTATTATACACTTTATTTTCCTTATTTACACACTCGCTCCGCGCTCCCGAAAAAGGAGGGAGATGCGACGGCCGAAAACATGGCCTCACAAATTCATTACAAACGACACTTAAACTTACTACACAAATATACCGCACATACACAAAAGAAATTAAAGTTATTGTTGCAAACTACTATTACATTTATTTTCGTGGATGTACTCTATATACATCTACGAAATTAGATGTATAACACGTTAATAGTAGATTAAATAATTTTATATTTAAGCTACAAATAAAAGATTAAATTAAAACTAATGTATTATATTATATAACACGCGGTAAACAAATCGAAAACGGGCAAAAGTCGCGACGACTACTGGAGAAGGTAGTCGACGCAACTGCCGAAAACCAAACAGTAGAGAGAGAACGCAATACCTAGTCTTTCTCTCTACTGCTAAGCTTAAGCCAGAAACATATGGTAGAGGGGATATACTGCACGCAGCAAGAGAGCGCGTCAAGTTTATTAGTTATGCCCTCTAATACACGCCACACACATACTACTGTACACTCTCACCGAACGCGCAAACCTTATACTGGCGCGCACATTCCAGTATCTACAATGGGAGTTCGAAAACGAATTCACCCGCTGTATTTAATTAAATTAACTTAATAAAATTACTAATTTTACTACATATATATATATATATATATATATATATATATTATACATATACATGTATATGTGCGTATACGCATATACAAGCATTGTATGCAGCACACCGGCTGCAAATACACATAATAAAATTTAAATAATAATTATTTTAATTATTATTAATATTTACTATTATTATTATTAATTATTATAATTATGATAATTCGGCGGCTCGTCTGATATTAAACGAGCGGCGACGGAATTACATGATTATGTTGCTATAAAAGGGCCTGCAAAAGGCAGAATCGAGAGTTCGCCCGGTGAACCGACTGCCCTGAAGTCGATTTACACGAACTATCTCGGAGCTAATACTCATCCAGAGTTCGCAATAATCCTGACCATTAAATCCTGCCCGAAAACTATTAGCTTGATCTCTGTTGCGAGGTGCTCCTCAAAAGACAGACGGCTAATAATTTTACCCATCCTTAAGTAAACGTGATCCTGGTTGCAAGGCGCTCCTCAAAAGACCAGCCGTTTACTTATCCTGACCAGTTAATTTTCCCTTAACTCTTGATCCTGGTTGCGAGGTGCTCCTCAAAAGACCAGCGGAGTTAAGCTTACCTTATTTCAAC
Organism: Sycobia sp. Sy_11; assembly: GCA_018907035.1. NCBI lineage: Eukaryota > Metazoa > Arthropoda > Insecta > Hymenoptera > Epichrysomallidae > Sycobia > Sycobia sp. Sy_11. Next base: position 171,120 of record JACCIC010000075.1, read on the forward strand.
CTATTTAAATTCTAACTATCTCGTTTTCAAATTTCCCCGCGTGGAAAATAATACCGGGTATCCGTGAGGTAAATAGCGCCGGATAATATACGCATCGCGGAAAATAGCGCGAACTTAGGATCGATAATTATATATAGGTCTAGCTGTAAATTACCTTTTATTAATTCTTTTGTGTTTCTCATTTTCTTGTTTCAGAATCTTGTAGATAGAAGATTGACTGAATAAATCTACTTTTATTTCATTAAGAAAATAAACTGTGTTCTTGTATAATTATTTTCCTGATCCGCCGTCCGATCCCAAAATACTTCCTCTCCTCTCAACCTACCCTGGAAAAATACCGCATAGGCTATCCTGAGGGGGACAGGAACGTTACAGTTTTCATTCTTCTATCACGAGATTTGACCATTTTTTATGGTTACGTCTGACAGCGTCTATTCTATTTTAGGGATGTTTGTCTTTACGATAGATATCCCTTTCCATCACCAATATATCCATGGCAGGTATCCCAAGGATTATTGAAGACGCTATATTTGATACAGTACGATGCAAGGCACTCTTAATCCTGCTGTAGGGCTAGCACAGACGCGGATAGCACAATAACTGTTATTTGCCATAAGAGCATTAGCCCATATTAGGGCTCCGTAAAGTATTAGCGAATTCGATACTGCTAAAAGCTTAGCCCGCCTTGGTTCTTTAGGCCCTCCTATATTAGGCGTAATGCCAGCCAATACTTAAACGATGTTTGACACTTTCAGTCCTGTGTTCAACGGGTATGCTTTAAACGCCAAGTTGGCGTCGCCAGTGATACCTAGGTACATGATTTAATTTTTTGACCGTATACTAATATCTTCTACCGTAAAGCTCCTGTACAACCTCTTTTTGGTTGGAGCAATAAATACCGCCTCGGTTTTTTCTACTGCCTGTCGTAGACCATATGTTCTTACTTACTTGGCTACCACCTCTATTAAGCCATCTCCGATATACTGAACTTCGCTAAGGCTCTTAGCTACGACACCCAAGGCTATGTCGTCGGCATATGCTATTATTTTTACTTCGCTTGGAAGAGGTCACCTTAGCAAGCCGTCATATAATATATTTAAAAGTAGAGGTTCCATAACCGAGCCCTCCGTCACGCCTCTAGATATGTTATAAAAATGCATGTATCTATTGGTGTTAAAAAAGCAGGGATCCGTTAGATAATTGGAGATAACCTTCCGGAGATATAGCGGTACCCGAAGGTGCTCCAAAGACAGCCAAATATTTAACTATCTGGCTGAGTTAAACGCATTTTGAATATCCAAGGCAATTCTCGTACACATGCTCTTAGTACACCCGGTACCTTGTATTGTATCGCGAGCTATGCCCACTACTTTCTCAATAGCGTCAGTGGTTGAGCGACCTTTGTGGAAACCAAACTTATTTTCTGCAAAGTCACCACATTATCAATTGACAGGAACTAAACACTTTCTCAAAAAAATGAGGTAGATTTAGTGCCGTAGTTTTTATGGCCTATTCAGGTATTCCATCCCAACCTGGTAATTTCCGGACAAAAATCTAAGATGTAGCCCTATTTAATTCGCATCTCCTCATATCTGGCGCTATAATTACATCCTCAGCTCTTTTCAAATGAAATTCAGTGTTGAGAGGTCTTCCCTGGTCTTTTGGGAACAACTCATGCACCACTTGTTTAAGGAAGGTTGGACTGGATGGTGTATTATATTCCATGCGTTTGATCTTGCGCATCACCGTTTTATACGGCCTTTCCCATGGATCATGTTCAATTTTCTCAAAAAAGGCCTGCTAGCATTTTCTCTTCGCAGATTTAATACTCGCTTTCAGTTTCGTTTTCTTTATTTCATATAGTGCTTTTATTTGCTCACTGTTTGTTGTAAATGGTTTCTTCATTACACGCTGATAAAATCTTCTCGCATACAAACACTCATGTCTAATCTCAGCTATATCTCTGTTCCACCAATAAACCGGGGCACGATCCCGAGGATGAAATTTGGTACCCACAGATACATCGCACGCGCATGTTAGTGCTCGCTCCAAATACTGAACTTTCTCCTCAGCTCTACCAGCCAAACTTATGTCTTCCCAAGTCCAGAGGAAAGACTGACATTCAAATTTCGACGGTGTTCATCTTCTTCTTCGAATCCAAGAAGCTCTAGACCCCACTTTTTTAATATATTGTACTCTACTACGTGGTGATCACTGCCAGTGTATTCCTTGAGTATTTTCTCGTTTAAACCTTCTCCCATTAATCTACGGTCTAGGAATGTCAGGTCAACCATTGATGAAATAGCACCCCGGCGCGAAAATTCCAACTATTTATGTCCACGATGTAGCGTATCCCTTATCCTTTGTTTATGGAGCAGATGGGCAATGCGGCTAACATAAAGCAATGGTCTTTCAGGATAGGATCAAACGAGCTTTTGACCTAACGGGCTTGGTGCACACGAGAGTTACCAATGCTGGGAGTGGAAAATTGGTGCTTACTTTTTAATTACCGTAAATCCTTACAAGGGGTTCAGCGACCACTGACAGTCAAATAGATGGAATGTTCTGTTTTAATAGGCCGGGGGATTAGCTTCACCGCCCAGATAAAAGAAGGAACAATTCTATAAAAAAAACCTACTCATTCTACATTGGATGGCAGTTGCGATAGGGCATGCATGGTGCCGGGGTAGAAGATGGGAGCACCCACCACTGCCAGTGGAAATTTATATACCGCCCGTAACATATAACTTTGTCTATCGAACGGGTTACTGCGAAATGATTTTAGTAGGTTGACGTATGAATAACTGGACAAAAATAACAAAACAATTAATAAAAAGAATTTAGGAGTAGTACTCATCGAGAAAGAGAAAAGCCTTGAGAGAAAGGTGAGGGAGAGGCGCATTGAGAAAGAAAGAGAGCTAAAAGTAGAATTGTATACAAAGGTAGATCGAAAGACCCCTCCAAAGGAAGCTGTAAAAAGATTAGGGGCGACTGCGAAGACCAAAGTCGGAGGTACCACCCAGGCGACAGCCGTAGCGGAAAAGCCGACCGAGGTATTCAGTGCTAGCACTACAACTGAAAATCGTCCCGTAACTGAGAAAACAAGTAGTGCAAGGAGCTCTCGTGTACCTCCCGTGGAACATCAAGATGCAACCTCAGGAATAGCAAAAATAGAATGTGTCACGGCACTAGCCTATGCTGTGAACCATTTTGATATCATAAAAGCAGTCCTCAAAAGCTGCAAAGACGTGGAAACTAGAAAGAATGGTCTGCAAAGCTTGAAAGCCATTACTGTGACCATTTCAGAGATGGCCATCACATGTGCTGACACTGAGTCTCAGTCGGCTACTCTACAAAAGCTAGTCAATAAAAGCAAAAATACTGATGGACCGCAGTCGTATACTGCTGCTGCATGCAATAACAGAAGTGAAATAACGACCGAGACAGGGAGTGGTAATAGGAAACTTGCCGCTTCCAAGGCTCAGCTTGCAAAAGCAATGATCAGTCCACCTCCAAGGGTGGTTTTCCTTAAACCTAGGGATGCGGAGGCCATGCCATCAACCGTAAAGGCTAGGGAACTTTTGAAAAAGCCTTCAACCCTAGGAAGGAAAAGGTTCCTATAAGGAACCTAAGGGGAATCAGGAGGGGAATAAGAGAAAGCGGACTTAGAGAAAATAAAGACCTGTAATATTATCAAAGTTCTTTTCGAGCTGGAAGCACCAGCAAGAAATAAACCAAAGATACTAATATACGACGACCCGAGGGATATAGTGCCAGAAGATCTGACGTCAGCTGTTCATGAGCAAAATGAGGACTTAGCTCAAACAGCAGAAGCATTTGCAGGATTCTTTAAACCTCGCTTCAAGACAGGAAAAAAAGACGGTATTATTAGTAACTGGGTAGTAGAACTCATGCCGAACGTGCTTGAGCTTCCACTGGTGAGGAAGAGAGTATTCATTGAATGGCTCTCTTACCGAATCCAGGATTATGTAGGGTATCCAGGTGCTATGAGTGCCTAGATTACGAACACATCTCCAAGTTCTGCAAAACTGAACAAGGCAGTTCCTATTACGCCCAAAGTGGCCATGGCAGTAAAAAGACAAACCTCCCAAATGTGAAAACCGCAAAAAATAGAAGAAGCCTCGTAATCACGACTCCATGGACAACAAATTTCTCCTGTACAAGGCTTCCGTAGAGAGATTAATAAACTCAACGGATTATCGACAGTAAAGCACGAAGACATCAAAGTGCACCTGTTCTGTGCTTTGCACAGAACAGGTCACTCCAGAGATAAAAAAAATGTGTAGAAAGTGGAGTCGACATCCTACTTCTCCAGGAGCCATACCAGCGCAGCGGCCGACTAGAGGGATTTGGTCTGCGCAGGAGAATGGTATATATGGAAGGGTCTATCCTCTGGACGGTGATAGCAGTCCTCAATTCTAAAGTGACCGTACTGTAATTGACGCATCTCACCAACACACACTTTGCGCTGGTGAAGGTGAGGATGCGTACTTTATCGATGTATGTAGTCAGTGGATACTTCCAGCTGAGCCACGAAAGGGACGCCCCTTGAGCAGCTTAATAAGATGCTGCATGCATTTGGGGGGAAGATGGTGTTAATCCGTGTTGATTCCAATGCCAGGTCCCCCCTGTGGAGATCTGAGCGCACCAACCGCAAAGGGGAGGGATAGGAAAATTTCAAAGCGCAGTGGAATCTCAGGATCGCCAATGTACCAGATAGTATCTCTACCATATCCAACGAAGTTGGAGAAGGAAATGCGGACGTAAGTCTTGTCTCCATGAATCTCGAAACACTCATCACCGAATGGACTGTTTAAGAGGATTAGACCTCGAGGAATCATACACCTATCACCTTCCACCTAAATGGAGCACGCACATCTGTATCTACAAACACAGATATTGCAAATCAAGGGTATGAACTGAAGTGATACTCCACACATAAGGCGAACTGGTAAACCTTTTGTGATGTACTAGAGGAAGAATGGAACAAGGTTCCTAAGAAAATGCTCGGCTCCAAAATGGAGAATGTTGAGAGAGTCCATTCGTTCACAGCCACTTTCAGGAAAGCGTGCAATGCTGCCATACTGAGACCATAGAGCCGCAAATCGAATCCATCAATTTTTCAAGAAAGAATGTGATCCCGTTAAACGAGATGACCTCAAAGAACAATAAAAAGTGGCTAGGAAAGAGTATGTCCATAGACTCCGGACTACGAAAGAAACAAAATGATAAGACTTTGTAACAGTGAAGGATAATCAGAACCATTAGGGCATAGATCACTGTTTACAAACGGGTAAGATGTCCATCAAGGAAGTTACCTGCAACGTCCGTCTGACTAATAATACCTACACGACAGACTGGGTGAGCACTACAACGGCAGTGCTAAATACCCTATTCACTCCAGACAATATACAGAATGAAACGCAAGAGTAAAAAGAAATAAGACGTATGACCAACACAGGTTTTGGCCAAGATGAAGCTGGGTAAGGCTCCTGGTCCAGATCGCTTTGACTTGCCCATCATTTGAACAGCACTGCTGACCGTCAAGACCTGATCGATATATACAAATCGTTCTTCAGATTTCCGGTCTTCTTCAATGAGTGGAAGGTTGGTCGAAGGTCACAATAAGAAAAGGGGAAGACAAAGAGTCTGAGGATCCCACATCCTACAGGCCAATTTGTCTATTGCCAATATTAGGTAAAGCCCTGGAAACTCTACTACTCAACAATTTAAATGAGACCATAGAACCAGAGTTATTTTCAAGACTATTCGGCTTTAGGAGAGGACGGTCCACAGTAGTTATATCCACATATGTTATAGCTATTTTCCTAGATATAAACAGTGCCTTCGACAACCTATGATGGCCCGCTGTACTTATAGCAGTAAAAAGCAAAGCGTGTCCCAGGGGTCTCAATAAGTTAATAAGGGATTACCTGAAGGACCGTCGAGTTCTTATACGAAATGGCTTTGAGAAAGTATAAATTGAGATCAATAAAGGATGCCCTCAGAGATCCGTACTTGGCCCAATTCTGTGGATCCTTGTCCTTGATCCTCTTCTTTGACAACTCTCAAGACTAGAGTGTGAGGTCCGATTGCATTATGCCGATGATATTATGCTCCTGAGACTCGCATAGACAGATCGAAAGGAGATAGGCCAGAGTTATATTGAACAAGTGGAGACCTGATGTCGCCTCAATAAAATGAGCCTGGTCTCTCAAAAGTATGGAATGTTGTTACCGAGAAACCACCTTCACCCGAAAGTACCCCCTCTTATAAAGATCGGCGATATAAGAGTCAAGAGATTAGAAAGCATGAAATACCTTGGAATCCACTTCGATGAATATCTCAAAATCGGTTCCTCTTGAAAGCAGTACAATTCAAATGTATAGAGTTGTGTAACAGGATTGGCCACCTGGCAAGATGGGAGTGGGGCTTTAAATTTAAGGCGCTTAGTACTATTTATACCGGGCTGTTCACATCTATCACTGTGTACGCAGCGGTAGGTTGGAACAATTTGATGTGTATTGAACAGCCAAGAAAATTGACAAGTACCCAAAGACACGCGCTCATTAGAGTCGCCGATGCATATAGAACCACATAGGCAGACGATGTTACCGGCAATATGAGTTTGTCTGTAACGATGTTACAGACAAACTCTCCATTGTGCTAGAAAATAAACGTACAGCGGAACTGTACAAACCGTAAAAATGCAGCAACATTTAAGCACCAACGTCGTATCGCGCAAGAGATATCAGAAAGATATTTCGATGACTGGCAAGAGATCTGGGATAACTCGACAAAAGCTAGGCTGACACATTCTTACTTACCTAGTATCAGGGATAGTATTGTGGCAGATTGGATTAGGCCATTATGATGGTTAATCCAATTCCTCACCGCGCATGGAGACTTGGGATTCTATCGCTCTCGCTTCTATCTGAGAGAGAGAGAGAGAGAGAGAGAGAGCGCCATACATGTTCCGTAGGACCACGTTCTAAAGCAGATATGAAACCTCTATGGAGGTACGTGCTCTACTGAGCCAGTAATACTATGCAGCGTTTGAAACGCTATCTACGAAACTACTTCAAACCAAGGATTTATTTGAATCACTACAAAATGCGCTGGTCGCAGAAATAATAGAGGAACCTAAATAGGTAGGTAAGGAACAACTGGAAGTCTGGAATTTGACGGTATACTTATACTCTAATCATATTTTAGCAATTCATTATACAAAAAATATACATATATAAATGTATCTTTTTACCTAAATAAGTAAACCAACACTACACACTGGTCTACAAAACTATAAATACAGAACCCCAATAAACATATAATCCACTATATCTATTATAAACTGGAGATCCAACAAAAGTCACAATGATGTACAGATCTACAAAAATTCAGCAACGAATGAAGATTTTGGAGCACAGTTGGCCACTAAAGCGACAGCTAAATGCGGCCGGGAATGTTTATGTGTAACAAAGCAAAACTGAGCGACCTTTTTTGGATGATGTTTACAGTATCTTGGGCACTTGCTTGTATTTGCAATTTCCAACTCCTACATAGCAAAACTATAAAAAAGAGCTTCTGCCCTTGATAAAGTGGAGCTCATCTCCTTCAATGATAACAGATAATGCACAGTTTTTCACACTAAGAACTATATCATCCAGAGTGCTTTGTAACCTATCAATGGTAATACGGGGCGGTAGGTAATAGCTATATATTCTTATACCGTCTATCCCCACCCAAGTAAAATATGGTTTAGTGGATGACATCCTATTGGATTCAATCCCTTTAGTACTCATCGAAACTGCTGCATTACCGATGCTGTCGCTAACCCAAATAGGTACGTGAATATCACTGTACTATTCACTGATTAAAACCATGACCTCCTTTTCCTCATAGACCAACTGAATGAAGAGATCCTATGCCACTTGGCAGTGATTAAGGTTGAATTGAAAAACTCTAGCCATTTTCAGTTCTTGATTCCTCGTCCACTGCCAACTCCCTTTTGTTAGCTTTACAATCTTTGGCCTTGTGCCCCTGCTTACCGCATTTCAAGCATAGGTTAGATTTATCACTAAGCTACAGCAGTCCTTTGCTAGATGCCCCATTTCTTGACATCGGAAACATTTGCTTACTTGTGGTGGAACACGGCAGTATACTCATCCAATTTTCAATTTGGTGGCCTTCAGTAATTTATTAGCTAGTACTGCATGCAGTAGAACAGAAGCTGCTTGTATGCTTAAATATGATTTGTTCATTCTCACATTTTGAGCAATAATCTCACAATAATCTCACAACAATAATCTCACACGACGTATGCCTAATATCCAATTTATTGCTACAGCGACTTCCTCTACTGAAGTGGCCTGGTCCATATTCAAGACACTTATAACTTCCTTATACATTAATGACATTACTTCTGCCATATTCTTCAAGGTAGAGGCAAGTGTTGCTGTAAATTCCGCCGTTTTCTTATTACACGTACCAAGCTATAGCAATAAATCTCCCGCGCGAATGCGGTTTATTTTTGTAACATTTTGGCCAAGATTCTGTAAAAGGATCAGCCTTAACTTGTTTCAAAATGTCCACATGGGAGACATTGTCAGATGCCTTAACTTTTATTGCATCCGGATGAATGTGCACCCTTTTCGGTTTCTGGACCAGCCCTTTCTAGTTAACCGTGACCTGTTTCTTTTGGCTTCCTCCTCGGACCTCCGCCATTATTGTACTGCTTTTGTTCTTTTTTTTATCACTTCTACCCATTCCTGACACATTGATATCGCAGATGGGTGTATGGTAGTATCTGTACGCAGACTTTTTGTACTATTCGCCGGGAAGGGAGGGGGGGGGGCTAAGTTGTTGTGTATGCCTCTTATTTTTTCAATAAATTCTGAATATAGGAGATGTTTGTGTTTTCTTATCCCCATGCTTCCTCGTATGATATTCTGACTAGCTCTACTTCTTATCACTCTGTACTCTTTCAGGCATCTTTCCGCCCAAATCGCAATATCCTTAAGTACGTTATGGAGGTTCTTCTTTTGTATAATGAACGTTTATAGGGTTTCTATCTCCATTGCCTCTCAATTTCTCGTCAACTTCCATATCACTTGTAACAGTAATAACTGTAATGGCTGAGTGACCAAGCTGCTTAGCTATATCGTGGATGTGGCTCTCCCCAAAATCCAAGGAGCCAGGGCCAACCACCGGGGCTTTCACCCGATCGGAATCGGCGACGGGATTTGGTTGTACAACCGTGCCCGTTTGAGGTATATTTTCGTTTAACCCACTTTCCATATTTTGGGTTATCATTCAAGGTTCCTACTCCTAGTCTTTATTCCACTCTGTTCATTCATGTCCTAGACATTGTAAAATACCAAAAAATAAAAAAATAAGTGAGAGCGAGCTTTCCCCTATCTGCCACCTGGGGACGCGGCGGGTAGCCTAGACAAGCCTCCACATGTATGTATGTGTATATTTACCTATGTATGTTAATTAAAGTTCTCATTTTTTATCTGCAGAATAGAGAAAATGTATTATAACTGTAATCAAATGGTAGATTTCGTTTTACTCCTTCAATTTTATAAATAGAAAGATGAAACAAAGTTCATTCGATTCATTATTCAATTTTATATTCGGCTGACCCAAGTTTAATTTGTACTTTACATATAAAATGTACAATATTTGTTGTTATTTGGTGTTATTGTAAAGCGGCCATTTCTATGATGCGGTCGATAGTTAGATATCAATTTTCTTATTTTTTGAAAGTAATTTTGAAAAATATTATGAAAAAAATAAGAGTCATCAATAGAGTCGTCTATTTGTTTCACCGTTCTATATAGTATATAAACAAAATGAGACGTCGAAGTAAATTTATAATGCACGAAATTTATATATATGTATATATATATATATATATATATATATATATATATATATATATATATATATATATATATATATATACGAATGTACACGAAGCACATGTGAACGCTTGCTTTGCTGCCATTCAAGCCTTTTTGAAAATATATATTTGGATAAGGACTTCCGTAGAGCTCCCAAATTCCATCTTACGGAAAATGTATGCCCTTATACTTTTTGCGATACTTATGATAGATGTCATAGTGCTTGTTTGATGAAATTGAATTTGAATAACGAAATCAATACAAAAAGCATAAAAATGGTGGATTTTGGTATTCTCGGATAATAAAAATATTTTTAAAATTTTTTTCTAGAGATGTACATCTCATAAAAGTGCATCTTTTTTGTTCTGTTCATTTTTTGGTACAAGCGATATTTCTGAAGAAAAATTTCACACTTATCTAAGTGGTTTCGAAAATCTGCGAATTCTGTCTATAATTCAAAAAGCACCCATATCTGATTTCGCTCAAAATTGGCGTATTACCGTTTTTGAAATGCTGATTATTACTATCGTTATGATTTTTAATACGTTTTAGATTTTTATGGTACAATATATAAAAACGTAAATGCATAAATATTATGTTCTGTAAAATATTTTTAAGAATTTGACATAATGTTTTTAATAATAGTTTTACATCTAAAAAGTGTGTCTCATTCATATTTCTATTTTAGATGTTTTTGTTATAGATCTTTTATTTAAAAAAAATACATACTAAGTCAGAAGCGCTCTTAGTGTGAAATTACATTAGCCATATCTATATGTTAGGAATCTATATATTTTTATTTATATATAATGTTTATTTTAGTATATGTTTATTATAATACGTATATATAAACGCAAAATTATTTATTTTAATGAGAAACAACTTTTCAGATTCGGATCGAATTCGAATTCGGATGTTATCTTTCATTTAGTTTTTATCGAAAAATGCTGCTTTCAGAAAAAAATTTATAGAATAAAAATATATATTTTTACAAAATTTACAATTTTATTAAAAATTTTTATTGATATGTATAATAGTATCCGAAACAAATTTTCAAAACCAGCATTTTAACGATTTCTTCTAATTCTATGAAAATTCAAAATATGCACAAAGCCACTAGGATGTTCGCAATCAGCAACTCAAAATACATAAATATATAAATTTTGAGTAAAAGCAAGTGAGCGGAATAATTACTAGTACAGCGATAGGTACAACCTATAAATTACTCGGCAGAAATATTCAGGGTTCGGACTCCTTATCGTTTTTAAAAGATTGGACAATATCTCTAAAATGCCAGAAAAGCTATATATATATATATATATATATATATATATATATATATATATTCATATAATACTAAGCTTCTATATAAGGGTGACAAATGATACCGCCATGTTGCTTATCTCATTATGCCAATGCGTATGTATGACTCATTGTCGCTTAGAAAACCCAAGCCTGTGCAACCTCGACCGCAACGATTACTATATATAATACGGGCTCTACTTCTTAAAAATTATAATAAGCTACGTCCCTGAAAAGTCGGTAGTATAGAACATTCTGTTTAGTTCTGCAAACCACAGCAATTAATTTCTCAAGTAGTCGCTGCGATCAATTCGGACTTCCGTCAGAGGTATCGCTTACTCTTAATGGGTGTGTACATATTGTAAGATTATTTTGTTATTTATTAATTTATTTAAATAATCCTGTGGATAAATAAATTGTTCGATCATAGAAACAGAATAAGTATATGTATCGTGCATGAGCGAGCACGGTCAGGCGATTCGAAAACACAGGAACCCCGTTAGTTAATTTTAGATTTTTACAATATATAACATTGCAGTTATTATGAATTTTCGTAATATTACGCTTTCCTGAAGTTCGTTGCAGTCTACGATGGACTTGCATCAACCATCTTGGCAAATCTCATGGTTGTTGATGGCTGTAGGCGTCGAGTTACAATCGATCAAGAATGTCTTTATATATTGCTTTTGCTGACTAAATAAAAAAACTACACGTACAATATTAACTACATTGATCTATACAATATTTTTTATATTATTTGCTTTATGCACTTACCCCTTCCGAGTGAATTATAACTGAATCTTATGTTAATTTGTATATGAATCGCGGCGGCACGTAGGAACCTCTACATAGGCTTCCTCGTGTACGTTCTACGTTTAATTGCACGAGCGTCGGAGCCTATCAACTATAGGCCTCCTCGCTAGAATCTGCCAACAATCGCACATACGAACCGTCATAATCCCTTCTCCGACCATCTCATAACCACATGCTTACATATATACATGTTAACAGTATGTATGCTTATTTTAAATATCGACTACAGTATAATAATAGCGAGACTTAGCCAAGGAGAATCCACTATAATCTATATACGGGAATACATCCATGTATTACACCCTATAATATCAACAAATTTATTCTCTTTTGATATATTTATTTAAAAAAATGAATTTATAATCAGCATAAACATCGGACATAAAAGAGAAGTTAAACACAATAACATTGAGACAAATGACATCAAAATAATACCGAAAAATATCTTCAAATATATATGAAATGTGAGACGGTTCATGTGCGCCGACAACGAGCCTGACCTGGTGCAGATCGAAGGAGAATTATCTCCTGCCAGACTTGCGCCATCCCTCTACAACCATCGATGATGACGCCGGGACATACGACGGATAAGCCAGGGTAAATACATGGGAAATACGAAAGGAGAATAAACCCTACTTAACCCGCCGATTTTCATACCGTTTCTTCCTCTACTGGACCAATAGCCCACCTACCGACGCTTTAAGGCGCCCCTTCAAGAGGAGACAACTTTTTTCCTTTATCGATTTTTCAAGCGTGTTATTCGTATTTAGAATTCTTCAATAAACTATATTGAATACGAAAAGAAATATAGTCTTATAATTTTTCTACTAAATTAAATATAAAATATATTTTTAATTTTGCGTTTCTTATACTTTATGGGGACCACACGCACAATCCACATATACAACACACGGCACATACGTCATCGAGCATACAACGGTATGCGACAACCCATCAAATGCATGATGGAGTATATATAATGCAACGCACACTACAACCACGGGAATCAGGCGCAGTTCTGCAACAGCAGATGCAAAAGATTCGACGACTTCAATTCTAAATACGCGGACTCGGGAAACGAGTAAACAGCGCCCAGTCCGAGACGCGCTCCTGATCAGTTCCTGCGCGAACTGAACTCATTCATGCGTAATGTCAAACCTGACAAGGTAGAGCACAGATGCGCCCGTAAACATTTCGTATATAAGGAAATGGAAAAGTGCACGCACATTTTCCTACAGACTAATCCGAAGAGGCCTTCATTGTGCCGAACGTACTCTGGGCCCCACCGAATTCTAAAGCGTGCCCCGGACCGAAACCCCCTCCTAGTCGACGTGAACGGCCGTGAAAAAACCGTGTCAATGAAACGCGTCAAACCCGCGCACTGCCTCAACGAGGATATCGAGTACAGCGACGATGCTGACGACGCGTACGACAATCATAACACGGCATCAGCGCCGCCAAGCGAGACATGCAGGTGGTCCCGTAACACTACCTCATCGCAAGAGGACGACGCAGAAATAGTTATAAACTGTGAATCAGGCGACTCGTTTGACGGCTACTAGGCACCGAGTCCGATATCTGAACTGCGGCGTATACTAAAGACACCCCAGCAGTAGCCTGATGATGGCAGATCTGTACTAGGCGGGATTAGCACCAGCACCTCCGGCAAATACGTGATTCTGCACTCACGCGACGGGAACCGTTGAATGAAATACCGCCCGAACATTTTGTGGAGAACCCCTCGTCTCTACTCAGTTAACCCGGTACACTTGTGTAATTGGCGTGATAGGAGCTCAACAGATACTACTATAAAACGTGTTCGTTTTGCAGTTAAAGGAGCCCTCAGCCATGCTGCTCAGACAGGTTACTGAGCTGCTTGCGGAGGTAGAGAGATTGAAAAACAGTCTCCCACATGGGCAGTTCCGCTTTAGCTGTGAACTAGCCCTTCTCGAATTCGAGAGTTATAAGCGTGATTTCATAAGTACGAAAACGAGGCGAGACGAATGAGACGGGGCATGTTGTAAACCGTCTCGAAGGAACGCTTCGACCGCGAATACATGCACCCACGGCTCGTCAAAAACGGACAGCCGGTCCTGCACATGTTATTGTATAATATATGTCTACCGGCAAGCAAGGGCTGCTTCGCGAGATTTCTGTACAATGAGGGATTTTGCAACATTACGGTGGAGAAAATGTTCACGAACAGACGTTCAACGATAACCACACTATACACACCTAGCCTGGAGACGGTATGCCGTCTACAGGTTAAATCAGTATGAGCCGGCAGAAATGGTAGTAGCTCATTATGAATTAAAGTAGCGCTGTATACTATAAAAGAACCACCGGCGATTAGTCTAATCTGCGCTCCACCATTATATCCCATTGTACAGCAACTATTCGGTTGCTTAGATGCAGTCGAGAAAATTGTTGAACAGCTGAACGCAGATGACTTCATGAATATGTACCGCGCGCTCGATTGCACCAGCAATTTAGAGGGAAGAAAGATACACTTCAGTGCAGGGGTCGAACAATACAGCGAGGACGGAGCAGTCGGACAAATGATCGACGACGCGGTGAAATTTGGACTCAAGTCAGTATCGTTCGAAGATAGCCGCATCGAACTAAACGTCGGAATCATAGAGTGCGAACTTTGCGCGCAAATCGGACGAAGGCTGCAGAAACAGCTGACATTCGAAAGACTTGACATTCCGGACGTCGAAATAACCGTAGAAATCTCAAATGAATCTCGGAAGCCTACAAGATGAAAAGCTCACCATGAACGAAATAACTCTCCGGTGCAACTTCCACGAAGAGAACTACATGCGGCTGAACACGTTGAGTATATATTATTATCCCGAAATTAAGAAGCTGTTGATCAATCTCAGCGTGAGAGAGCGCGAGATAGCGTGAATTTTATAAGAATAGAAAATAAGCTCGGCGTTAGAAAAACACGTACTATTGACGACAAATCGTCTATAACATGGCGGAGCGTAACCAAACGTTCCACTTGCATCTGAGCAGATGCAAACTAGCACTTCCCGTCCACAGACTGCACCAGTTGGAGCGCGACGTAATAACAATCGAATAACGTAAAGAATACATAATAGTTAAGCGTAACGCGGACTAGCGACAATCGATAATAATACATATTAACCATGATTCGTGTAAACGATAAGTACGATGCTGTGTAAATTAGGAGTAAAACTTATATAAAATATAATTAAGAAAGCATGTATATATACTATATATATAGTAATAATATCAATATTTGTATAGTAATATCTATATAATAATATCAATATATCATATCATATCATATCATATCATATCTTACTAATTTATAAAGACAAAGCATGTTGTTATTTGTACAATATAACCGAAAAAACTACTGAACCGATTGTTCTGAAATTTGACATATAGATTCTATATAATCTTTGAAAAGACATAGGCTATGTTTTTCATTGAAAATCTTTTTACTTTCATCAATAAATTAAGTTAATGATTTTAACAATCAGTTTCACTAGGGGCCACTAAGTGATGTCTTGAATCACGAACATTAACTCAAAGTAGTTCGCTTAAAGTATTAATACCAGGCCACCTCAGACGAATGATCATATCCAAGAAGGTGTGACGTAGTCGGTATTACCTTTTTTGTTCTCCAGATTAATCTTACACTACTCTTACACCTTATAGATATCCTTTGATTTTTGTAAATTTTATTTATCTTATGTGGGAAAATCTCTTGCTCCTCTCTCTCTCTCTCTCTCTCTCTCTCTCTCTCTCTCTTTCGCTCTCCCTCCTTCTTTTATAAAATGGGTCTGTATGCCAAATTATACTGAATATAATTTGTGACGACAAATTATGTTTTTATTTTTATACATTATATTAAGTTCAGAATTGTGACAAGACACTATAGTTTTTTTTAGTTCGAACAGAAGGAATAATGTCAAAATATGGTTCTTTACCACCATCTTGAAACTATACGTAGCTGTGTGTGTCTATTATATATATATATATATATATATATATATATATATATATATATATATATAATGTATGTATATTATATTATATTGTACGTATTATATATACAAATTTTCATACGGTTTTTTTTACAGTTTTTTCTTTACTGAGAAATACTGTATTGGCTTCTACGGACGGTTGATTACGATATTCCGTTGCCTTGAGACGATTTCTATAGGCAGTTGTGTGTTCGGATCATAGAAGGCGATGCCCAGGTATCTCGGAGCGTTTTCTACGGGGAACATTGTATTTAATTGATAGAAAACGACATCCAAGTATGAGGAAATGAACTTCTATGGAAGATTCGTGTTGGGACGGTAAAATACGATATCAAAGTCTTTCCGAACGACTTCTACGGGGAGTATTATGTTTAGTCGTTAGAAAGCCATGCTAGCTTTGTCGGGCTGACTTCTACTGGGACTATCGTGTTTAGTTGGTAGGAAACGATGTTTAGGTATGTCGGGACAACTTCTCGGGGGAGTTGCATGTTCGAATCATAGAATGCGATTTCCAGGTGTTTTGGAACGACTTCTACGGGGAATTTCGTGTATAGTTGGTGGGAATCAAAGTCCAGGTATGACATCTATGAAGAGATTTATATTCTATCATTACGTAAACTATATTTATGCTTATAAATTCTCTTTTTTAAATATCTACCTGTTTGTCCAATATAGTATTTATGACAGTCCATGCAATTAATCTTGTAATCAACTCCTGATTTTAAGCATAAATCATCCCTATCTTTGCAATTATTAGTTGTAAAACCTACGGCAACTTTAAGGAAAACTGGCAAACATAAAGCTGAGAAAATCTCTTATAGCAAAGAGCTGCCAAATTTTTTAAGTAGTTGACTAACGCGACTTTTATTAAAATTTTTATATATACGTTTTTTAGGATTCTGATTATATATATGGTAGTAAAAATTGGTGATAATTTCAATTTTATAATAAATCACATTAATACCCAGTGAAAATATTGTTTTTCTAACTTATCTCGTAAATACAAAAAATTCCATTAAATGATGTAACTAAAAGTTCAAAATCTCATCAAAATACATATTTTCTAATCTATATATTTTTTCTTTAAACGTTTTTTATTAACAACAATGCACATCACCGTAATATTCTCATTGACTATTCTATATTCTTCGTTAGTTTGAATATATTTTTTTGGGAACTCTTGGTACAGAAAAATGTATAGAATAAGAAATATGTTTTTTAGTGGAATTTATAACTTTTCTTAACAATACTTTTTGGAACTTTTCGTATTTTACAAGATAATTTAGAAAAACCAGATTTTTACGGTGTTCTTATGGTTTTCGCTATAAAAAAGAAATTTCCTCAAATTTTCACCATTATATTTATGATAAGCACTCCAAAAAACATAAACAATATTTTAATATACTAAAGTAAGGCGATTGATATAATCTGCAGGTACAATCTCATTTTTGTTCATTCAAAAAGTAACTAGATTTTTCTGTCAGTAATATAATAATACTCAACAACAGAAACTCTGATAAAGATTCTGTAAGATAAAATTTTTGTAAAAGCCTAAAAATCAAAACCTTCGGGTACTTGACAATAGGTGGATATTATAAACAAATATGAATATGAAAAACAATTATTAATAAATAATGGAAATGAATTTAAAAAAATTATTCTACGAATCTCTTCTCGTGATCATCACAGACAGCTTTATTTTCTGTGATGAACTGTACAATAAGACTACAAGTTTATATAAACATAATATTATTTATCTAATAACATAATTTGCGTTGCGCTACACACTGAAAACAATTCCAAATTCAAATGAGTCAATTTCATAAAAGTATATTTATTGCAATCCAATAAACATTCATTGAAATTCTATTGAAACAAAAATATACAGCCTTAAAAGGAACGAATATTCTGCAATTTCGAAACAAACCTGTATTTGAAATGAATCGTTAAGTTTAATTAAAGAGCAAAAAAGTCTTTGTTACGTTGCAAATACATAAACAATTCCAGTTTATGTAAATTAATTATATAACAACATATGTATTAGATTTTTATATTACAAGTTTTAATTCTTTCTATTTACATTATCATTTCGCGCAATTTTTTAAAGAATATTATTTACATGGTGCTACACACTGAAAACAATTCCAAATGCAAATGAGTCCATTTCATAAAAGTATATTTATTGCAATCCAACAAACATTCATTCAAATTCTATTGAAACAAAAATATATAGCTTTAATAGGAACGAATATTCTGCAATTTCGAAACAACCGTGTATTTGAAAGGAATAGTTGAGTTTATTTAAAGAGCAAAAATATTTCTTAAGTTACAAATATTTTTAAATGATTAGAATTTCTAATACACCATACTTGCCTTATTCTATACTTTTGTATAAAATAAATTTAAAGTATGTTTTAGTTGTGTAAGTAATTTTTAAAATTAAGATTTTTAGTGCTGAAGAGTACATGTAACTGCCTTATTAAACAGTTAAACACTCTCTATTTATTAGGATTCAGTCCTAATAATAACCCTAATTAACATTCTGATCGGGATGCCTAAAGCTTGAACAGCAGATTGTGTGCGTTGAACATACACTACTATTGCGTTTCGTATAATACAAATATATTACCTATAACATATATATTACAATACAAATGATGGAAAAATATGTAAATATAGTTAATATATATTGCAATATAATATATAGTGTACGTTTACATCCTTAAAGATTACCAACACGACGTTCTAATAAGTTAAAATACTACAGTTGAATATTCTATTTTGTTTAAATTCTCAGTTCTCATATATCAAAACAATATTTACTGTATTTAACTAAACATTCAGTATTTTAAATGTATAAATTACTTATTTTGAATAAATGGTTAATTAATGGACTTATTTCTATGACATATGTTTTACTTGGAACTAAAAAAATGTATATTTGATTTAATTTTATAATGTTTCTCTATTGAACTAAAATAATTAAGTTGCAACAAAATATATGTACGCTTTAAAAAAATTAACTTAACATTGAGACAATATTCATGGCCATTGTCAGCAATTGATTTATGTTTACGAATATGCTTTTTATATTTTTGGAGTATCATATCCGAATCCTATATAATCATATGTGACATATAACTACCTTGTATGGAGAAGACAGAAAGAGAGAGAGAGAGAGAGAGAGAGAGACAGAGAGAGAGAGGGAGGGAGAGAGAATGGGAATGTGAGAGCAAGAGGGCAAGGGGAGAAAAGAAAAATCCAACGGGATTAACATAGATTACTCGATGTTGTTGGGTGTTGCCATATCATGTACCTGCATGTATTCGCGAGTGTCCTCTATACTGTTTCGTTTCTTTCTCTCACCTGCGCTCACTGTTTATTACCTGTCCATCTGCACGCACGTTGTACGAGGCCTAGCAGGCTGTTTACCGATATACATGCAACAAATGTTGCCAACATTCTGTTTTTTTTTTTTTTTTTTTTTTTGTTAAATTTGCAGTAAAAAATATCCTATCATTTTATCCTGACCTTATAGAATACGTATTCAAAATTTGAAGGCGACCGAAATATTAACTTACATTCAGGAAACACATGATTTTCTTAAACCAAGAGAATAGATTTTCTTAAGAACAAAAATTCAGTCAAGTAAATATTGATTTAATTATAATGTTCTAATTACTTAAATTTAGCTCATCATAATCTAAAAATAAGCATTTTCATTTTCTAGAAAACGTTTCTTTCAAACAAGCTGATCAAAATTAAAATGGAAAACCTGAGTTTCTTAAATTTAGTAATCATATACCTGAACACAATATTTTTGATTCTCTAAAGAAGGCTTTACAGAATCAAACTAATATTTTCAAGAAATTAGTATTTAATTGTTTTTATACAGTATATATAGAACAGAGTTACGCAATACATATATAAATAAATATGTTCTTAATCTAAGAAAACAAAATTTTGAATCAGAAGGTTATTATATTAAAACAAAAAAGTAATGCATCGAATTCAGAAAATCTAATAGCTAGAATTGCAAATAATCTAAATATATAAATTATAGATTGATCAAATCTGTGGTCAAAGATTTTTCTGATACTATCAAAAGAACAATATTATCGAAATAATTAAATAAACATTTTCTTAGTTTATGAAATAGATTTTTCGAAATAATTCATTAAAATTATATACTGCTAAAATTCTAATATAAAGTAAATATTACTTGATTCAAGAAATTTATGCGATTTTCTATACTAAGTAAATATTTTCCTTAACCAAGTAATCGCATAAACTTTAACCAAGTAAGTAGTTACTAAAATCAAACTTATATTTTCTCAACAGCAGAACACAAATATTAGAAATTGAATGAATATTGTCTTATCTAAAGAAAATATTATCTGGAACCAATGATTTCAAATTTAAAATCAGGAAAATAAATTCTTGTATTAATTAAATATCTCCTAGATTTTTGTCAAGATTTTCTAGAAAATGGGTGAAAATATTTCCTTGAACCAATAACTGAAAATTTTGGAATCAAAAAATTTAGATATTTGATTCAAGCAGACAAAATTAAGTGAATATATACTTGGATTAAGAATTTCAATACTTCACTCAAGAAATTTAATTTAAAATGAAGAACTCGATTCTTATCTTTAAAAAAATAATTACTTGAAATACCTTTTTATTTTCAAAAACACGAAAATTCAAATATGTTAAATGTTTAAAAGTAGTTTATTGATTCAAAGCATTATTTTCTTGACTTTAAAAATCAAAAGTTTAAACTAAGCGAATAATTTCTTAAATTCTTTTACAATTTATTTATGAGATATATATATATATATATATTTAAGAGATTTTCTCAGCTTTGATGTTTGCCAGTTTTCCTTAATGTTGCCGTAGGTTTCACAACTAATAATTGCAAAGATAGGGATGATTTATGCTTAAAATCAGGAGTTGTTTACAAGATTAATTGCATGGACTGTGATAAATACTATATTAGACAAACAGGTAGATATTTAAAAAAGAGAATTTATAAGCATAAATATAGTTTACGTAGCTCACATATTACTTCCGGTTTAAAAGAGCATTGTTTAAAGTTTTTACATTTTTTTGATTTTGTGAATGTGGATATTTTGGAACATGGTATATTCACATTTCCAGGAATCCAAATAATGTGAATTTAATGTTAGAGTCTGGTAGATTGGACAGTGTTTATCATTCCTTATTAAGTGGATTGGTTTTGGACAATTTGTGTAGAGGGGGAATTTATATTTAATTTACTAAATTTGGTGGTGGGGATGGGTATATATAGATTAGAATATAAGGTTCAGATTGGTCCCTGATGAGGAGCCGTAGCGAGCTCGAAACTTTGGACAAGTCTTCAATTAGGTAAGGGTGTTGGGGACAGTCAGACTGCACTTTACTAACAAAGAATTTTTTCAGCTAATATTTTATTTTCAGATTAATCTACGGCGGTGAATGTAAACAAGGACAGTCTAACTGTCATTATAATTTTAATTTAATTTTTAATTTAATTTTTATTTTTAATTTAATTTTTATTTTTAATTTAATTTTTATTTTTAATTTTTATTTTATTTTTTTTTTTATTTATTTTTTTATTTTTATTTTTATTTTTATTTTATTTTTAGATTGAATTGATTGGATTGTAAGACCAATAAAAAAATATTTATTAATTAATTTACTTTTATTACATTTATTTCAAAACTTTGACCTAACCGGCATTCTAACCGCAGACCTTTGGATTCACAAGCTAACATCTTATTAATTATACTATCGCAGTACGCTGTGGGCAATTATAAAAATCTTATATATCAATTTTAGATCTCTTATATCTATACATTACCAATGAATAGTATATGCATTTATATATAATATATACTTATATTATAACAATTTATATTATAACATATAAGCTAGATATTTTACAATATCCGTTCAACCAAACCGAATGAGTTATGGATTTCTCGAAATTAGCTAAAAAGTAAGAAATTACTTGCCTAGATTCCCTCATATTTTTTCTTTTTGCCGAATTTCACGCAAAAAATTATTTTCTTAAATCTAGAGATTATTTATCATCCAAAATAAATTTCCTATTTTTTAGCTCATATAGTAAAATATCAATCTTACATCATATGAATTCTAGCGAACAAGTTTTTGATGAAGGAACTTTTTAAATGCTGGTTTTCTTATTTGAAGCAACTTATTTCACAATCTAAAAAATATTTATTTAATATCCAGTCATAAAAATTGATTGACTATATTTTAATCAATATTTACTAATATTTATCTAATATTTTTTTTAGTTCAACGATTAATTGGATAAATATCTACTTTCAAGATCTTAATTTCTTACATTGAGATATTGGTTTCATAAATTAAGAAAATGATAACCTTGCTTTTATTACTGTAAAAAACAAATTTACTACTCTTCACTTTATAATGGAAAATATTAAATATAATATAAAAGATCAAATATAAATATAAAATATCAGAATAGGTAATATGAGAACTGGGTTCTCCTGTAATTTGGAATTGAAGCGAATAAGTTCTTCAATAAGGAATTTCTTTTATAATTTCTTTTAATATTTTCTAATCATGTATATAGTATGAGTAAGTATAATTGCTTTAATGTGTAAAGCATAATTAATTTCTAAATATACATGTTATATTTTTAAAAATTTTTTTAACTTAATTTTTTTAATTACACAGAAATATTGACTTGATATGAGAACCATTTTTTTCTGTGATATAAATAGAAAAATTAATTATTTATCGATTTCGTATATGTATTATGATTCAATTTAAGAAAATGTAATCTGGATGTGGAAAATCACGTTTTAAAATAAAAACGTTACATAAATTGTTATAATATAAGTATAAATTATATATAAATGCATATACTATTCATTGGAATCCATAAATTAATTTCATAATGTATAACTATGAGAGATTTAAAATTGATATATAAGATTTTTATAATTGTCCACAGCGTACTGTGATAGCGTAATTAATAAGGTGTTAGCTTGCGAATCCAAAGGTCTGTGGATAGAATCCCGGTCAGGTGGAAGTTCTTTTAAGCGAAAGAAAGTAATTATGAGAATTCAAGAACTTATTCGCTTAGTTTAAACTTTTGATTTTTAAAGTCAAGAAAATAATGCTTTGAATCAAGAAACTATGCACTTCTTTTAAACATTTAGCATACTTGAATTTTCATGTTTCTAAAAAATAAAAACGTATTTCAAGTAATTATTGTTTTAGAGATAGGAATCGAATTCTTCATTTTAAATTCACTTTCTCGAGTGAAGTATTGAAATTCTTAATCCAAGTATATATTCACTTAATTTTGTCGGCTTGAATCAAATAACTAAATTTTTTTATTCAAAATCTTCAGTTATTGGTTCAGGAAAATAGTTTCTTTAGACAAGAAAATATTTATTTGATTTCCAATTTCAGTCACCCATTATCTAGAAAATCTTACCAAAAATCTAGGAGATATTTAATTAATCGAAGAATTTATTTTCCTGATATTAAATTTCAATCTATTGGTTTGAGGATATATTTTCTCAAAATAAAAAAATATTCATTTAGTTCCCAATATTTGTGTTCTGCTGTTGAGAAAAAATAAGCTTGATATTAGAAATGATTTTTTTCAGTATATATATACTAGAAATATATTCAATTTTTTAAAAAACCATTTACTCAAAAGAATGAACTAGTTTTCTCAAATGGTGGATTAGATATATTTGATTATTCCCTGCCAGTTGTAAAATCTAATAAATATTTATTTAATTTTATTAAACGAAGCACAAAGATTTAAATATTAAAAGTAATAAATAAATAGTAAAAACTACAATATATATATATATATATATATATATATATATATATATATATATATATAATCAAAAAAATATTTTCTATTTTTGAAAAAATTATTTACTTATAACAGATAAATAGTTTTATTAAAAGAGTCATTCCTTTAAATTTAATATTGAAATCTTTGTGCTTCATTTAATAAAATCGAAAAAATGTTTATTAGTTTTTAACAACTCGTTGGATATAATCAAATAAATATATTTCACCATTTTTTAAAGCTATTTAATTGTTCATATTGAATAGCTTTTCCAAAAAATTGAATATATTTGTTAAATTTGAGTGTATATATATATAGTTTTTCAAATATTTATTTATTTAAATTTATTTTTTACGTATATGTAGTTCCGTTTAGTAAAATTCAAGAAATATTTATTACTTTTCAATAATTTATTTAGTGTAATGTAATAAATATATTTTCGCCATGCAAATAAAGTTAATTGTTTGTTTCAAATATGTGGTTTACTCTAAATTATAAACTATTTATTCGTGTTAAATATGCATGTTTCTGTTTTAAACATAAATTTAAATAAATATTTTTTGTATTCTAATAACTATTGAATTAATTTTAATGCATGCATGATATAATGTAAATAGCAATGAAATAAAATTTATTATATAAAAATTTAATGATTGCTATGATATGAATAATTTACAGGAAGTATAATTTTTTATATCAAATTAGTGTTATTATTAAGATCAACGCAGTCTTATTATAAAGTTTTAAACTCAAAATTTAAAAAAATACGTATATATATATATATATATATATATATATATATATTGTAACAGCGTTTTTTCGCCGTTCACTTACCTTGAGGCGGTGCAGATACGTGCAGATACTCTGCGTCTACCTGTAACGAAATGGGGAAATCGGTAGGGAATATAAAAATACGACAAACAATCACCACACGTTATTTATTTCTTTATGTACACACACACATTCTTACATACGCCTTACACTAATACTTCGCACGCACACGCACTCGTCTCACACACACACTCTCACACGTAATTAGCTGTGCAGATTCCGCGACACTTCCAACGGTTACAATGACACGCTAGCACGATACACGGGGGGGGGCACGCGATTGGGACATATACGGACGAATACATGTTAAAACGCTAAGTTAAAGGGCACGGCAGCGGCGGACACGGCTAACTTACTTCCTAGCCCACTAGGCGGTCAAGTACTTGCCTTCTTCAGGTACTGCGGGGCGATCTTGATCTTCCTCCGGAACGGGCTGCTGGACGTGGTGGCCGTCGCTCTCTCTCTCTCTCTCTCTCTCTCTCTCTCTCCCGCTTGACACCAGTCAGGTAGGCAGTGGCGGCGGCGGTGCGGGGCCCACTCTATCGCGCTGCTCGGCTCCCGTCGGGCAGGCCGTTGGAGATGCTGCTGCTGCTGCTGGGCCGTCGGTTAGTTGGTGGTGGAGGTGGAGGAGAGCAGGGGCTCTCTGGCGGCAGATCGCACACGACTCCGGTCGTGCAGGCGGCTGCGGCTGCGGCTGCGACGGTGGTTGTGGTGTAATGCCGGTCAGGGAGCTACGCGCTCTCCCGATGCGAACACTTGCTGCAGCGAGAATCGCAGAGGCTTGAAACACAGTGTTCGCGAGGTCCTCTCTGTCCTTTTCAAGTCGTCCGCTAGTTGATGTGTTAAAGCACACACACGAGCCACTCACAGTGCGGGGCTGTCTATCCTCGAAGTTTACACGGAGCTTGAGGCGACGTACGAACGGGGTGACACATGCGTCAGTCTTTCACCGTATCTCGACAGAGAAGAAGGCCTACGCTTCTCTCGTTCGAGCGTCGCGTTGCGCGGCGCTTCGCGCACGCCCTTTTGGCAGCGCGACTGTATTATTTGCGCTTACGTGCGCACGCGGTTTTAAACGCAGGGACCGTCGATCGGGACGGTTACAAATTCCCCCTCCCAAAACCGACGTTGGCGCGTGGAGATAAATACAAACTAATTCTAATAACGTTGAGTGGAAACGGACGATGCACGATAGGGAGGAAAAAACGTGATACATATTTATGACATACTACATAGGAATGAATATTCGTTCGCTCATGGAAGTGTGGCACTTTCGATACTCTCATACTAGTGGACAAAATAACATTTTTTTCTTAACCTACTCGAGACACCCGCTGGTGCTCACAGGATTCGTAGCGGTTTGCGGTGATTCGATTTAATCCTAAGATATGAAAATAATATAATAATACAATATAATAGAAAATAATATGATATAGTAGAGTATAATATATATAATTAATACTAGATATAATATAAGATAAGAAATACAAAAAATAGGGAAGGAAAATCGTGGATGGGTTATATCGCTGATCGGTGTTTCGTGATGATGAGCCGTGGCTTCTTGGTTTTTTAGGTGGTCTTCAGTAGGTATTGCTGAAACAGTGGGATCTGTGGTAGTTCAGTGTTTCTTTTTACGTGGGTGCAGCGTTGGTGGAGCGGGCAAGTAATTGACCTTTTTCAGGAGCCATAGCATGCTCACTTCAATCGGAACTTTGCCATTAATGTCCACGCCCGCCGACGTTGTGCCCTTTTTTATTAGATATGTTGTTTAGTTATTGTCACGAAGCATCGTTTGCTTCTCTTTCCCGGGAATCCCGTGGCTTGATTCTATATACGTCGCGATTACAACGTTCCCGTTGAGTGGTATTGTTCGTCACTCTATCTGCTTCCCATGGGGATGGTCGGGACGTGTTTTTGTTTTCGCGATAGGGGTAGATTCAAGAGGATTTCGGTACGGGGAAAGTTTTTCGGCTAAACCGCTTCTTCGGGGCCATTTGCGCTGATTCGCTACATCAACCTATTTGTTCATGTAGAATGGCAGCACTATCATTATTGGCTGCTGGCCATTACCGAAGGCGCCAGCACTTGTTGCATGATTTGTGCCATCATGTTTGGGTTCGCTGGCTGCTCGCTTCTCTGCTGCGCCGTAACTCCCGTATCTGTCTTTTCAGACGCCTGTCGTGTCGTCTTCGCCTCAGTATCCTCAGGAACTTCCCCCTCCCAAGACGATACATCAGGCGTAGTACGACTTGGGCAATATGCACACGACAGCATGTCGTGCCAGCAGCCGATCTATTTCGTTGTGCGCCTGTTTTAGTAACTTGTCTGGGATTCGACGTACCCGTTCTTTGATGGGACGGTGCGCTTGTACGTCGATATGATGCGGCTGCATCCGCGCTAGATGCAAAGTTTTGCTCGGTGCGGGTATTAGATCGTACAACACCCGAACAAACTTCTGTATTTCTCCGCATTCAGACGAGCTATACCATTCACGGCTGATATGGCGGTGATCGTTTCCATAAGTGCATTACCCGGCGTCACGAAGTGTCGTGTTATTTTCCGGTTTGAATGCCACGTGGCGTTAGCAAAGTTGATGGTGACCTTCATTAGGGTTAGAATGTCCATCCCTAATATGAGATTGTACTTCAATCTTTTTAATACTTTGAATCGGGCCTTAAAGCGTTGGCCATCGATTTGAAGTGTCAAGTCAATTTCTCCATCGCTTGGGCAAAGTTTTCTGTCCGGCATCTGTATATACGAGGTTATTGGTAGGATCGCTGACTCTACCAATTTGCCTGGCTCGGGCCCTACATAGGACTTCCAAGTGCCTGGATCTATCAGTGCCGGAAAGATCTTTCCCATAATTTCAATACTTAGGAAGAACCTGTTTTCCTCTTTATGGATTTGTACCGTAGGGTACGTACTCGTTACGTCCCTGGCTTCTGGGCATTGAATTAGGTTGTCATTTTCCCTTGCGCGTGGAGCCGTGTCACAGGGGGTGTCAAGGCTGACTCCGTATACTTGCTCCCCTATGCGTTTCCCGACCTCTTATTCGGGCCACATCGAGTACAGTTGAGTGTGGTGACGTCCTTTTCTCCGCAATTGTAAAAATACCATTGCCGTCTGTCTGGGCATCTATCTGACCAGTGTTCCATTTTCTTGCATGTCCAGCAGGGTCTATTGTCCTCACGTCTGCTCGACATGCTATCACTTCTATCTCTACCGTACGATGAGCGCGAGTCATGATCAGGGGATCGTGTTTCTCGGGAATACGCCGTGCGCTCGTTTCTGTATTTTTGTCGGTCCGGTGATCGCCGATCTGGGTGATACGAGGGTCGTTCTTTGTAGTCTTCGCGGCTTGGTCGTTCGCGCCTGTATTCTGGTGTTTGTGATCGATCTCGTCGGCTCCTGTCATAGTTATGTCGATCGGAGCGGTGATCGCGTGAGGGGCTTCGGTAGGGGTGTTCGTTGCTGTAGCTATTTCGGTGTGGTGAAGGGGATCTGTATCAAATGGATCGTGGGGGTGTGCGGTTACGGTAGGGTGGTGATCGTCGTCTGGCTGATGAGGTCTGTTGCCAACTCGCGTTCCGTCTTTGTAACTCTGGAGATGGTGTACGTGTGCTACGAGCTACTGAGCTGTAGTTCCGTGATTTTTGTGTACTTCGTAGGTCTTTGTTATCTGCCTTAGTCAGTATTGACGCTGGCGGTCCCTACCAGTGTCACGTGCTTCTGAGTATCAGGTGCTTTTTCACTGGCTAGTGCGGCTACCCTCGAACGTCGGCTATATGTCTCTGATGGTGCGCATGCTGCCGTGCTTACCATACAGTCTTCAGCTGCAGGTGGTTCTTTGTACCGTCAAGTTAATTCCTTCTTTAGTTCAAGGCGCTGCCCTAGCAGCTGTAGGTCGTCGATTGATTTAAAATCTTCTCGGTCGATTTTATTTAAGTAGTCGGGGTTTAGGTTTCTGTATATTCTGTTCAGTTGAGACTCGATGGTTATCGCCGGTGACATCTTGTCAAGTAGCACTCGCATTCCTTGTAAATATGAGCTGATTGGCTTTTTTGAGCCTTGCGTTCGGTCTCTCAGCTCCTCTTCTAGCTGTAGGGTGTAATCTATCGGCCTGAATTGGCGACTTAGTGCCAACTTCAAATCATTGAGCGATCTCCAGGTTTTATTAATTGGCCGCGCCCATATCCACGCTGTACCGCTCAGGATGCCCGGTATCAATTTTAGTATCTCTGACGCTGGGATGTCAAGACTACCCATCGTCTCCTCCAGTCGATCTATGAATTACTGTACTCGCCTTTGTCGGAGTAGCTGATCTGTCCAGGTCTCCTTGAGGTATGTGTTCTCTAGAGACAGCCCGGTGGTGTTTAGCACGTTACCGTTGACTGGCATAGCAGCGCCTGGCATGTGAATAACGGGATGGTGCCAGCTGGATGTTACGGTTGGTCTCGCTGCATCTGTATGACCTTGTTCAGGTGTCTCAGTATTCTGATGCGCGGACGTTTATATTGCCTGTTTTTGTTATTTTTAAGCGCAGTCGAACTCAGCATTTCTGAGATTTCTCTTAGCTCTGACTGTCCTTCTGGCAGTTGTAGCTCGTCTACGTCTGCCTGCCATGGTGTTGTTTCGGGACCGAATAGGCGCCGCAGCTCGAAACGAATTAATTGATTCCTGAGCGTTGCCGGATCACTATCGCCTCGTATGTTTAGTCGATTGGCTTCCTGCGCTAGTTGCCCATACGGCATTTCCTCAAAGAGGCTGGTGAGTCCTTCTATTTCTTGCATTACTCTGGAGTTGGAGCTGTTTACTTCGGTGGTCAGTTTAGGATTCACGGATAGTATACAAATGTCCAGTTAACTAGTTATTTTTTTTTGTCACGAAAAAAAAAGATTATTATATATTGTTATTGCAACACCTGATGTCGCTTAAAACAATTGTAACTTATGTCCAGGTTCGGTGATTTACACGTCTAATTCCAAGTATTTGTTTAATCCATTAAAAAGAATAAAAAGATACTGCTTTACTATTTATTTATCAATTTTATTTGTAATTAACATTTATTATCTTGTGGTGGCTGAATAGGTGTGAGTAATTACTATATTTGTTACTTAAACATTAATTCTAATTGTAGATTATTTACATTCCATTCGTTAGTTAAAGACTTAATTTTAATTATTAAAATTAGGTATTGGTTATTAATTATTAAAATTCGTTATTAGTTATTAATTATTAAAATTACTTATTAAAATTATTTATTAAAATTTAGGAAGACCAACACACCAACAGCGAGAGAAAATTATAGTGTATAATTTATATTAATATATTATTGTTAGTTTGGTGATGTCACATATAGTTTATGTGATTTGTTTGCAAGCTTATATACGCATCTATGAAGTGCTTATATCATTTTGTATAATTGGTGTATAATTAGCAAAATTTTATTAGCAACAGCCCATCTACTTTTAAATTATTTAATTGAAAGCAATAACTGTGCGTTTATTAAGGTATAAATTATTATTAGGTAAATATTTACTAGAAGTCCAATTGGTCAATATTGTTATTTTTGTTATTCAAGGTTTGATTGTAACTGTAATATTAATTTTGACATCTTTTCTTTTTTTTTTTTTGAAAAAAAATTCTTGATTCATTTTTTTTTTTATATATTATATTATTACAGGAGTTTTCTTCCTTATGATAGAAAGTTTGTTCAACTATTTTCACACAACAACTAATAACTTCCCATAATATATTATTATAATTTTTCCAAAAAAACTTAATAGTTTCTAATAATTTTCAAAAAGATTTTATTTATTATAAACAATTAAAAATTATTTATTTATACTGTTGCTTTGTTATTTAATTGCATGAGTAACCCTGTTACTCATACATCTGTCTTCTGTTTCAGCCACTCACTTTGGAGGTTATCTCCAGCGGTGGTATCCTTATATCAGGATGTGTTAGTACTGCTACAGCAGTATAGTTGTAAATTACAAATAAAGCAGTATAATTGTAATAGTCGTATGTATTCCCGAGTTGCTGTTATAATAACACAACATACTTATTTATTGTATCGTCTAACATTCATGAATATATTTCTGTTGATATTTATCTCTACCTTATTAATTATATCTATTTTATTTATATTTATCTCTTGTATTTATATTGGTTTTATCTATTTTCATACCTTATATTTACATCTGTTGTCGTTATCTTTATGTTTTATACTTGTATATATTTCACTTATGTTTATGTGGTATTAAAGTTTATTGATACAGTTATATTCAATTTATTCTTCTTATTATTATAAATATATTGTTATTGTATACGTTATTTGTATACGTATGTTTATTCTGTTATAATGTTATTCTAAGGTTTATAGTATTTTGGTTATATTCATATTGTACATATATCAGCTATGTATTCTGTTAGAACGTTATTCTAAAATTTATACGTTTTTGGTTATATTTATATTGTACATGTATCAGCTATATATTCTGTTATAATATTGTTCTAAGACTTATACGTATATTGGTTATGTCTATATTTTTTTTTTATATATGAGTATATGTCACTTGTGTTGGAATGATATAACATTGAGCGATGATCATCTGTCTTCTTCTAATACTGGGGAAGTATAATATAATTGTCGATAACTGATGTGATGGAGTTGTATTTATTCTATTACAACCTCCTATACAAGTCTTCAGTATTACTCCTTTCTCCTAATCATATGTTGTTATTATTATTATTATATGTCATCAGCATCTGTTTAATGCTGCTACTAGATCTTGTTAAAAAATGCACGCTATTTTTCTTTTCTTAACAAAAAGGAAGATTCTATTCTGCTATAGCTGTCAGCTGCCTCAGTGCAGGATATGGGAATACAGTGACGAACAATACCACTATGAATATATATGCTAATAGTAGTGTAAGGGGCCAGGATGATTTTAATATAGGGGGCATGAACATCAGAAGGGGCAACGTTACACACATATATATATATATTAATAGATATGGTTACATAAATATCTATTAGCAATGTATGTAAATACGTATATAATATAATTGAACGTTTAATAAAGAGAAAAGAAAGAATATATATATATATATATATATATATATATATATATATATATATATATATATATATATATGTAGAATAGTTATATGTCAGATATGTACGTATATTACATATAGTTTAAAGAATATAAAATGAATATAAGATATATACGTAATGGGTAAAATTGTAAAAATATATACTATGTATGACCAGAGATAATAAGGAGAGATTGCCGATGACATATACGAAAGGCTCGACGATTTTCGAGCGCCCGGGAGCGTGCGCCCTCAGCAGGCTCAACTGCTACACTAACGCGCCAACGCGACGTCACGGCTACGTCAGCATAAATTAATGTGCGCATTTGCCTACGTCACAGCTCGTGACGTAGGCAATAAATATATATAGATATAGTTATACGCTTTTGTCCAATGCGACGTTGTCGTTTTCGTTTATATCATTACAGAGGCTAAGCCAAAACATCTAATATGCGCACGAGTATCAAAAAGCAATTCAGATCCACTCCGATGCCAGGTTTATCATGCAAACGAATTTTTGATTCTGCAGAAAATTAAGACTTTCTTTTCTTCCATTGTAGAAATTTCAAATTGAGTCTTATGATTTTGTGCTAAAATGGATATTCTTTAATTAATTTAAAAAATTTAATTTTAATTTTTAATGCTTATATTATAGTGTAGTAAATAACGCGTATGAACAAAAAGAGAAAATCCATTAATTGTCTCAAATAATAAAAATATAAATAATAATATAAATAAAAAATACTCTGTATTATTACTTATTGGTATGATATACATATTGATAGACAATTCGTGTAATTCCGATTTAATACAAAGATTAATCTAAATCATAGAGTCATTTTCTGTATAAATTAATAACGAAATTATTCTGTTTGTTTATTTATAATATGGCAGTGATTGTGGACATAACCTCACTTATGATGAAATTATCTATTGAAGAAATTGTTAAAAAAAAATTATCTGAATTACTTATATATATTATAGAGTAATTGCAATAATTTATTTTATTCTGAAAATTATAGTATAATATTTTAAAGAACATATAATAAATCGTTTATAATCATAAATGTATATTATTATATATATATATATATATATATATATATATATATATATATATATAATAAAGTATCAATACAGAGTAGATTGAAATAAATATAAATGAGAAGTATGCTGTTTGAATGTGAAGGAAACTAGGAATCATGTACGTGATTTATGAATTATATTTAATATGTAGTATCAGAGACATAGGTTGATCAACTACGTTAACATTAAAATCTACGTCAAACTCGTATTTTTTAAAAATATGTTTAAGCTCGTGTCATAACGTATAGTAATTTAAAATACTTATACATTTTTTGATTGATAATGCATATTGTAGAAAATACAAAACTTCAAATTCTATCCTATTGTAAAATGTTGTAGAATGTAAATCTTATATCTTGTAGTTATAATTTAGATAACGTATAACTTTTAAACTTAGTATTTTAACTAAGTTAAAAAACTTCTATACTTTTATTTTATTTTATTTTAGCATTTAATAGCAAGAATTTCATGTTCTATTTTTGATTTATATTATTATTTATATATTTAATATTGCAGACAATCAATGGATTTTCTGTTTTTGTTCTTACGCGTTATTTACTACGATATAATATAATATAATATAATAAATCGTTTATAATCATAAATGTATATTATTTAATATATAAATATATCATTGAAACAGAGATGTTTCGAACAACTTGTCAGATTTATATAAAAAATTGATAAAAATTCTGGATAGATAGATTAAGTATAGATTTTGAGTCGCTTGATTACTAATATTATAGTGATTGATAGCAATAAAAGGTTTTGGAACAAACTGAATAAAAAAATATAGATCATATCAAAATATAATACTTATTTTCCATGCAATTTTTCTCTAAAAGAAAAAACGGCAATAAATTAATAGAATACAATTTATGATTTATATAAAATTGTTTGATAGATAGATCTCTTAAAAATAAAATTTTTTATGTACAGCTGGTTCCGTTAACTGTTTTAGAAGCTACGATATTTAGAAACAATGTTCGGAGATCTTTTTGGATCTGCGAGGATCGCCGGGCCACTTTGGGGTACAAAAATCTGACATTTTTGTGCATGATTTACATACATGATTTACATGAGTGTACAGTCTTATAGCAAATACTGTTGGGGCTGTTTATTTGCTGACTTGTTTACTGTTTTTAGAAACATCTCTGTATTAAATTTTATATATTAAAGAATATACATTTAAGATTATAAACGATTTATTATATGTTCTTTAAAATATTATACTATCATTTTCAGAATAAAATAAATTATTGCAATTACTCTATGATATATATAAGTAATTTAGATAATCTATTTTTAACCATTTCTTCAATAGATAATTTTATGATAAGTGAGGTTATGACCACAATCACTGTAATATTATAAATAAACAAACAGAATAATTTCATTATTAGTTTATTCAGAAAAGGACTTTATGTTTTAGACCAATCTTTGTGTTAAATCGGAATTACACTAATTGTTTAAAATGTCAATAAGTAACAATATAGAGTAGATTAAAATAAATATAAATGAAAAGTATGCTGTTTGAATGTGAAGGAAACTAGGAATCATGTATGTGATTTATGAATTATATTTAATATGCAGTATCAGAGACATAGGTTGATCAACTACGTTAACATTAAAATCTACGTCAAACTCGTATTTTTTAAAAATATGGTTAAGCTCGCGTCATAACGTATAGTAATTTAAAATACTTATACATTTTTTGATTGATAATGCATATTGCAGCAAATACAAAACTTCAAATTCTATCCTATTGTAAAATGTTGTAGAATGTAAATCTTATATCTTGTAGTTATAATTTAGATAACGTATAACTTTTAAACTTAATTTTTTAACTAAGTTAGAAAACTTCTATACTTTTATTTTATTTTATTTTAACATTTAATAGCAAGAATTTCATTTTCAATTTTTGATTTATATTATTATTTATATATTTAATATTGCAGACAATCAATGGATTTTCTCTTTTTGTTCTTACGCGTTATTTACTAGAATATAATATAAGAACTAAAAATAAATGAAATTTTTTGAACTAATTAAGGAATATCCATTTTAGCACAAAATCATAAGACTTAGTTTGAAATTTCTTTTGCAAAAAAAATTTCTTTTTTCTCTTTGGAAAGTCTTGATTTTTTGCAGAATGAAAATTCGTCTGCATGATAAACCTGGCATCGGAGTTGGATTGAATTGCTTTTTGATACTCGTGCGCATATTTGATGTGTTTTGGCTTAGCTTCTGTATGATTTAAACGAAAACAGCAACGTCGCAGCTCGTGACGTAGCAATAAATATATATAGATATAGTTGTACGCTTCTGTCCAATGCGACGTTGTCGTTTTCGTTTAAATCATACAGAAGCTAAGCCAAAACACATCAAATATGCGCACGAGTATCAAAAAGCAATTCAAATCCACTCCGATGCCAGGTTTATCATGCAGACGAATTTTCATTCTGCAAAAAATCAAGACTTTCCAAAGAGAAAAAAGAAATTTTTTTTGCAAAAGAAATTTCAAACTAAGTCTTATGATTTTGTGCTAAAATGGATATTCCTTAATTAGTTCAAAAAATTTCATTTATTTTTTAGTTCTTATATTATATTCTAGTAAATAACGCGTAAGAACAAAAAGAGAAAATCCATTGATTGTCTGCAATATTAAATATATAAATAATAATATAAATCAAAAATTGAAAATGAAATTCTTGCTATTAAATGTTAAAATAAAATAAAATAAAAGTATAGAAGTTTTCTAACTTAGTTAAAAAATTAAGTTTAAAAGTTATACGTTATCTAAATTATAACTACAAGATATAAGATTTACATTCTACAACATTTTACAATAGGATAGAATTTGAAGTTTTGTATTTGCTGCAATATGCATTATCAATCAAAAAATGTATAAGTATTTTAAATTACTATACGTTATGACGCGAGCTTAACCATATTTTTAAAAAATACGAGTTTGACGTAGATTTTAATGTTAACGTAGTTGATCAACCTATGTCTCTGATACTGCATATTAAATATAATTCATAAATCACATACATGATTCCTAGTTTCCTTCACATTCAAACAGCATACTTTTCATTTATATTTATTTTAATCTACTCTATATTGTTACTTATTGACATTTTAAACAATTAGTGTAATTCCGATTTAACACAAAGATTGGTCTAAAACATAAAGTCCTTTTCTGAATAAACTAATAATGAAATTATTCTGTTTGTTTATTTATAATATTACAGTGATTGTGGTCATAACCTCACTTATCATAAAATTATCTATTGAAGAAATGGTTAAAAATAGATTATCTAAATTACTTATATATATCATAGAGTAATTGCAATAATTTATTTTATTCTGAAAATGATAGTATAATATTTTAAAGAACATATAATAAATCGTTTATAATCTTAAATGTATATTCTTTAATATATAAAATTTAATACAGAGATGTTTCTAAAAACAGTAAACAAGTCAGCAAATAAACAGCCCCAACAGTATTTGCTATAAGACTGTACACTCATGTAAATCATGTATGTAAATCATGCACAAAAATGTCAGATTTTTGTACCCCAAAGTGGCCCGGCGATCCTCGCAGATCCAAAAAGATCTCCGAACATTGTTTCTAAATATCGTAGCTTCTAAAACAGTTAACGGAACCAGCTGTACATAAAAAATTTTATTTTTAAGAGATCTATCTATCAAACAATTTTATATAAATCATAAATTGTATTCTATTAATTTATTGCCGTTTTTTCTTTTAGAGAAAAATTGCATGGAAAATAAGTATTATATTTTGATATGATCTATATTTTTTTATTCAGTTTGTTCCAAAACCTTTTATTGCTATCAATCACTATAATATTAGTAATCAAGCGACTCAAAATCTATACTTAATCTATCTATCCAGAATTTTTATCAATTTTTTATATAAATCTGACAAGTTGTTCGAAACATCTCTGTTTCAATGATATATTTATATATTAAATAATATACATTTATGATTATAAACGATTTATTATATTATATTATATTATATCGTAGTAAATAACGCGTAAGAACAAAAACAGAAAATCCATTGATTGTCTGCAATATTAAATATATAAATAATAATATAAATCAAAAATAGAACATGAAATTCTTGCTATTAAATGCTAAAATAAAATAAAATAAAAGTATAGAAGTTTTTTAACTTAGTTAAAATACTAAGTTTAAAAGTTATACGTTATCTAAATTATAACTACAAGATATAAGATTTACATTCTACAACATTTTACAATAGGATAGAATTTGAAGTTTTGTATTTTCTACAATATGCATTATCAATCAAAAAATGTATAAGTATTTTAAATTACTATACGTTATGACACGAGCTTAAACATATTTTTAAAAAATACGAGTTTGACGTAGATTTTAATGTTAACGTAGTTGATCAACCTATGTCTCTGATACTACATATTAAATATAATTCATAAATCACGTACATGATTCCTAGTTTCCTTCACATTCAAACAGCATACTTCTCATTTATATTTATTTCAATCTACTCTGTATTGATACTTTTATTATATATATATATATATATATATATATATATATATATATATATATATATATATATATTAAATAATATACATTTATGATTATAAACGATTTATTATATGTTCTTTAAAATATTATACTATAATTTTCAGAATAAAATAAATTATTGCAATTACTCTATAATATATATAAGTAATTCAGATAATTTTTTTTTAACAATTTCTTCAATAGATAATTTCATCATAAGTGAGGTTATGTCCACAATCACTGCCATATTATAAATAAACAAACAGAATAATTTCGTTATTAATTTATACAGAAAATGACTCTATGATTTAGATTAATCTTTGTGTTAAATCGGAATTACACGAATTGTCTATCAATATGTATATCATACCAATAAGTAATAATACAGAGTATTTTTTATTTATATTATTATTTATATTTTTATTATTTGAGACAATTAATGGATTTTCTCTTTTTGTTCATACGCGTTATTTACTACACTATAATATAAGCATTAAAAATTAAAATTAAATTTTTTAAATTAATTAAAGAATATCCATTTTAGCACAAAATCATAAGACTCAATTTGAAATTTCTACAATGGAAGAAAAGAAAGTCTTAATTTTCTGCAGAATCAAAAATTCGTCTGCATGATAAACCTGGCATCGGAGTGGATCTGAATTGCTTTTTGATACTCGTGCGCATATTAGATGTTTTGGCTTAGCCTCTGTAATGATATAAACGAAAACGACAACGTCGCATTGGACAAAAGCGTATAACTATATCTATATATATTTATTGCCTACGTCACGAGCTGTGACGTAGGCAAATGCGCACATTAATTTATGCTGACGTAGCCGTGACGTCGCGTTGGCGCGTTAGTGTAGCAGTTGAGCCTGCTGAGGGCGCACGCTCCCGGGCGCTCGAAAATCGTCGAGCCTTTCGTATATGTCATCGGCAATCTCTCCTTATTATCTCTGGTATGACTAAGTAAATATATGATATATATGAAATTTATATAATCCAATACTGAATAGAAAAGGTGAATATATGCATGTATAATGAATATACGTCTATGGTAAATATAAATTGTATATATCAATATAAAAGAAAATAAGGTCTAAATATATGTTGTATATATAAATATAAAAGAATGAATATCAGACATATAAATGACAAAATGAGGAAGAAAGTGCAAAGATACGCATGTATGCTGAATATATGTTCAATACATATGTTACATATGTATTTGAATAAATATATAATCTACGTGAGACTTATATGTGCTTAGATAGCGAATAAAGCAAACATATATATGCACACGTGTGATGAACATATATCAAATGCGTATATAATACATACGTAAATGAGTATATAAGCAAAATTCATGTATATATAATCAGGTAAAAGAAAATCATATATATATATATATATATATATATATATATATATATATATATGCACGTATAACAACTGTGTGTTAAATATATATATGTTATACACATGTGATCAAATATTAGATGTGTAAGACAAATGTAGTCATGTACAACATAAAAGCGAGCCCATATACACATTTACATTGGATTTCATAACGAGCATGTAATAATATTACAGGTTATTATATGATTTAGCATATAATAAGGTGCAACATTAAAGTCACAGAACTTCCAATTCAGATTTTAGGAGGATGATAAACAATTAGCAGAATAGATAGTAAATAACACTAAGTCTGTGCTATTATATTTGTGCAAAAGCTATTCTGAGAGGTAATTAACCTCGAGCATTAGCAGTAAGTAATCACTTACTTAATAACAAGAAGCAATTATCTGTTGTATTTATCGTCCTGACCTTAGGTATATTAATATTAATATTAGTTACATGCTATGTTATGATCACTAAGTGACTCCTGCTGCCGCATTTTCCGTATGGGGGTTCACGTTAACCGGGAGGGAAGGCAAGAAAGAAAAATAACATGAAGGAAAGAAAAAAAAATGTCTGTGAAATCTAATGCATATTTCAGAGTTCAGTGGTGCTGTAGCAGCCGCTTGCTGCTATGGCGCATATCAGTACGCGCGGTTCAAAATGGCCGTCCGACTACGTAGTCAGGCGGGCAGTTGTTCTCTGCTACTTTTCTTTCTTTCCCCAGGGGATTTTTCGATAGGGTTTTACTTTTTTACGCGCACAACATCCGTGAGCAAAGTATCCGCCGAATTCGACGCGCGTGCACTTTTCACACACGCATGTGTGTGTCGCGGGCCTCACGCTATGGGCACCATTTGTAACGGCGTTTTCTCGCCGTTCACTTACCTTGAGGCGGTGCAGATACTCCGCGTCTACCTGTAACGAAATGGGGAAATCGGTAGGGAATAACAAAACACGACAAACAATCACCACACGTTATTTATTTCTTTATGTACATACACACATTCTCACATACGCGTTACACTAATACTTCGCACGCACACGCACTCGTCTCAGACACATACACTCTCACACGTAATTAGTTGCGCAGATTTCGCGACACTTCCGACGGCTACAATGACACGCTAGCACGATACACGGGGGGGGGGGCATGCGATAGGGACATATACGGACGAATACACGTTAAAACGCTAAGTTAAACGGCGCGGCAGAGGCGGACGCGGCAAACTTACTTTCTAGCCCACTAGGCGCTCAAGTACTTGCCTTCGTCAGGTACTGCGGGGCGATCTTGATCTTCCTCCGGAAGGGGCTACTGGACGTGGTGGTCGTCGCTCTCTCTCTCTCTCTCTCTCTCTCTCTTTCTATCTCTCTCTCTCTCTACCCCTTGACACCAGTCAGGCAGGCAGTGGCGGCGGCGGTGCGGGGCCCGCTCTCTCGTGCTGCTCGGCTCCCGTTCGGCAGGCCGTTGGAGATGCTGCTGCTGCTGCTGGGCCGTCGGCTAGTTGGTGGTGGAGGTGGAGGAGAGCAGGTGCTCTCTGGCGGCAGATCGCACACGACTCCGGTCGTGCAGGCGGCCGCCGCTGCGACGGTGGTTGTGGTGTAATGGCGGTCGGGGAGCTACGCGCTCTCCCGATGCGAACACTTGCTGCGGCGAGAATCGCCGAGGCTTGAAACACAGTGTTCGCGAGGTCCTCTCTGTCCTTTTCAAGTCGTCCGCTAGTTGATGTGTTAAAGCACACACAGAGCCACTCACAGTGCGGGGCTGGCTATCCTCGAAGGTTACACGGAGCTTGAGGCGACGTACGAACGGGGTGACAAATGCGTCAGTCTTTCACCGTATCTCGACAGAGAAGAAGGCCTACGCTTCTCTCTCGTTCGAGCGTCGCGTTGCGCGGCGCTTCGCGCGCGCCCTTTTGGCACCGCGACTGTATTATTTGCGCTTACACGCGTACGCGGTTTTAAACGCAGGGACCATCGAGCGGTTACAATATATATATATATATATAAATATGTATTTTCTTAAAACTTTGGCAGCGGGGTGTAGCAAATGGGATTCACTGGTGTGGACAAAGAAATTCTTTAAGTGCGTATACCCAGGTATACCTTTTCGTAGCCTCGATCATCGCCACGCAGCGAATTAAAAATTTTAAGAAAATACGTGTGTACATAAATACATACATTCACACTTACGCACGCTGACAATAAAATCTATACGCACTTCAAGAATTTCGACACCAGTAATCCCTTTTATTGGATCTATTGTTTCGGTGTCCCCCCTACTGAACGCCGTCTTTCTTCCGCACGAACGGAGTACCGACGTTCACCGCCGTAGCGCTGTGTGTCAAAATTTTACTGCAATGTCTAACATGGGCATCGGCGATCTCCCCTTATTATCTCTGAAAGCACAAAGCCCATAGGCACGAGGGTAACTACTATCGGGGAACATTGATAATTAGTAATGTTCCCCGAAATCCAGATGGCGCTCATACAAGTACCCTAGTTGCCCGCCATAACCGCCATTTATGAAATTTATATGCAGGATGTGCAATTCTAATAATGAATAAATGCTGCAAAAATAGCTCCTGTATAGTCCAAGTAATATTGAAAAAAAAAAATTATTTAATTATTAAAACGTGAATGTATTATATTCATTGTTATTAATATCCACTTTGTAAATAGTAAAATACATGTCCATGATGAAAATGGGTTGTTACCATTATGTCAAATTCTTTGAAAATTTTTTCCCTTGACGCTTTTTTCCCTAAAAATTTCCCCTCCCGAAAAATTTCCCTTGACGCTTTTCATTCCGAAATTTTAAATAAAATTTTATCCAAAAAAAATTGAAATAATGAACTTTTTTTAAATTAATTGTTATTTTCATAAACTTGCAAGAAAATTTTAACAGTCCATTAAAATAAAATTAATTACAGTCACTCAAGTTTCTTAATTTAAGTATGATTAAATAATTTTTAATTAAAAATTTTAGAATTATGATACGTCGTGGAGATGAAATAAATTTTCAATGAATTGGAATTAACCTTATTAATACATTTTTAAAAGGGATAATATATAATCTTTCGTTTTATATATATATATATATATATATATATATATATATATATATACATATATACATGTAATGCATATCAATCAACTATTAATAAAAAAACGCGAACAGTATGTTAAATTATCCATGTATAGTGAAGTATCTATCGTAGCATTTGCATAGTATTTTAGAAAAGTATTTTATTTTAAT
Organism: Sycobia sp. Sy_11; assembly: GCA_018907035.1. Taxonomy (NCBI): domain Eukaryota; kingdom Metazoa; phylum Arthropoda; class Insecta; order Hymenoptera; family Epichrysomallidae; genus Sycobia; species Sycobia sp. Sy_11. The sequence goes on from JACCIC010000075.1 coordinate 213,312, forward strand.
TATTCGTAGCATATTATTTCTGATACGTAATTGATAAATTTATCCAATATAATATAAGAATAAATCATGCCTGTCCGTCAACTCTGTGGTTATTAAAAGGATCCATTTTTATTGTTTCATCGATTCCCGAAAAATACCGAAAGGTTAGTTTTATTTTTTAATGTTAACAAAATTACGTATTGTTTCGAATATTAATAGAATTCGCTCAAAGTTTATCTGGATAAAATATTTCTAACGTTTCTCCTATATTTGTTCTACGCTTTTTAGTTCAGGCAAATTAGGTAAAACATATGCAAATTGCAAACTTTTTTAAAATATCAATTTTTTTTCATAAAATTCTAGATCAGGAAGCGTGTAATAAAAGCATCAGTGTCGGGATCATAATAAACCGGGAACAGGTTTATTTATTACATAATAGTAAGAAAAGCCTTTTTTTCTATTTCATCAATGGTTTGCAAACTATTAATTGTATCTAAAACTGTTAACTGTTTCCTAGAAATTGTGCAGGTCATAATTCTGAACATAGGTAAGTACTTAAATTTAATTAATTAAATTAATTTATTAAATTAATTTACATAATGTTAATAAATCAATTTATTCAATTAATTAAATTATTTAATTTACTCTGTCTCTCTCTCTCTCTCTATGTATATATATATGTATATATATATATATATATATATATACATTCTGCGTAATCTCTCTATGTAATCTCGGGATTATATTATCACATATATTATTATGAATTATTCCTGTTTATCATAAAATAATTTTATTTTGCTTAAAAAAAACATTCGACCGACCGGAATCGAACCTACGACCAGCTACGACCTTCTACTTTACAAGATAATGCATTATCCACTATGCTACAGATTATACGTATACCAATTATGTAACTAATGTACTAGTATGAGATTCGTAATAAAATACACGAATTGAGTATCGCGCTTCTTAAGTTGCGTTTAAATATTTTGTTCACAATGCGATACTTTTTAAATGCTTTATAGTAGTGAACTAATAAGTTAATGAATAAAAATCATTCATAAAATCAACAATCCATTAAAATATGTAGTAAAAACGATTTGATCTGTATGTTGACTCTGCGCGCGCGCTCGTGTAAGTTGTGTGTGTAAATAGAACATTACATACACAGTAATTGAACAATAATAGAACATTCCGTTTATATATATACATATATATATAATCTACCTTCCAGACAAATAGGAAATTATTGTCATTTGTAGATTGTCAACATAAAGGCCCAATCATTTCTACAACATTTTTATTCATGATGACTACTATAAAGCATGTAAAAAAGTATCACATTGGGAAAAAAATATTTAAACGTGACTTAAGAAGCGCGATGCTCAATTCGTGTAATATTTATTATAAACCGATGTCAGTATATCAATTACCACCTTGTTTATGTAGAATCTATATGTAGTAGAAAATACATCAACTTATGAAACACAGGATCGTATGTTCGACTCCGGTCGATCGAATAATTTTTTTTCAAATGAAATAAAATTATTATTTGTAATATACATGGATAACTAATAATAATATATGTGATAATGTAATAATGCGGCTTCGTTGTACCCCCCGTCCAGACGCTGTTTGCCTCGGCGGGCAGCTCTGCTACAGAGCCGCGGCGCTAACCCTCGAAGCCAAAGCCGTGAAGGAGGGGGACTTCTGAAAGGAGAGAGAAGGAAAGTATTGTTAGTGGCACGGAAGCATCGTTAAAACGTTCATTGCGTCCGCAGTCCTCTCGGCCTGGCGCACGCGGTCGGAGCTCACCCCGCGTCCACTTGCTTGTTGGCCGATCCCTTCGGATGCCCTGGGCCACACTTCGGCCCAGTCACATCGTCCGCGCGCCCGTTCGCACGCCCAGTGGCCCGGTGTACCACCGTTACAGTGTTTCACGGCCGACCGCGCTCCGTCACTCGGGTCGCAGATTCGGCGCGCGTTATATTCGCCTCGACGCGCCAAGGGCTTTGTCGCTCGCTTCTCACTCGAGACGGATCGCCCATCGCCTCATTCCCTCCGTTGTCCATCGGTGGCTGAGCTTCTGCGCCCTCGTCTTGGCGTTTTTCGGCTTGAAAGCACCTCTTCAGGTGCTCGGCGTGGATTGGCTTCTCGATCTCGTCGGCAGGGCCGAGCCACTCGTAAGTATTCGAGCCGAGCTGCGATATTACCGTATATGGCCCGGTAAACTTTGGGGCCAATTTCGCTGCGATACCTTGCACCGCCGATGAGAGAACTCGGTTTCTTCTCCATACGAGCTCTCCCGGGAAATATTGAACAGGCCGCCATTATCATAGTACGCGGCCTGTCTGTCTTGTGCGGCGCGTGCGCGCGAGACGGGGTCGCTGTGCAAGTCATGGACCGCCTCCGTGCGGCCTCTCCATCTGCCTAGCACCAAGTTCGTTTCGTTTTCCGCGGCGGACCGTTCCATCAATCGTCGGGCCGTGCCAGGCGGTTCGGACTGCCTGCCATACACCAACATAGCCGGACTTACACATGTAGAAGCCTGTGTAGCCGTGTTGTATGCGAAAGTAAGTTCCGCGAGATGAGCGTCCCACGACCGGTGATTTCCTTCAATGAAACTCGTGATCATGGTCTTGATCGTCCGATTGATGCGCTCGACGGGATTGGCTTGGGGGTGATACGGAGGCACCGTTGTATGCTCCACCCCCAAAGACGAGAGATATTCTTCAATGGCACGGTTTTTAAATTCCGTGCCGAGGTCTGTCAAAAATACTTCGGGCGTACCGTAGCGCAGTACAATCCTCTCACTCAACTCTCGGATTATCACACGAGCGTTTGCAGTTCGGATCGGTACGCACTCGATACACCGCGTCTTCGAAAGAGAGGTCTTCGAAAATTAGAATATACTCGAATCCTCGTGTGCTCCTGGGAAAGTGGCCCATCATATCGCTCGCGACTATTTGCCATGGCCGGCTGGCCTTGCATCTCCTCATTAAACCAGCAGGATCCCGCTGTTCCAGTTTACATTGCTGGCATACGCGACAGTGGCGTACGTACGCTGCCACGTCGCCGTAAGCGCCAGGCCAGTGGTAATAAGCCGTCACGCTGGCGTAAGTTTTTTCTCGGTCCATGTGACCAGCCGTCGGTTCATCGTGGCATTCTTGCAGCACGACTTTGCGTTTTTCATACTGGACGACGTGTTTCCAAGCCTCGTCGCCCACTGTGGCGCTCGCTATTCGCATGCTCGGGCAGTATTTGTACAACTGCTCGCTGACGATTTTCCAAATCGTGTGCTCCGTCGGACTTGTTGGAACCGCTTTCAACTTCTCAAGGTACCACTCGTTGGTCGTTTCGTCAGCCCACGATACAGCATTTATCGACCGCTGGCTTTCTTCGTACATGCACGATAGCGCGTCAGGGACGTAATTAAGGGCAGCTTTCCGGTGCTCCAAAGTTAAAATTTAACCAGTAAAACTTACCACTTGAAAGTGATAACCTTCTAGGTAAGAGCGAAATCTTTTAACTGCCCATAACACTGCGAGACATTCGCGCTCCGTTACGCTATAATTGCGTTCAGCCGCGGACATTGTGTGGCTCGCCAATTGAAGCACGCGCTCCTCGCCATCAATCATTTGGAGCAACACGGTTCCCAGGCCGGTGTCACTCACATCGGTTTGCACGATGAATAGCTCGTCGAATCTCGGCCGCTGCAGCACGGGCGCCCATGCAATGAGCGCTTTCACGAAAGAAAAAGCGCTTTCCTGCTCCTCTGCCCACACGTATCGGGTATCTTTCTTCGTCAAGCGCGTCAGAGGTTCCGCGGTGATGGCGAAATCTCGCAGGAACTTCCTATACCAGGAAACCATGCCCATAAACGCCGGAGCTGCTTCAAATTTTTCGGAGCCGGATAATTCAGAACCGCCTCGATCTTAGCTGGATCGGGCCGAAATCCATCTCAGTTTACTAGCACACCGAGGTACCGAACCTCACTTCGGCAGAACTCACTTTTTCCCTTGTTTACAGTGAGTCCAGCTTCCTTAATGCGCTGCAGCATATGCTCGAGCCACTTCAGATGCTCCTCAAAAGTCTCTGTTACGATGATTATGTCATCGAGGTACGAGAACGCGAAGGGCTCGAGTTCAGGGCTGATGACATGGTCGATTAGGTGCTGGAAAGTCGCGCCTGCCTGACTTAACCCGTAAGACATCCTTGTGAACTGGAAGAGGCCTTTTCCAGGGACCGTAAAGGCAGTGATCGGCCTAGACGCATGCGTCAGCGGTATCTGGTGATACGCGCTGCTTAGATCGAGGGCGAAATATATCTCGCCCTCTACAATTTGCGTAAAATGCTGTTCATGTAGGGCAATGGATATGCATCTGCCTGCGACACTGCGTTGATCTTTCGGAAATCAACGCAGAAACGATATGAGACGTTGCTGTTGTGGGTGGCTGATCGAAATAACGACATGTGAACGTCTCTTGGAAGTTCACATGCGATCGTGCTTGCGGCTGTCCGTCGGCCGGTGCGATAGCTGACGGGGGCGGATATTGCCCAACGGTTATAAATTCGTGCACGTCGGCATTCATGCGTCAAGTGGCCACAGGGTGACTGTTCAGAACGACTTCGGTCAGCTGTTCCACCTGTCGAACCAATTGCGACTGCAATGCGCGCGTCGACTGTATATACTCCATGATATCACTTAGATTGCCGTCGGCCGGCGCGCCAATATCATTTGCGTTTGACTCCGTCGGTTGGGGCTCGTCGCGGTGATCCGTTGCCTGCGCCGTCCGGGGAAATAAGCACCTGTCTATAAATTTATAGATGAGAATAAAAAGTGAAGAATTATTTAGACTATTGAAATTGAAAATTTTAATTTAATTATTACGTCCCTAAAAAATATCATATTTATGGCTTCATAATAGCTTTTTATGATGATTCCATAAAATGCTAAAAAGATGTTGGAAAATGTGTTTCATCATATCTTTAAATGAATTTATAAACTTTATAAAATTAATTTATTTTACATGTAAGATAAATTACAATAAATATAAATAAAATATTTGTATTTATTGTATATAATATACATGAATATATATAAACTTTACTTATGTATGCAGTATAAAAAACAGGAAAGTATTATCCGATATAATAATCAGTAACCATATACTTATCATTTTATTTAATATTCTATTGATAATGACTTATTCACATTGAAAAAGATCTTTCATTGTGAATATTAAAATAATTTAAATAAATTTAAATAGTTCTAGATGCAAGAGAAAAATAATAATGTATATAAATAAAATAATAAATATACATAATTACATCGCACAACCTCAAAATCACAACTTTAGGATGATTTTTTAGATGTGTGATGTAAAGTATCGTGCTACACTAGCGAAGAAATTAATTATTTCCCTCTTGAGACTTACCTCTCTCGCTTTGCTGGAGTGCGATATTGTCTCACAAGGTAAATAATCAATTTCCAGACTAGAAATAAAATTTACTCCTTATTAAAATTTACTCCCACATTAACTACTTTTTATTTAATTAAATATTATATCAAATTAGATTTCTATTTAAGACAACACTGTATCTTTAAAATACATATTAAAGACAACACGTATACATTCATTCTAACGAGTGTGTAGGACACACTGTTCCATACATACACGTGACATCAATTCATACGAGTACTGGAAAAGACTACTGACTGCCCTGTAGCCTTTTCTGCTTTTACGCAAGAACGACTGATCATATGCTGATGCAGGCTGATATACGCTGTATAATGATAATAATGATGTGTTGTAGACTATAGTGCTGCCATCTGACGGACTTCTTGGTACTACGATTTTTTGTTACCTATTAGCAGAGATAATAAGGGGAGATCGCCAATGCCTATGTTAGACATTGCAGTAAAATTTTGACACTCAGCGCTGCGGTGGTGAACGTCGGTACTCCGTTTGTGCGATATTCCAGATGTTGGTTTTCGAGCTGGTGCGATCGAGGGAGAGACGGCATTCAGTAGGGGGGACGCCGAAACAATAGATGCAATAAAGGGATTAACTGGTGTCGAAATTCTTGAAGTGCATATAGATTTTCTTGCCTGTGTGCGTAAGTGTGTATGTATGTATTTATATAGACACGTATTTTCTTAAAATTTTAAATTCGCTGCATGGCGATGATCGAGGCTACGAAAAGGTATACCTGGGTATACGCACTTTAAGAATTTCTTCGTCCACACCAGTGAATCCCATTTGCTACACCCCGCTGTCAAATTTTTAAGAAAATACGTATGTATGTATGTATGTATATATATATATATATATATATATATATATATATATATATACACGTATTTTTTTTAAATTTTGAGTTTAAAACTTGATAATAAGACTGCGTTGATCTTAATAATAATACTAATTTGATATAAAAAACTATACTTCCTGTAAATTATTTCTATAATAGCATTCATAAAATTTTTATATAATAAATATTATTTCATTGCTATTTACATTATATCATGCATTCATTAAAATTAATTCAATAGTTATTAGAATACAACAAATATTTATTTAAATTTATGTTTAAAACAGAAAGATACATATTTAACACGAATGAATATTTGGTAATTTAGAGTAAACCACATATTTGAAACAAACAATTAAGTTTATTTGCATAGCGAACATATATTTATTACATTACACTAAATAAATTATTGAAACGTAATAAATATTTCTTGAATTTTACTAAACGGAACTACATATACGTAAAAAATAAAGTTAAATAAATAAATATTTGAAAAACTATATATATACTCAAATTTAACAAATATATTCAATTTTTGGAAAAGCTATTCAATATGAACAATTAAATAGCTTTATGAAAAGGTGAAATATATTTATTTGATTATATCCAACGAGTTGTTAAAAACTAATAATTTTTATTTAATTTAATAAATTAATTTTCATAAATTTTTATTTAATTAATTCGATAATATTATTCTTTTGATAGTATCAGAAAAATCTTTGACCACGGATTTGATCAATCTATAATTTAAGTATTTAGATTAGTTGCAATTCTAGCTATTAGATTTTCTGAATTCAATGCATTACTTTTTTGTTTTAATATAATAACTTTCTGATACAAAATTTTGTTTTCTTAGATTAAGAACATATTTATTTATATATGTATTGTGTAACTCTGTTCTATATATACTGTATAAAAACAATTAAATACTAATTTTTGGAAAATATTAATTTGATTCTGTAAAGCCTTTTTTAGAGAATCAAAAGTATTGTGTTCAGGTATACGATTACTAAATTTAAGAAATTGAGGTTTTCCATTTTAATTTTGATCAGCTTGTTTGAAAGAAACGTTTTCTAGAACATGATAATGCTTATTTTTAGACTATGATGAGCTAAATTTAAGTAATTAGAACATTATAATTAAATAAATATTTACTTGACTGAACTTTTGTTCTTAAGAAAATCTATTCTCTTGGTTTAAGAAAATCATGTTTTTCCTGAATGTAAGTTAATATTTCGATCGCCTTCAAATTTTGAATACGTATTCTATACGGTCAGGATTAAATGATATGATATTTTTTACTGCATATTTAACAAAAAAAAATAACATAATGATGGCAACATTTGTTGCATGTATATCGGTAAACTGTCTGCTAGGCCTCGTACAACGTGCGTGCAGATGGACAGGTAATAAACAGTGAGAGCAGGTGAGAGAAAGAAACGAAACAGTATAGAGGACACTCGTGGGTACATGCAGGTACATGATATGGCAACACCCACCAACATCGAGCAATCCATGTTAATCCCCTTGGATTTTTCTTTTCTCCCCTCCCCCTCTCGCTCTCAGTTTCCCATTCTCTCTCTCTCTCTCTTTCTCTGTCTTCTCCATACAAGGTAGTTATGTGTCACATATGATTATATAGGATTCTGATATGATACTCCAAAAATATCAAAAGCAATCAAATAATTTTTGGAAAAGTTTACAATCTATAATTAGCAGCTTTTTCGAGATCTATTGCATTCGTAAACATAAATCAATTGCTGACAATGGCCATGAATATTGTCTCAATTTTAAGTTAATTTTTTTAAAGCGTACATATATTTTGCTGCAACTTAATTATGTTAGTTCAATAGAGAAACATTATAAAATTAAATCAAATATACATTTTTTTAGTTCCAAGTAAAACGTATGTCATAGAAATAAGTCTATACTGAAAAAAAAATTTATAGATTTAAATAAAAGGTTGATTCGTATACTATTAATTAACCATTTATTCAAAATAAGTAATTTATACATTTAAAATACTGAATGTTTAGTTAAATACAGTAAATATTTTTTTGATATATGAGAACTGAGAATTTCAACAAAATATAACATTCAACTGTAGTATTTTAACTTATTAGAACGTCGTTTTCGTAATCTTCAAGGATGTAAACGTACACTATATATTATATTGCAACAAATACTAACTATATTTACATATTTTTCCATCATTTGTATTGTATCATTTGTATTGTAATATATATATATATATATATATATATATATATATATATATATATATATATGTGTGTGTGTAATATATTTGTATTATACGAAACGCAATGGTAGTGAATGTTCAACGCACACAATCTGCCGTTCAAGCTTTAGGCATCCCGATCAGAATGTTAATCAGGGTTATTATTAGGACTTAATCCTAATAAATAGAGAGTGTTTAACTGTTTAATAAGGTAGTTACATGTACTCTTCAGCACTAAAAATCTTAATTTTAAAAATTACTTACACAGCTAAAACATACTTTAAAATTATTTTATACAAAAGTATAGAATAAGGCAAGTATGGTGTATTAGAAATTCTAATCATTTAAAAATATTTGTAACTTAACAAATATTTTTTGCTCTTTAAATAAACTCAACTATTCATTTCAAATACACGGTTGTTTCGAAATTGCAGAATATTCGTTCCTATTAAAGCTTTATATTTTTGTTTCAATAGAATTTGAATGAATGTTTGTTGGATTGCAATAAATATGCTTTTATGAAATCGTCTCATTTGCATTTGGAATTGATTTCAGTGTGTAGCACCATGTAAATGATATTCTTTAAAAAATTGCGCGAGATGATAATGTAAATAGTAAGAATTAAAACTTGTAATATAAAAATATAATACATATGTTGTTATATAATTAATTTACATAAACAGGAATTGTTTATATATTTGCAATGTAACAAAGACTTTTGCTCTTTAAAGAAACTTAACTATTCATTTCAAATACAGGGTTGTTTCGAAATTGCAGAATATTCGTTCCTATTAAGGCTGTATATTTTTGTTTCAATAGAATTCGAATGAATGTTTGTTGGATTGCAATAAATATACTTTTATGAAATTGACTCATTTGCATTTGGACTTGTTTTCAGTGTGTAGCGCAACGCAAATTATGTTATTAGATAAGTAATATTATATTTATATAAAGGTGTAGTCTTATGGTACAGTTTATAAATTCCACTAAAAAACATATTTCTTATTCTATACATTTTTCTGTACCAAGAGTTCCCAGAAAAATATATTCAAACGAACGGAGGATATAGAATAGTCAATGAGAATATTACGGTGAAGTGCATTGTTGTTAATAAAAAAACGTTAAATAAAAAATATATAGATTAAAAAATATGCATTTTGATGAGATTTTGAACTTCTAGTTACATCATTTCATGGAATTTTTTGTATTTTACGAGATAAGTTAGAAAAACAATATTTTTACTGAGTATTAATATGATTTATTATAAAATTGAAATTATCACCAATTTTTACTACCATATATATAATCAGAATGCTAAAAAATGTGTATATAAAAATTTTAATAAAAATCGCGTTAGTCAACTACTTGAAAAATGTGGTAGCTCTTTGCTATAAGAGATTTTCTCAGCTTTGATGTTTGCCAGTTTTCCTTAAAGCTGCCGTAGATTTCAAAACTTCAAGCTGCTTGCTAGCTGCTGCGAGACTATATATATATATATATTTATACATGTAGCAATAAAATTTCTTTTTGGTCATCTTTTGTTGCACCCCCCGCTGCCAGCCTATTGTCTCGACAAGCTTTTCCTCTGCACGCGCCGACGACAGTCGTCTCCCCTCTCGATCGCACCATCGCACGAGCTCGAGAAACATCTGGAATGTCGCACGAAACGGCCAGTACCTCGCTTTGGCCGCCAGAGGCCCTCGTTTTCAGTCGAAAATTTTTACTGCAGTCTGGCCCATAAGCGTCGGCGATCTCCCCTTATTATCTCCGCTATTAGCCTATAGGCTTTGTGCTTCTATAATCGTCTATCTTCGTTGCTAGAGCTATTCAGAATAAACTATTATATACCTTTGTTATACCACGTGTATTTATTCTCCAAATCCCGCCACCACCGCTAGTCTTGGAGGTGGGTTACAAAAATCCTACAACTTGATCAGTATATGATCACTGGGAATTCTACGCCGAATATATAATTCTGTATAATTCCAGATAATATCAACGTGGATCATAACAAGTAAATTATATCTCGAATGGGCGCGTGCGTAGTAGGCGGCACACGGAAACACTTTTTATCAGTACTTGATTTTATGCAAAATCGGATAAAATTGTCGCTTTTGGAAATTAAACTAAATAATTAGACCATATTGAAGAAAATAGTTGTATGTATGTAAAAAAAATTAAAGACTTTTCAAACAATACTAATAGGTAAATTTCAGATTTTCTGGGAAACAACCAGAGAAAGTACCTATTTTTGTGATAGATTTAGATTCAGCATACCAAAATTAGTCCTCCCTAATTAATAATAATCAAACTGATACAAATTTTCTATTCTGACTAGTTATCTTTATATATTTATTTATAATTATGAATCTATAATAATAGGGAAAGTATAAAGACTAAGATTGATAAAAATATTTATTAATATAATAATAGGGAACTTAATAATAGACAATGTTTCTAAACAAAAATAAACTTGTACTTTTGTTCGAAAACAAGTATTTTTATATTATATATTAATACATATTATCTTGAAATTCTGTTTTTGTACTTGTGCTGTTTTTTTTTAAATAATCTCTTTTCTACAACATTCATAACTTGCTTAGGTAATTTTGAAAAATTCTTTGTGTCATCTTCTAAAAGAGCCTTTCTCTTTTTTTTATTTGCACCAAGATCTTTATTTTGTATGTTTGTAGTTAAATTTTTTTGAGAATTATCTAAAATTTTAGTTTTCTTCTCAAAAAAATTTTCAATGTCTTTATTAAGTGAATCAGATGCTATTTTTCTTTTTGACTTAGATAATAACATATTTTTATTTTTCTTCAAATTTTGTTCAATTATCACTTTAGATTTATCACTAATTTGCTGTTTATTTAATAGTTCATTGAATGTATTTATTTCTATTCCCAATGCATTTTCATGTTTTGTCGATGCTTTTCTTTTAGTTGTTTTTGTACAGATTTTTTTCTTTTCTTCCTCATCATGTTCAATTTCAATAACAACTTTTTTTGATTTTAATTTACCCAATAAGAGTACATTCATGTTTTCTGTATCTTTTTTCTCTTTTTCTTTTGTATTCAATTTTTCACATTTGGATAAAGTCAAACAAGAAATTCTACAATTACAATTAATTTCACTTAAAAGTATAAGATTATAATTTATATTTGACCATAGTTTTATTTCTCCTGAGCTTGCAGCAGAAATAAGTAATTCACCCGCAGTAGATAAACATTTTACTCGTGCTGTGTGTGCTTGAATTTCATTACATTGCATTTTATTTTTTATATTATAAATATTTATTTTTCCATTAGTTAATCCAACAACAATATGATCTTCATTCAAGTATTCAACACAACTTATTTTTGACTTATAATTCACTTCTACTTTCACACCTGCAGTTTCTAATGAATAAACATCTATTTTGTGATTTGCTGAAAGAAAATAACTACTACCATTTGGGCTCCATTTAAGAATGCTAATGTTCGTTGCATCTATTTTCCATCTATGAACTAAATTGGTTGCATAAGCTTGTCTGCCTTTTACAAGATTCCATGTACGTAAAACTCCATCATGACCAGTAGTCATAGCAATTTTTCCAGTAGGATGTATGGCTAGTGCATCTACTGACAATCCTTTATGAGGTTTTAACCAATGTTTTTCTAATTGCCAATTGCCACAACGAATGATTCCTATGGTTCCATCGGTACTAGTTGTAATTAAGTGTGATGCATCAGCAGTAAAGGACATAGAATTTATTGTACCTACAAATAATACAATAAAGTAATTATTAAAATGTACTTTGTACTGAGTAAGTATAAACAAATATTTAATATTTCATACACATAATTTAAGTTACATGCTTATGTTAAAGAACTAGGAAAACAACTTTCTACTAGATTAAATAAAATTTTAAAATAAATTTATCACTAACTTTCATTTGTTTTAACAGATATAAATTTTAAATATTTAAATTATAAATATGAACTTCTGGTCATTATTTAATAAAAATTTCATAATAAATATAATAAAACAATCTATTTATTTTAAATGATTCATATATCCATGAAATAGTCTGACATATAATTAATCTTTTTTAATTCCAATACAAAGTACATAAACAATATATAAAAACTGGTAATTTACCATTATGATGCATCAATTTGCCATTTTCTGTTCTAGTCTGCATGTCATATAAACAAACTGTGTCATCAGCAGCAGCAGAAGCTAAATAATGTTTATTACTAACCACACATCTTATACTTGCAACGTGGCTGTGTATGGCAAAGCTTTGCTTCATTTTATATTCCTATTTGTAAAAAATATAATTCTAAGTTTCATAATACAATGCAAAAAACAGGTACTATTACATGGTTGATCAAATTCTTCAAATTTAATTATATTTTCCAATATATAATTTTTAAAAGAATCATTTAGATAAATCAAAAATTTATTCTTTTTCACACAAATGTTTGCACACTACCTAAACTAGATTTAATAAAAAAATGTAACTTATTAATCAATGAAAAGCAAACTAATAGATAATTTTATGTTTTACACTCGTATTTACAATATAAGTATCATAAGTCAGACTATACTTAATTAAAATTCTCCCGATAAAATCTGAAATATTAAAATTAAAATTAATTTTGTTAGTAAATAATAATACAATCTAACTTCCACTTTTACCAAAAAGATTAAAATAAATAAAAATATCTATTAGTTTACTTCATATTAGTCGACTTAAGTAGAATTAATAATTTTAAAAAAAGATAAAAAACAATATAACAGCACAATAGTATATTACATTAAACTTACATTAACAACATTTCCCACAGTATAACCAAGTAAAAATTGTTCATAAGTACCAACAATAATTTCTAAATGGTCTGACATTTTCGTTCAGCACGGATTTAACATAGATTTAACATATAGAATCACGAAATATCTATACCAACGAAAATAGACTAGTATAGAAAAGTACTTGCCATATAAAAATTTTTTCAAAACTTCTGGGTTATACCCGTTAGTAACTGACCCAGATGATGGCGCCACATACAAATTGAAAAAATATAGATATAATATGTATTAAAGCTGCTTCCGTCACTGTCCTGCTATGGAGATGCTCACAAAATATAATATTATTTTGTTAATATGTAAGATATACACGAAAGAAGTGTCAATCGAATTAATTTAAAACTATCAATAAAATAGAAATTTAAATCCATCATATAAAAGCTAAAAGGGTAAACCTATAAACATATGCAATATCAATGAAAACTTCTATGAAGCTCATGAGTAGTGGTTAATGTAAAGCGTAGTGGTTAATGTTCTCGCTTTTCACGCGGAAGATCTGGGTTCAATTCCTGACCTTTTTTCTGAATAAATTTTAATAATGAATAAAATGTGTCTTTTATCTAATTTATGTAAAATTAACTGATGTTTAAGAGAAAAATATGTAATGTTACAAAATACTATAAAGGTTATCTTTTAAAATAGTTTTTCTTTATAATTTTCCTATTACTAATTGTTTGATTAACAAAGGTCATAAAAATTATTTCTATCTTCAACATTCTTCTGCCATGAAAGACAATGCTAATATTGAAATAAAATGAAATTATAAAAGCAATTTTTTCTAGTCAACTATCAAGTTACAATTTCAAATTTTCGCACTTGCACCAACAACTGTCATTTGTTTTTGTATATATATCAAGCGAGAAGACTAGAATAAATGCTCATTGTAGTTAACGTGCACAAATGTGACACTTCATTACTAAAAGTTTGTAAGAAAGTGTGAAATTGGTAAGTGTAGCATCAAAGCGATGAGGAAAATGTGCTTATGAAGGATGCAAGGAAGAATTCTTCCTTGACTTTTCACCAATTTTCAACCGAGAAAATAAGATTAAATAGTTATTAATTGAAAGCGCCAAACTCTTTTTCATGTAGTTTTCTTTAAAAATGGCATGCGTAGCAGCGAAAGCAATTTAAATAGGAGTTTCTAAAATAACAATGCCTTCGTGAGCTTGACAGATACTTTTACATTGAAAATGTTGTTGATATGTGAGATAAATACGGCAGATGAAATTATTAATTACTTTCCTCTCACATATATTTTTTTATTTGTTAATATGGATCAATTTTTAAACCATGTTATTTTGAAATTGATAAATACATTTAACATCAATTTTTAAGTTCAAAATGTTGCATCAAGAAAAAACAAGACCAAGAGATGGCGCCACTAGGCCTACCTTGAGGTGGCGTTCTATAGTACAATTCTTAGATAGCTTGTAGCTATAGTTTCAGTCCGATCGCCCTGTTAGTTTAGGCTTGAGAGCACGCTGAATAAGACGCCTTTGTGTTTTTCGTAAAAATGGAAAAGCTGGGAAATCGTACTGTCATCAAATACTTTTATTTGAACGGGTTAACGCCGATGGAAATTAAAGAACAGATGAATTCAACACTGGGGACATCTTCCCCATCATAATCAACCGTTATCAGTGGGTTTCCGAGTTTAAAAAGGGTCGTGTGAGCGCCTCTGATGAACCTCGCTCAGGAGGTCACAACTTCAGATATGATCAAAAAAATCCATCAAATAGTGCTGAAAGACCGCAGACTAAAAGTGGGTGAGATAGCTGCGACCTGTAAGATGTTATATGAACATGTACAAAATATTTTGCACCAACATTTGTATGTGGAAAAGCTCTGTGCAAGATGGGTGCCGCGATTCCTAACAGTCGAGCAAAAATTGATTCGAAATAAATTTCTACCGCCAATTTGGCGTTGTATAATCGTAATCCAAGCGAATTGTTGCGTCGATTCGTAACCGTTGACGAAACTTGGATCCACCACTACACTCCTGAAACCAAACAACAGTCTAAACAATGGATTGGCCCAGGGGAACCAACTCCAAAGAAGGCAAAAACAAATTTTTCGGCGAACAAGGTTATGGCTACTGTTTTTTGGGGGTGCAAGAGGTATTATATACATTGATTACCTTGAAAAGGGTAAAACTACCATTGGTCAATACTACGCAGACTTATTGCAATGTTTGAGCCACGAAGTGAAAATTAAACGACCTGATCTGGCGAAGAAAAAAATCTTGATTCATCACGATAACGCACCAGTGCACACGTCAATAGTTTCGATGGCTTAAATTAAAGATCTGAGGTTTGAATTCATGCCGCACCCTCCCTACTCTCCAGACCTAGCTCCTAGTGACTATTATCTGTTTCTTAACCTGAAAAAAGGGCTTGGCGGTAAGAGATTTGCGGACAATGAAGAAGTAATCGAAGCTGTAAATGGATATTTTGAGGAGCTTGATGAACCAGTCTATAGAGATTGCATTACTAGACTAGAACATCGCTATGAGAAATGTATCAGCCTTGGAGGAGATTATGTTGAGAATTAAAAAAAAATTCTTAAAAACGTTGTTTTTCTTGGTCTGGCCGGAAACTTATCAATCCACCCCTTCAATGAAGTTTTGATTTTCATGTTAAGAGGAAGGCAGCACTATTGGCGACGGCCAATTTTTACTATGTCTCCCAAAATAGTGTAAATTCTCAACTATTAAAAACACAAATTTTAGACGTGTTAAGTTACGTTAAAGAGGTCGGTTTTGTAGTCAAATCTATGGCTTGCGATTTAGGGGCGCCAAACCAAACTGTTTAAATTATTAAACATATTTACTGAAAAGCTTTATATCGAGTCTAATAATGAAAATTTTTTTAAAATTTTTTTAAAATTTTTTTAATGCTCCTCAGTTAAAAGTTTAAAAAACAATTTTCGAAGGCATAAATTAACTATTAATGATAAAAATGTGTTGTGGGATGTTCTCTAAGAATTGCGTGAACGCGAAAAAAATTTTCCGTGTAAAGCAGCACCAAAACTGACCAATAAATATTTAGACTCTAATCGATTTGAAAGAATAAATGTAAGTGTAGCTGCACAACTTTGTAGTAATTCCATCTCTTCGGCTATATTAGCTGGTGCAATGATTCTTAGTAATCCTTTAACACATCCCGATTGCATAGCAAGAGCAGATATGCCAAAAAATTTAATGACCTTTTTGATTGTTTTAATGGTTGAAGTCAAAACGATAAAAATTCATGAAGACGACCATTATTAGAAAATAATCCTCAAGTTATTGATTTTTGAGAAATAGTTTAGTTTGGCAAAAAACTTTAAAGTGCCTAGATTGTAACAATCCTCCTTGTTTTGCGAGTTTATATTTAACTACTAACAGTATTTTGTTACAATGGGAAGATATGAAAGTAAACGGTGGGCATTATTTATTAACTTCACGGTTGTTAATTCACATAACAAAATCCATTAGAAAATTTATTTGCTGTATTGAGAAGTTGTAGTGGTCATAATGCAAATTCTACTGCTATGCAATTGCGCCATAATTTTCAATATTCTATAACAGCTAATCTTAATCCAAGTTCTAAATTAACAAACTGCAAACCTGACGATACGAAACCATTCTTAGCAGTGCCGGTTGTAGATATAATTGAAGAGTAGATAGGCTATAGACATTCTAGCACATAGGCATTCTGGCACACCTCCCCCCTTTAAAAAGTGTGCTGAGTCCCCAACTAGGTCATTCTAGGGACATAGCACACTTTATTCGTAAGTCCACTTTAGATTGAGTAGAATGCCTATAATTAGAGACGAACGCATGTGCAGCGGAGCTGACCCCCTCCCCCAATTAGTATAATCGGCCTACTGTATATAGCGATGAATGTCTATCGTTATAGAAAACACGGGGCCTCTAGCAGGTTATTTTCCTTTACCGGTACCTTGCATCCTCTCAATTTCGGTAAGTATATAATTTCGATGCGTATGAGAAAGGGAATGACTGTGGAAAATCTGGATATAATTTTTCTATTTTGAACGAGGGTCACTTCTTGGAAAAGCATGGGAGCGGATTTTAAAAACGTTGTTTTCTTTGGTCAAGCCGGAAACTTATTTATTCACTCTCGTATATATATATATATATATATATATATATATATATATATATAAAACGAAAGATTATATATTATCCCTTTTGAAAATGTATTAATAAGGTTAATTCCAATTCATTGAAAATTTATTTCATCTCCACGACGTATCATAATTCTAAAATTTTTAATTAAAAATTATTTAATCATACTTAAATTAAGAAACTTGAGTGACTGTAATTAATTTTATTTTAATGGACTGTTAAAATTTTCTTGCAAGTTTATGAAAACAAAAATTAATTTAAAAAAAGTTCATTATTTCAATTTTTTTTGGATAAAATTTTATTTAAAATTTCGGAATGAAAAACGTCAAGGGAAATTTTTCGGGAGGGGAAATTTTTAGGGAAAAAAGCGTCAAGGGAAAAAATTTTCAAAGAATTTGACATAATGGTAACAACCCATTTTCATCATGGACATGTATTTTACTATTTATAAAGTAGATATTAATAACAGTGAATATAATACATTCACGTTTTAATAATTAAATAATTTTTTTTTTTCAATATTACTTGGACTATACAGGAGCTGTTTTTGCAGCATTTATTCATTATTAGAATTGCACATCCTGCATATAAATTTCATAAATGGCGGTTATGGCGGGGAACTAGGGTACTTGTATGAGCGCCATCTGGATTTCGGGGAACATTACTAATTATCAATGTTCCCCGATAGTAGTTACCCTCGTGCCTATGGGCTTTGTGCTTTCAGAGATAATAAGGGGAGATCGCCGATGCCCATGTTAGACATTGCAGTAAAATTTTGACACACAGCGCTACGGCGGTGAATGTCGGTACTCCGTTCGTGCGGAAGAAAGACGGCATTCAGTAGGGGGGACACCGAAACAATAGATCCAATAAAAGGGATTACTGGTGTCGAAATTCTTGAAGTGCGTATAGATTTTCTTGTCAGCGTGCGTAAGTGTGAATGTATGTATTTATGTACACACGTATTTTCTTAAAATTTTTAATTCGCTGCGTGGCGATGATCGAGGCTACGAAAAGGTATACCTGGGTATACGCACTTAAAGAATTTCTTTGTCCACACCAGTGAATCCCATTTGCTACACCCCGCTGCCAAAGTTTTAAGAAAATACATATTTATATATATATATATATATATATATATATATATATATATATTGTAACCGCTCGATGGTCCCTGCGTTTAAAACCGCGTACGCGCGTAAGCGCAAATAATACAGTCGCGGTGCCAAAAGGGCGCGCGCGAAGCGCCGCGCAACGCGACGCTCGAACGAGAGAGAAGCGTAGGCCTTCTTCTCTGTCGAGATACGGTGAAAGACTGACGCATTTGTCACCCCGTTCGTACGTCGCCTCAAGCTCTGTGTAACTTTCGAGGATAGCCAGCCCCGCACTGTGAGTGGCTCTGTGTGTGCTTTAACACATCAACTAGCGGACGACTTGAAAAGGACAGAGAGGACCTCGCGAACACTGTGTTTCAAGCCTCGGCGATTCTCGCCGCAGCAAGACCGCCATTACACCACAACCACCGTCGCAGCGGCGGCCGCCTGCATATACCTAATATATACACACATATATATATATATATATATATATATATATATATATGTAAACAGATATGATTTAAATATTGAATATTTCTCAATGTTAGCAAAGGACAATCTTGACTGCTCCCACCAACATAAATTTAAATTGACCTATAATGTCAATATTTTGAACCACTACGGTTCATCTTCGAGGACTAAACTTTATTCACTATTTTAACATGATATTAGAATATACATTCTATTCTTTTATAATCTAAACTTGGCATTCACTATTGCGTCATGAATACAAACAATAACGAATGATCTTCATGTTCTGAGGTTCAAAAAATGATTTCTATTATATATTATTAGGAGTGTGAATAAGTCTTTCCCGTTTTTTGTAAGAGATGGCGCCACCAATACTGTGCGAGTATTCAATGGTTACATGTGTCATAATCAAAGCTTATTCATATGTCAATAATTCCATACTAACACATTAGTTAAAATTTTTTCGCATCATAAATTTTTGATATCGTGAAAATGTCGAAATTTGAGCCGAGTCAACGTCATTTGCGGGAAGTTTCACTTTATTGGTTCAATTTGAAGAAATCTGCTGCCGAGACGCATCAATTGCTTCAGGAGGCTTATGGAGAAGGTTGCGTCGATGATTCAAGTGTTCGCGGATGGTTTCGATGCTTCAAAAGCGGTGATTTCGACGTGGAAGACAAGGAGCGTTCCGGGCGGCCGCAAATCTTTGAAGATCGAGAATTGGCGACTTTGCTTGATGAAGATTCTTGTCAAACGCAAGAAGAACTTGCTGAAGGGGAGTTGACCATTGGGAGTTGACCGAACAACCATTTCCAAGCGTTTGAAAGCCATGGGAATGATCCAAAAGCAAGGAAATTGGGTGCCGTACGAACTGAAGCTGAGAGACGTCGAACGGCATTTTTTCACTTGCGAACAGCTGCTTCAGCGACATAAAAGAAAGGATTTTCTGCATCGTATCGTGACTGGCGATGAAAAGTGGATACGTTACGATAATCCGAAGCGAAGAAAATCATGGGGACTACCCGGCCATGCATCATCATCGACGGCCAAGCCAAATATTCATGGCTCCAAGCTCATGCTCTGTATATGGTGGGACCAGCTAGGTGTGGTTTACTATGAGCTTCTGAAACCGAATGAAAGGATCACAGGCGAGGTCTATCGACGACAATTGATGCGTTTGAGCCGCGCACTGCGAGAAAAACGGCCACAATACTCCGATAGGCACGACAAAGTTATTTTGCAACATGACAATGCTCGCCCACATGTTGCACCGCCGGTGAAAACATACTTCGAAACGCTCAAATGGGAAGTCCTACCCCACCCGCCGTATAGTCCAGACGTTGCTCCGTCTGATTACCATCTCTTCAGATCGATGACGCATGGCCTGGCTGACCAGCACTTCCATTCCTACGAGGAAGCCAAAAAATGGGTGGATGACTGGATAGAGGCCAAACCGGTCGAATTTTTTCGCAACGGGATTCGTATGTTGCCAGAAAGATGGGAAAAAGTTGTAGCTAGCGATGGCCAATACTTTCAATAATTCATTTGTAACCATTTTTTCACAATAAAGGCTCAAAATTTGAAAAAAAAGGGGAAAGACTTATTCACATACCTGATATATTTTTTCGAACAGTATTATATTTGTTTCGAAACCAAATTGATGATTCTAGTAGCCTTGATATTTTTAGAACATCTTCAAATTAACCTTATTTTTTTATTATAATTTTTTATGAATGGAGTTAATATAGAGTCTATGTGAAGAAATAGATAAGTTATAATTAGATTCATATTATTTGTAATTTTAGGAAGGAATTGGTAAGGGAAAGGCTAAGATGGTAAACTCAGACAACCAATGAGAAAAATTTTTTGATTTATGGAAAATAAATAACGAGCAATTTTTGAACTAATGACAAAAAGCCTTTCCTTCTTCTGCTACTTTGGAATTGTTTTAAATACCGCGCATGTAAGCTGCTTTTCATCAACTTATTTCAGCTTCTATCATAGTTAAGGTAGACAAAATGAGAGTAGAAATTGACACAAATTACAGTACAAACAGCAGGAGCGTCGGCAAAAGTTTGCCACAACTCCCACAGTTGGTACCGCGAAAGACATTAGAAAATGTTCAAAATTCATTTGATTGCTCGGCGCTATCGGAGCATAGAACAAGTCTAGCCAGTTACCTCTATAAATTGAAGGGAATGGTGGCCTGCGCAAAGTACCCAATAGAAGTTCAATAAAGTCTAAAGCCATTCAAGTGTAAGTAATTGTTATTTCTTTCAATTTTTGAAAATGTATTTATTTTTATTTAATTAAATTTCTAATTAATTTATTTATTTATTTGTTACATATCATATTGATTTATTTTATTTATTCTTATTGAATTTTTGAATATTCATTTGAGCTCAACTATTGAGAGGAGGTAAGAAGATGTCCAAGATCAATCGTCGTTGTGTTCTGACTGCTCCACTTCGTTCTTTGCAAGTGTATAAATCAAGTAGGACTTCAATACCTTCCAAGAGCAATATCAGTAAGCTAAGTCGACTTCTCCAAGTCTATAGTTCGATATTCTCATAAGAAAGTAAAATAAGCGTATTTAGCAGTAGTCTAGTAGAACTCTGGAAAATCTCTGCCCCCAGTGTGAAAGCATGCCTTACTTATAGTTCTCAGTGTCCAAAGTTGTTTACGGTTAGGAAACTAAGGCATACTAGGCCAATCCTTATTCGCAGTATTGGAAGTTATATTGACATTTCATTGTCTGCTTCAGTAAGTACAAACTGAATGCCAGTTCTCAGGCATATAAGACTTGAAACTTACTATTATAATGTAAGTGGCGCGAGCAGGTTGTATATTTTCAGCGTCGTTGCATTTAAGGTTATTCCTGTTCTTCTTTTCTCAATATATTTTATTCGTACAAATTAATATTTCGTAACCATATTAGGCTAGAAAAACTGAGTTTTCATGTATATATACGAGGGGCAGGGTGGTGTGTCTGTCCTATAGATGTAATAGATAGGTTGCGGTACATGTATACATACTGCAGAGGAAGCGCTTCTATATCCGACTGTCAGTTAGCACTCATATGTTTAAATCTCTACACCACCCTATTAGTATTTATCTCTCGTATTCCTATGTATATGTAGCGTGTGATGGAGAATCGCGTGTGCGATATAGGTAGGGATAGGCAATAAAATTTATTATAATTTTAAATAATATTTATTCAAATATATTTATTTAAATATATTTAAATAAATTATTTATTATAAATGTATTTATATCAAATAAATACATTTTTTTCTTTTTAATATAGAAATTTATATGTAAATTATTTATCTTGTTTTTTATTATAGAACCCGTTTTGTTAATCCGTTGGTTTCCCTTCTTTTTTTTTAGGAATTTTACTTAATAAAATAATTGATCTAAGAAAAAGGATTATAGGGATAAAGGTAATTTTGTGGATAATTTCGAAGGTCTCTACGGTCCAAAAAGGTTAAGTGTAAATAACCTAACCCGTAGAGTCACCCTTCTCCTCTGTTAACGGGGACTTAATACCGGGTAGACATTAAATTAATATAATAGAATTTCAGGGACGTCTCCCCCTGTAGTGTCTAAGAATCCCGTAACAGAAATGGCGCCCAACGTGCTATAGACATTTTTCTTTTGTATTTTATAAAAGAAAATAAAATTATTTAGAATAATTATTTTTTTTATTATTCAAAGAAAATTTATCATTTTGAAATTTTAATTAATTTTACGTTCCATAGCACTTTACGTGAGTTGATTTTCCAGATCACGCCAACACAAGAACTCATGAGGGGAAAGTTTTCAGTTCATTCTTCTTTAAGTGAAAATAAGATTTTTTTTCGGTCCCCCTCGTTCCACAAACTACCGAGACAGACCCGACCGAAACATTGAGAAGAGTGTCTCACAGGTCGTATAACGGGATTCGAACGCTACCTATTTGGTTAGAATAAGAGACAAAGCACCTGTTATTTTTTTTTGTTGTTGTTAGGAAAGGAAAAAAAACACAGGACGCCATTTGTAAATGGCTTGTGAGGTTATTTTCTTTATTTTTTTACAGAGCATAAAGAGATTATTTTAATCATTTTAATGTTACTAATTTTTTTTAGATTTTCTCGAAAAAACTCCTGAGCCTATTGTAATTCTTACGAGTGAAATAGGCAACAGTGAATGATTTTTTTAGTCATGCCTGGGCTGGATATTCATTCCGTAATTATTGTATTGATATTTCTTTGTTCTTTTATTGAAATTCAATATATATTTTTGATTATATATATATATATATATATATATATATATATTCAAATTATTAATAGGTTCATCTAGAAATTGATAAATCTAGAGGGACAGAGGTATCAATTTCAACTGAAGATAAATCGATATAATAAAATATGGCCCAGGATCCAGAGGGAATATAACTAGTGGACTCGAGGAATACTTTATTAAGTATATTGTATTTAGTATATCAGATTATAGACAGCGCCCATTTTACTCGCTCCCTCTCTATAAAAAGCATATTTCAAATTTGTGATAAGCCCACATCATCCTTGTTCACTAAGCAGAAAAGACTGGAGACCAAAAGATTGACCTCTTCCTCCTCTAAAACATCGTCGACTCCAGTTTACCAGTGGCGTTTGTATCTTACGGGAAGGTAAGTCGAGAAATACCTATATCAGCTGTTTCTGTGGAACGATGGCACTACTTTTGTTAGGCTTCGCAGAATGAATCAGTTGCTGAAGGGAAAATATGATCCGGATGACTTTATTGAAGAGAAAGATGAAGACCCGGGCCGTGTATTTCTTAAGCACGAGTCAGCCAGGAAATCCTTCATAGAAAAGATTATAACTCAGGGTGATCCATCCTAGCTAGACTCGACAGCTGATGGAGAAGATCCGTTGGAATTATTGGCATCAGTTGGAATTATTCGAGCACGATGAAGAGATGTAGGAAGGCCAATTTATTTGGTTTGAACTTGGATTAGGGAGAATGCTTTATGCTTGCATCTAGAAGGGGAAACGTAATGTTCTGATGGGACGGACGTATCCGAAGATATTCAGGTTGTCCTACCGCTCACACAGAAATCACTTTCACAATTGGTTGTTGAAAAAAAAACAGGTGATGATCTGTAATGATGAACTGAAAGGTTGATATCGGTTTGCACCTTCAGGCTTAACAAAGAAGAACCTTCTCACAACTTTGGCCGATAAGAAAAGTTATTTTAGTCACTACAAAGCACTCAAACAGGCACTGGATAATGTTCTTCGGCTAAAACAGGTATATAGAATTTTGAGTTTTGAGCAAAAACCTTGGCTTAAACCATACATAGAATTTAATACAGAAATGAGGAAACAGGTAAAGAATGAGTTTGAAAAACTCTTTTACAAACTTTTAATTAATGCAGTTGATGGAAACTGCATCAATCGAGAAAGATTTCGTGTAGATGTACGATTAGTGAATAAATTTACAGGTCGCTATGGAGCAGAAGCGCGTATAGAATTACCAAATTTTCATAGCTGTGCAAATTTCGTTGAAAATTTGGTTGCTATATAGGTCCGCAAGACAAGTGTTACAATTCAAAAGCCTATATACGTCGGTCTTTGCATTCTGTACCTATCAAAGACACTATTTTATGATTTTCACCACTCTTGTATGAAAAAGAGAGTGGGAGAAAAGTGTAAACTGCTATATACCGACACCGTCAGTTTGATATATTAAGTGGAAGATATTGATATGTACAAAATTATGAAAGAAGATATTCAAAGATATGATACTTCTGATTAGTGATGAAAATAATCCGTATGATATACATCGATCAAATAAAAAAATACCAGAATTAATGAAAGGTAAACGTAATGAAAAAATTATGATGGAATTTGTTGATTTAAGCAGCAAAATGTATAGTATTTTACTCGATGGAGGAGAAATAGTAAAAAAATGATAAAGGAATAAAATCGAATGTTATAAAGAAGACAATTAATTTTGAAGATTATAGAAATTGTCATGATGACCTAATCATGATTCATCGCAAGTAGTGTAACATGCGTTCTAAATACATATAGTATATACTGAAAAACAGAAAAAAATTACTCTAAGACCATATGACGATAAAAGATTCTTACTAACAAATAGAACAAATAGTACAGATACTTTACCGTGGGGACTTGTGCAACTTTTCAATGACTTTTTCGCGATACATATATTTTTTCAATCTCTTTTATAATATTATTTGTGTTTTAACACGTTCCGTTACGTTCCCTTTTAAATTATCATATTTTTACTAAGATTCTCCAGTTTCGTTTCTATGGACATGCCAACAGCTTCATGCTTTTGTTTAGAATCTTGAATGTATCTAACCGATTCAGAAATTTCAATTGATAACACATCTACTTGGTTCTTTAGTGCTATATTCAACATTTTCACGCTAATTGCATCATTTTCTTCTGTAGCTTTCTCAATGTTACAAAGTCGTTTAGTTTCGATATCATACTTTCCATCCAATGTAATATTGAAGACAATATATGAAAGATCTTCACTCCCTTTCGAGACCTCTAAAGTTCTTCCGAACACATCAAGACTCATGTTGCTACTGATCAAAACGTCTATAAATGTATCAATATATATCTTATTTTGCGTAATTATTCAATAATGGATTGGATTTCATTGACGTGATTGTTATTTTCTGCCAATTGTTCGGCAGTTAGTATTTTTAGTCTCTCAACAGCTCATTCAGATCATCCCAGTATACTAACTCTTGAAGAATCTTTTTTTGCTATTTTATATTTAGGTATGAGACCTTCTTTTCCCTTTTTTGTACAACTAACACTGTTGTGACACATGTGAGCACTTGTTGCTTGCAGAATACTGTGATAATGTTTACGATCTGCTAAACTTATTAATGTGTTATCTGGTTCTTTTTTATGAGTAGCTGTATTAGTCCATTACTTTTAGGATAAGTTAAAATTTTCACTTTTATTTTATTATCATCAAATATCATTTCAGAATCGCTAAGCATGTGTATCCTCCAATATTTCTTACTCTACATATGTTATCGAATTTACTGCGGCTTTTATCTAAAATATTACTTTTAATACTATCTGCGTGTATAGATTTGAATGTTGAACTCATCATTGAGTTATCCAATGAGGCAAAATCATCATTGGAATCATAAACTTTTATGGAAGCTGAGCGAATATTATTATCTATCAGAAAACTTAATTTTTTCGGGATCTAGATGGCTGTAATTTTTTTTTAATTTTTTTAATAATAATTAAATTAAATTAAATTAAATTTTTTAATGCTGTAATCATCCGAAATGAGATTAAAAGACTGTAAATTTTTTAATTCAACAAGCTTTTCAAATAATGTAATGACTGGTTTCAATGTATGACCTACAACTTTTTCGAGATTCTCTCTCTTCTATTTCAATACTGCAGATTTTTTTTAATAGCTTTACGAGGTTGCAAAAGCTCGCTAAGGATATTCTTGTCTTTTTTTAAGTCCAACATGGTGTTGCTGAGTAACATTGAACTGAGGGATGACGATTTTTTTAATTTCTTTTTATTGCAAAATAGTCAAAGCCTTTTCTGTATCTTCCATTATCCATCGCTCTATCTCTGTCAATAACAACAAATCAATATTTATCGTTTTTCCAGCATTCAGAACAAAGATTTCGAAACTCGTTGACAGTCAGATCAGTATTGAGATGGTCATAAATATGTTTTAAATTTACATCATCTTGACGATAAATTACTAACATCTTAATATTATATCTAATAAGATGTTTTGGTATATGAGCATATGATTGGCATAAATAGAAGCAGTTTATACTTTTATGTCTTCGCATGCAGAAAAATGTTCTGATGTTATCTTACTTCTCACAAGATTCATCATCAAAAATCATAATTGAATTGGACGATGCTTCATCTAGTGATATTACAGTTTCATGTTCACTAAACGGCAGATCTGTAACACCTTCAAAAGGTTCTAAAATGTTTTGCGAAAATTGATACATTACTGATTTAACGATTTTGAATAAACATACACATTTTCAAATCTAAGATCGTTGGGATTCGTAATTAAAGCTAATAAGCTATTTGCTTTCCTGCAGTTTGATGGGCTGCAGAATACTGCTCGTATACTATCTAGCAGTAACTCTCCATGCCGTATTTTCCTTTTTTTCAATTCCAAAATCAATGTTGGTGATGGGGAGTTTGATGGTTTGCTCAGAGAAATACATGCTCCCGTAACTAAATCAAATATATCATTAAACAATGAAAATATAGAAATGCATGTTTTATAGTTTTTAACAGCATTTATAAAATAGTAGTAGAACATGATTGTTCACAAATCTCGAAAACAGTCTAAAAGTGGTGATGAATTACTCGATAGAGTAATCAATAATTTACCATTTGAAATGGATATTTCTGTATATCAATATTATGATCTAGGAACTAAATTAAACAAGCGAATAAAAAGAGGTGATCCAGGAACAAAGCCGCTTGATCAGGTATGTAAAGAACATGGCATGCAGTATGCAAATGAAAACAGTAATCGTAATATTGCTCATATGAAGCTTTCTGAGAAGGCTTGGAAGCGGATTAAAGTAAATGATGTTAGTCTTGCCGAGGAAGGCGCTACTATAGCTGTTGTACGAGCTATGAAATAAAAGGTAAAACTGGAATGGGACTAAAATTAAGCAAGTTCGTGAAAGCAGCGAAAAAATCAAAAGCAAGCAAAAATTCGCACAAAGTCATTCAGTCTGCCTTGAAGGGTGCTCGTCAAGCTGTCAAAAACGATGTTGGAAAAAAGAAAGTTATCATTCCACGTGTTCTATCACTTCCATCTAAAATTGGCAGAATTCTTCCGTTTGTTATACTACTATTTACAGGAATCAGTGCAACTGGTGCTCTAGCAGGAAGTGCTGCTCGAATAGCGAAAGCAGTAAATAGTGCTAAAGCTGCACAGAAGGATTATTAAGAAAGTAAGCGACATAATAAGATGATGCAAGCTATTGCTTTAGGTAAAAGTTTCTATCTTATGCCATATAAGTATGGAATAGGATTATTTCTGAAACGGAATATCGGACATGGAAAAGTTAAAAAATAACTTTTGCCAAATCGTGCTTAATCAGATTATGATCGTATGAAATACGCACGTTATATTAAAAATTTCACATTTTCGAGGTATTTTCTTGAAAATTAGTCTGCCTCACAATGGTCCATGATATAACAAATCTGTTATTGTTACTCTTGATTATTCATAAAATAAAGGCACTCATTAGGTATTTTATCGAAAGAAAGGTTCTGATGTAACATACTTTAACAGTTTTTGTGATTTAAGGCCTCTCACAGATTTCATGAACAATTTCAATGTAAATGAAGTAACATACAACTATAAAAGATATCAGAAGTTTGATATTTTAAAATAACTTGTAAACTTGTAACTGTATAACTTGTAACTGTAAAATAACTATTTTAAAATAACTTGTAAACTTATTGTATATTTTCGTGCTATTATTCAAAATTATATGGGCATAAGTAAAGCTGTTATTTAGAATATTTTATTAATAATTAAAATTGAAACTATTTTTTCTATTATTAAAAAAGCATCAAATGGAATAATTTAAATTACTTAAATATACTTTAAATTATACCACAGGGGGTTTTAAATACGTAGCACTTTTTAATAATTTTACGTAAATAATATTGTTATACAATTTCATGTAAATATGTAAGTTTAGAAAAAAAATTGTACATGTACAAAGTTTATGAATAAAGATTGATCTTTAAAATCTGATCGTACAATTAATTAGATTCAATTAGTAGAAATTCTTCTCTAATGTCATTTATTATTTTTTATATAATTTTTTAGTATTCATTATATCTAATATTAGATTTATATTTATTATAGGATTAAAGTCATAGAAGGGGAAGAGAGAAGGGATGTATAAAATAACATAAATATTTTTAAATCTGGCATTTAATTTTTAACAAGATTTTTCTATTAATATAAAAATTACATTTAAATGATATAATGAATATACTATAACGATGACGATGATGACGATGATAAAATATTATAATTAATAATTCTAATAATAATAAGGTTTATACTTTGAATGCTCATTCAAATTAGTCTATAGTACTACAAACTAGAAATAACATTTACATAATTCGAATGTCGCCACTTGTAAGACAAAATAATAAATCAAATAAAATTTGTTTCACCCTTCTACGTATTGTGTAAATAAAATGAGTCGAAGTAAATTTAAATTGCACGAAATGCCTTGCAACTAATAATTACTATTTCTGTAGATAAAAGACAGAGAAATCTAGTTTTGGCATATTCGAAGAGATGACGCAACGCAGAAATCATTACCGTAATATATTATCGAAATAAAAAGAACCCTGATGCTTATTGTAATATTTCAAATTCATGTTCTACGTAAGTAATTATAAAAGAAAAGTAGGTGATAAAATTAATTTTGTGTAGATAATATTTTACATTATGTATTGCTACTATAGTTTTCACATATATAAGAAGATTTATGACTCAAAAGAGCATCAAGCGTTCAAGTTCGCAATCATGTATATATACGCGCACAATATATATATATATATATATATATATATATATATATATATATATAAATATATATATATATTGTGACGAGCGTTACAAGGCGCCCGCGCCGACTTGTCCAGGAAAAAGACGACGCGCGCGCCACCCCGTGGACAAGAAAACCTCAAGGCAATCGCGCGCGCCTTCGTGCCTTGTGCTCGGCATCCTCCCTCCCCTTTACCTCCCCGCGCCACGAGCCGCGCATAATCGCCGGCTGGGGGAAAGGCGAGTAGCTTAGCCTACACCACGGCATGGACAAATGCCAAGGCTGCGCACAACCAAATGAAATTAATTACAGTTATAAGAAGAGAGAAGATAGTCAGAAAAATAATAGAGATAAAGAGAAATAATAAGAATAAAGAAGAAGATAACATAGGTTTAAATAGATTAAGAGATAAAATAAAGCATACATTTTTTTTTTCTTCAAATCACAATTTTCCATATGAAAATTTATATATAAACTAATTTTTTTTCTTTCAATTATATTTACTAAAAAAATAACTAAAATATATGATAAATATACTATTTGCACTATAAACCATTCTGAACGGATCAAGATATTTATTCTCAATTATAATTTGATTTTAGTAGTCAATCTTGTCGTGCCATATTCAAATTACTCAATTTATCTTGACTTTATTTACAATTTCATGTCTATTGTCTATATATTACATAATTAAAAATGTTGATTTATGCATTAAAAAAAAAAAAAAAAAAAAAAAAAAAAAAAAAAAAAAAAAAAAAAAAATGAATATTGCTTGTTATGCTTTTATTTTATATATTTAGTATTATCTAAAGTATCTTATCAAAAATTATTCATATTAATAAGTTACTTTCTTTTGTCAGACTTATTGTTAGATAAACATTATATTTTTTTTTTGTAATTGTTTGTGGTTTAAATTGTCGAATAAAAACGCACTGTTTTAAGGTTCGTAATAAATATAATTTAATGCTATACTACATAAATGCAAGTAATGAATTTATACAGAGAAATTGAAATAGTAAGAGGTTTAATATTATTTTCCTGCCGATCATATTCGGTTAGCGTCCAGACTGTAACTGTCACTGTTCATGCCCCGATCTCAGGGGTGCCCCCCGGATGCGCCGGAACTCCTCTTTCAGGTATAGTTGATCCTAATTAGGCAGATGCTCGGTAGCATTGGTTTTGTCGCTCGGCATGGTGTATAATTAGCAGTGGTTGATCCCCGCTTGTTGGTAATGGTCACGTACGATAATATAATACAATACAACCAATCCTACCCTAAGTGTAATTGCGGAAAATCTTCACATCTGGCGGCCATACATGGAGTGTTTGTCTATTGGAGAAGGGGCAATAATATAAATTCTGTCATTCCTCTCCAACGTATTCAGTGCTTGAACATATACCGCCCACCTTGAAAGAATATCTTTCTATAACTTTCAAATTAGAATGTATACAAATAATATTTAAAGTATCTCTCATCGTTGTCTCGTTTCTATGATCTTATATTATTCGATTTCAAGTGATTCATTAATGGGTAAAATACACATTTTGGTGGTGGGTCTTTTAATTTCTTCTCGTGTTGTCCTCACGGTAACTACTCTTGTTAAGCCGTCCTTACCAGGGTGTAATTCAATGATGCGGCCTAGTGGCCACTGCATTGGTGGTACATTGTCTTCTCTCAGCAATACCATCATACCTGGTTTTAATATAAATGTATTTCGACTGCGCCATTTCTCCCTTTTCTGCAATTGTGGCAAGTATTCTTGATGCCACCGCTGCCAAAAGTGCTGTAACATATACTGGATATGTTGAAATTTATTAAGTCTATATGGATTTATTTCACGTAAATCGCTTTGCGGAAGTGCTTTCAGAGAGTCTCCTATTAAAAAGTGTCCAGAAGTTAGTGGTGTAAGATCTTTAGGATCACTGGAAAAGGGGGATAAGGGACGGGAGTTTAAACACGCTTCAACCTGTGTTAATAACGTATAAAATTCCTCGTAAGTGAGCTTGGTTTCGCCGACGACGCGCCTTAGATGATATTTAGCGGATTTCACGGCACTCTCCCAAAGACCGCCAAAGTGCGGGCTGCGCGGCGGTGTTAAATGCCAATTAATGCCTTGGCTTTGTAAAAAATAAAACCAATCTGTTTCACTACTCACAGATTCTAACATTTTCCTTAAGTCATCTAAATCATTTTTTGCGCCTACAAAGTTTGTGCCATTGTCCGAATGAATATTTTTACATATACCGCGCCGTGAAATGAATCTTTTTAAACAGTTGACAAATGCCTCAGTACTTAAGTCACGGGCCAACTCTATGTGTACTGCCTTTGTAGAGAAGCAAACAAAAATACAAATGTAAGTTTTTATATACGTACGGGAACGCGTCCTTTCCTTAATATAGAAAGGTCCGGCATAATCTACCCCGCAATTGTAGAAAGCGCGTGCGGGTCTTACACGAGAGCAAGGCAAATCTCCCATAAACTGAGATATTCCAGTCGGACGCGTCCAAAAGCAAGTAACACATTCTCGGAGAATTTTTTTTACTGAATTTTTCATCGAGACTATCCAATAGCGTAACCGTAGTGAATATATCACTGCTTGAGATCCTGCATGGAGCAATCGATTATGTTCGTGTTTTATTAGCAAATGGGATAACGCGCTGGAAGAGTCTAATATAATAGGATGTTTTTCATTGTAGGGCTATATTCGCATTACTTAACCTACCGCCCACTCGTAAAAGTCCGTCCTTGTCCATGAATGGCGATAAGTTGCGTAGTTTGCTGGTTTTCGAAACATCCTTATTTCTCATTATAGCTTCTATCTCATTTGAAAAGGATGCCCTCTGCGCACCTCGTAAAATCATCTGTAAAGCTCGGTCAAGTTCGTCAATTGTTAATGGGTTAGACTTATATATATCTTGAATATCTATTGTCGCTACAGCAGCTTTAGTGTGCTTCTTTTTACAGTTATAAATATAACGAAAAACATAAGCTATGGTCCTATGTAGTCTTGTAAATGAGGAAAAACGATTGTAGTCTATGATTTTATGAGCGCCAGCTGGTTCCTTGCGTTGGTTCACTTCCGCGGCTAAGCATTTTATATTTTCTCGTTGTTCCATGGTCTCATGCTGTTTGCTAGCAGCAAGGGGCATTGGCCAGCTGTCCCTTTCTTTCGAAAGCCATGATGGTCCCGCCCACCATAACGTTGCGTTGAGTAATTCTGTTGCGTTGAGGCCACGGGAGATCAAGTCTGCGGGATTCATTGATGATCTCACATGATTCCAATTACCATTTGAAAGTTCTTGTATTTCTGTTACCCGATTTGCCACAAATGTTTTCCAGGTATGGGAAGGCGCCTTTATCCATGCAAGAGTGATAGTAGAATCAGTCCAAAAATGCCATTCTTCCATGGATAAATTACATGCGGAACTTACTTTATGAGCTAATTGTGCAAGTAACAGTGCTCCTGATAGCTCTAATCGCGGTAGAGAGAGCTTCTTCAGAGGAGCCACTTTAGACTTTGCGCATAACAATCGCACTGTGTATGTGCCGTCGTTATTAATAGAACGACAGTAAATGCACGCTCCGTATGCAGTCTCAGAGGCATCGCAGAAGCCGTGAAATTCTACGGAATTTACGTTGGGAGATATCACACATCTATCAATGTCAACCTTATTTATATTTATTAAAGTATCGTATATTCGTTCCCAAGTAGTATGCAGATCCTGTGGAATCGATTCATCCCAGTCTAACTTTAAGTTCCATAGTCTTTGTAAGATTACCTTTGCTTCAACTATGGCCGGACCGGCCAGACCAAGCGGATCAAAGATTTGAGCTATAATCGAAGTAATCGTACGCTTCGTAAATCTATGTGCTGCAGTGCGGTTCATTTCGTAGGTAAGTTTGTCTCTTTTCACATCCCACATTAATCCGAGCGTTTTTGCATCCTTATCGCCTTGAATATAAATAGCTTCGTTATTCGTGTGCTCATTATCAGTGAGTATTCGAGAATCGTTGGATGCCCACTTTCTGAGCTCCATTCCAGCAGTTCGCAGAATATCTGTTACATCGGTTTTTAAATTTATCGCGGCCTTTATAGTGTCAGCACCAGTTAGCATGTCGTCGACATAAAAATCGCGAAGTATTACACTACTTGCAGCAGGATATTTGTTTTTAAATGTAAGCCCCAGCTCGCGGAGGCATCGCGTAGCAAGAAAGGCGGCAGATGCTGTGCCATACGTTACCGTTTTTAGTTCATATTCACGAATAGGCGGTGATGGGTTCTCGCGCCATAATATTCGCTGAAATGCGCACTGTTCTTCTCGCACGTCTATCTGACGATACATTTTGGAAATATCGGCCGCAATTACGTATTTATACTGCCGAAATCTTAATATTATTTTCAATAAGTCATCTTGCACCATAGGACCTACGTGCTGCACATCATTAAGAGATAATCGCGAATCTGTTTTTGCTGAACCGTCAAAGACAACTCGTAACTTAGTGGTCTTACACCCTTCCTTTATTACCGCATGGTGAGGCAGATAAAAATTTGGCTTTAGTTGATTATCTTCACAAATGATTTGCATGTGTCCTAGCTCTTCATATTCTCTTAAGAAACTTACATATGACTGACGAAGTGTAGGCATCTTTGCAAATTTTCGTTCTAATCCGAGGAGACGTTTGACAGCGATGTCCTTGGAGTTGCCAAGTTCCCGAACCCTTTCATTAAATGGAATACTAACGATGAATCGTCCCGTCAAGTCATTTCGCCGAAAAGTTTCACGAAACTGCCGTTCGCTGTAATCGCTTTCGGCGATTTTAGCATTTGTTTCGACGAAATTACTTTCAATCGTTCAAAAACGTTCAAGCTGCTCGTTTAATTGCGCATTTTTTATTAGATTACAGGATAACCTTCCCGCCCTAGTTTGCAGTGGTATATTACCAGCGAGTATCCATCCTAGTAGTGTTTTTTGAAAGGTCGGTTGATGATTCTCGACCCTTATTTGTCCGACGGCAAGCAACTCATAAAACAAAGACGCTCCTATTAAAAGATCGATGCGCTGCGGGAGGCTGAAGTTAGGATCAGCTAACGTAATGCCTTCCGGTATTTTTATGACATTTTTACAAATGAGCACGTCAGGTAACCGTTCATTAATTTTGTCCACTATGAGGCATGTTAATTTTGTAGAAAATGTATTCACACGCGATTGCATTTGCACCGTTGTTTTTTCACAAACTCTTTTTATACCATTTCCTATGCCTGATATATCAATTTCCGATTTAATGCGGTGAAGTCCTAAGCGCTTACTCATTGAACTCGTAATAATGTGCGGTTGTGAGCAAGAGTCCAATAAGGCTCGGCATTC
Source organism: Sycobia sp. Sy_11 (assembly GCA_018907035.1). Lineage (NCBI taxonomy): Eukaryota > Metazoa > Arthropoda > Insecta > Hymenoptera > Epichrysomallidae > Sycobia > Sycobia sp. Sy_11. The sequence goes on from JACCIC010000075.1 coordinate 248,387, forward strand.
ATGCCTCATACCCTTCCGATCGAGTAAGTATACGCTTGCCGTCGGTAGAAGAACATACGGTTCCTTGCGCTCCAGTTCTTGCGCCGCAAAATAAGTATTCTTCAGGTTCGACGAACAATCAGGCTCCGCGTCGGGAGAAGCATAGATAACTGTCTCTGAGTTTTGTGGGCGTGTCTCGGTTGGTTCCAAGTGAAGGAGTGTATGGTGTCTTTTCCTGCACTTACGACAGGTACCAGCCTTGCAGTCCATGTTTCTGTGTCCACTCGATAGGCAGTTGAAGCAAACCTTTAGATTAAATGCTTTGGATACGCGTTCAGAAGGCGAAAGACGCTTAAAATCCTCACATGCATACAATCCGTGATTATCCTTGCAAAGTACACAATGCTTTCGCTCATTTACCGCATAAGCCTTTAGGTCAGAGTTTTTGGAGCCTTTCGGTTTTGCCACTAACTTACCTTGCCGTTCATCATTTATGTTTATCTTATCCATCTTTGTTTTCTCCAAAATCTTGCAATAGTCTTCTAAATACTTGGTCATTTTTTCTAATGTTGGTTTACCTGATACATTTGATAAGTGTTTTTCCCAGTCAGTTTTTATTTTTGCGTTCAACCTCATTCCTAGCACATACATGATTAAGGTGTCCCAGTATTCTGTTTTTTCGTCGAAAGCCTTTAATGCATGCAAATGATTATTGGTAGTATCTATTAACCGTCGAAGTTCTGACGGGGAATCACGCGGCACGTTTGGTAATTCGAAGAGCCCGTTCACGTGATGGTGTATTAAAGTCCTACTATCCTCATATCTTTCTTTTAATCTTTGCCAAGCCACATCGTAATTTGCCTCACTTATTCCAAGAGTTTCGATTGTACGCGCTGCGATTCCGCCAATAGATGCATTTAGGTAATGGAATTTTTGTATTTTGCTGAGCGTTGCGTTTTCATGAATAAGCGCCTGAAATGTATCCCGAAAACGTAGCCATTCACCGTAGGCTCCAGAAAATTTGGGTAATTGTATTTTCGGTAGCTGAATACCTAGCGAAGGCTTGTGCTCTGAAGGTGAAGAAGCATACGCGATGTTTGAATTAGACGCACGCAGCTCTATAGCGTTAGAATCCGTGACAGCCTTAGCGGCTGCGATCAAGGTTTTTGCTCGTGTTGTTATCAGAAAATAATGTTCCTCGAATTGTTCGCGTTCTTGTGATTGAAGAAAATCTGTTGTGGTGTCGACGTTCATCATTTCTATTTCGGTTTGAATTTCGTCAAATGTCTCATATAACGGTTCCGCCTTTACTAACCTAGCTTCTAAAATTGAGATATCGACGTTGTCAGTTATGGAATTTACGAAGTTCGCAAAACGCGTGAGTTTAGCTTTAATGTGAGCGCGCCTTTTCTTTAAAATATCCATTTTAACTCTTACGTAAAACTGCGAAGTCGTGAAGGAAAGGAAATTAAGGATTATTGGAGACTTACTCTGAGTAGTAGTGCTGTATATTCAGTTCGCTGATACAGAAGTCGCTATTTTCACTGTATCTCATGGATTATATGTAACGCTTAGTCTTAACTCATGTTCCAAGCATCTTGAAGATTATGTACGCCATCCTAGTTTCGTATATAGTTCTCTCCCGTCCTCGAATACAGAAGGTTCTTTAGCACTACTGACCTTTATAAATCATAACACACACTCAAAAATGTTTATGCACAGCAAAATTATGGTTCATAATACACTACACTATAGTCCGTTACAATTCCCTCTTGAGAGTTCGTTCACAAACACTTCTTACTATTGTCCGTATGCACGCACTATTCGTATGTATAGGCACTTGAATTATATTCGCTATAGGGCACAAGTCGTTATAATTCCCTGACAGTTCTATTGCGCAAATCGTAATAGTTCAAGTCATTACAAACCAAGTTCTATATCCGGCTCGAAGGACCAATGTTTGTGGTTTAAATTGTCGAATAAAAACGCACTGTTTTAAGGTTCGTAATAAATATAATTTAATGCTATACTACATAAATGCAAGTAATGAATTTATACAGAGAAATTGAAATAGTAAGAGGTTTAATATTATTTTCCTGCCGATCATATTCGGTCAGCGTCCAGACTGTAACTGTCACTGTTCATGCCCCGATCTCAGGGGTGCCCCCCGGATGCGCCGGAACTCCTCTTTCAGGTATAGTTGATCCTAATTAGGCAGATGCTCGGTAGCATTGGTTTTGTCGCTCGGCATGGTGTATAATTAGCAGTGGTTGATCCCCGCTTGTTGGTAATTGTCACGTACGATAATATAATACAATACAACCAATCCTATCCTAAGTGTAATTGCGGAAAATCTTCACATCTGGCGGCCATACATGGAGTGTTTGTCTATTGGAGAAGAGGCAATAATATAAATTCTGTCATTCCTCTCCAACGTATTCAGTGCTTGAACAGTAATACATCATGAGTTTCTATATTAAATATTTAGAAGACATAATTCCAAATCAAGTTAAGCATTGTACATTAACTAAGCAATAAGGATTAAAAATCATTTGCAAATAGATAAGTTTTCTACACAAATACTATTTGAGAGATATACGAATTGGTCTGTCGACAAGATATCTAAATAGTAATAGTTTAATAGCCTCTTGAACTCGTTTCGTTTCAGATGTTTTTGATTAAGAATTCCTAATTTCTGGTCATACACATGCGTATTTCATTATCAATGCATGATGCATTTATTATAAATTAGTTTGACTGTGGAACTCTACTAAAATTATCATACATTGGATAAACAAGTAAAGGTACCCTTTAATGAAATTTTATCAATATTTTAACCTTGGTATTTTAGAAGGAAATACACTAATGCATAATGACTCAAATCTACTGTAATAAAAATTATTATTTTTTTTTTTAAAGATTACTAAATTTCTTTATTTACAGAATTCGAGTTAGTTTTGAAATCTGATTGAAATTAAAGAAAATTAAGGAAATCGCTATATATTAGAAATAAAAAAAAAAAAATGTTTAAAGCATTTTTCTTCTGTAGGGTAAAGAATTTGTATAGTAAAAATAAAAAAAAGAAAAAAAATGTACTGTGTTTCTAAGGATAATTATAAGAACTTATATTATTATAATCACTATTTTAGGTGGAATTGAGCACCTTGAAGTATTAAATTTGATTATCTTCTGTTGATTATTGATATCGTACGATTATTATTAGGATAACTAAGAATATAAGAACGATATTATATAGTTTCTACGATTAAGAATTGAAAACTGTACAAAAAGAAAATAAATGTTGTTACTTGTAAGCGCGTGTTCGGCGCGTCACGACCGCGGTCGGCCGTCGCCGGCAGTCGTCGAACTCCCCCCCCCTCTCCTCCTCCTCCCCTGCGAGCACGGGGACACGAAGACGCCGCGCGCCGCCGGCAAAGGGGGAGAAGAAGAAGATACGGAGTAGGTAGTGCGCTGTTGGCCGCCGGAGCGAAGAGTAAAGGAAAGGAAGTTTAATTTTTTGTTATTTTTTTTGTTGTAAAAATATTAATTAAAAATATTTGCGAAAAAAAAAAACTTAAACTAATTTTTTTTTTGAAGAAAGGGGGGAAATAAAATTAAATTTAAAAAAAAAAAAAAATATTGTGAAAAAAAAAAATTTTTTTTTGAGAAAAATTTTTGCGAAAAAAAATAGATCTTTTGTGGAGAAAAAAATTTTTTTTTGTGAAAAAATCTTTTTTTCTTTCTTTCCTTTCGGCATTAACATTTAAATAAAATAAGTGAAGTTAAGAACCTTTTTTTTGGAATTCCTATAGATCTAAGTTACGTTTTTTTTTAATTGTGATACAAGTGTTGAGTAAATTACTTTAATTTTTAGTCAAGATTTTTTTTTGAAATTAAAGTTGAAATTTATGATGATAATTATCAATCCCAAAATTTGATATTCAAAAGTTTTTGAGCGGGTTGGCACTAATCTCTTTTTTCAAATATTATTAATTACACCGAGTAAAGAAAAAATTTACTGAAATAATTTTTTTTATGATTCAAAGCTTTATCGGTCTAGACCGGAGTTATATTAATAGATTATATTATATTATTTTTTTTTAAAAGGAGAAAAATTGATATTCAAAAAAAAAAATTATATGGCTTTAAAATTGGCCTAATTTACTGTTTTAAAAAAAATATTGTAATTACGGAATAGCGTAAATTTTGCAAAACCTTAACATTCACCAAAACCTAAATATCAATGTAATTTAAGATTCATGTGATACGTTAGGATTATTTTAAAATTAAGGTGTATATAGTTACGTATATATTATGCTTTACTTCATATTTACTATTTTTGTCACTGGCACACGAATTTAACTTGAATTTAAATATTTTAATGGTTGATTGCACATTTTTTTTTAGATAAAAAAAAATCTTTTCTTTAGTATTTGACATAAAAACTTCAAATTATCGTTGTTCAATTCTTAAAAATTTCGCTATTGCAGCATGATGTTTTTTCCAGTCGACTAAAGCTTGATTGCCTACCATTCTATTGCAGATTTATAATTATTGTATAAATGTGTGTATACACATACATGAAATAGAATAATCAACAATTATTGCCACAGCACGTTCTCAATTTGTCATATTAATGTTATAAATAAAGTAATTATACAGATTTTCCTGCGAAGAGGTTATTGAATTGAGATCATTACAGCTTTGGGTAGACTGTACAATAACAGATTGAATAACAAATGAAAGGACTTAATCGTAATAAAATATTAAGTTAAATGAATACGAGTAGCTTATTATAGGTGCTGGTAATTGACCAAACGAAAAAAAATTGTTTATCTAGTTAATGGGAGATTTACGGATTACGCAACAAATTGATGAATCGAGAGACGAGCCTGGGGCATGGTAGCCCTAAACTTAATTGTCGAAGGAGGTACGTTTACTGATTTCATTATAGGTTACAAATTTACTATTGATTGACCCAATTATTGTCACACATTACTATAAATCACTATATATTTATATCTTTGATATTGCTTATCGGACAACTCCGATCGCTTGCCAGCCACATGGCGTTGCTTCCCCTTTTCAGGAAGATAAGTCAGAATTAATCTAAAAATCTCCGATCGAGGGAATTTGCGAGAATAGTGGATCAGATTACGGAAGAGGTCGAAATACCTAGACGAGATAGTATCGACGGTATTGTAAAACCGATGGTTGAAATCTTGCTCGTCGAGTTGTTTATTCTCTCATTCGATCCCTTCTAGGTACAAAAAGTAAGGTAATCGCCAGATTTATATAATTTAATTGATAAATGTTATAATTTGAAATTCATTGTAAACGATCCCGCTGGCACGCGATTCGGTCCCATACCCGTTTGCTCCTACACACGTGCACCCCCGTTTTTCGTCCGCTGTCCCGCCTCCGTTTGACGATTCCGGACGGCAAAGCAGATCGCGGTTCGAACAGGGCAATCGTACACAGGAGCGAATAGACGAGGCATAATTTCTGGAAGTGACCATGGCGTCCGTGAAGAGCGACACAAGCAACACGTCGTTGGAGCTAATTATGGACCAGTACGATGGGGCCTGGGCGATGTACGGTCGGATTCGCCGTCTAGACCAGGACCAGCTAAAGGCCGTCTTAAGCTCACTAGGTGCAAGCACGCACGGTGACCGTCGTACGCTACAGAGACGCCTTCGAAGGGCTGAGCTCCGTAATCAGGACCCGTCCTTAGAGATATCCTGGACAACGGAAGACGAGGAAGATCGGGACTCGTCGCCTACTCGCGGTGCGGACCAGACCCGAGTCGTGGATGACTCCCTCGTCGATAAGCGCCGTAGATGGACAGGACGTGGGCGTGGACGCCCGATGACCACCCTGGACGAGCCGGAGATTCCTGGACGAACAACCCCGCCGACGACGGTGGAGGTGAACCCTTTCGAGAGCCTACGGACTTCGCCGCCCAAGGCCGCACAGATTCCCGGCAGGGCTGTGACGGTCACCGCGACGACGTGCACTACCACCACGTCGAAGTACACCATGGCGGGTAGCACTATACCGACGTCAGACACTCAATCGGTTACGATCAATTCGGGGGTGGTGTCAACGGTCAGCCTGGCAGATCAGTCGGCTTCGTTGCGCCGCCTGGAAGATCAAAAACGGGTGGCAGGTCTGCAACTGGATTCCATCCTCCAGATGGCTATGGAACGCAATGAAGAAGAGCGGCTGCGGTTACAGGACGAGATGGATCGGCGATCGATCCTGACGCAGTTCGACCAGCAGTGTCGGCGCCGTAGCGTTCCGCTCCAGTCGCATACGACTCAACGAGTGATCGGCGATGGCAGGAGCATCGCCCGCAACGTATCAGGTCCTCGCGCCAGGGAGGAGGTTGACGACGACGCAAACTTGGCGTCTGACGAGGACAGTCAGCACGGAGGAGGCGATCGGCCCGAACCCACGCGCGCCCCTACCCCCAGGACGGGAACTAGCAAAGTAGATCGGACCGAAAGCAGAGCCGCACAATACGGACCGACCGTGACGCGAGAACGTCCGCCGACCGAACGGACCGGAAATCCGGGCCGAGATTGTTGTCCGCCGCCACCTCCCGTCCGCAACACTAGCCTAGAACGGGACACAGTGAGGCCAACCTCGCCCCCGTGTGCGTGTCCACACGGGAGCGGTCGGGGTTACGGACAGCACTCACCAGCGAGAATCCTAAAGGACTGGGGTATCAAGTTCTCGGGGACCGACCAGGAGTATCCGGAAGAATACCTCGCGGACCTCGAAGAGTGTAGAGATTCAGCCCGCCTGACGGAGAGCGAATTGATCAGGGCGATCCCCAGCACCCTGAAAGGAGATGCTAAGCAGTGGTATCGACCTATACGGGCGGAGACCAATAGCTGGGCAGCCTTTGAAGAGGCGCTCAGGCTTAGATTCATCAACCAGCTGGGCGAGGACGACCTTCGAAGGGGACTTTATTCCGGACTTTATTCGAGGACCCAGGACCGCAGCGAGACCGTCGTCACCTTCGTCGCCAAGTTCAGACACATTGTCTCGTACTTCCGAAGACCGCCGCCGTTGAGCGAGCAGGTGATAGTCGCTGCCAACAACCTACGACCAGAGTATCAGTTCTACATGGTGGGCAAGACGTTCACCAACTTTACAGAACGAACACGTTATGGCCTCGAGATGGAGCGAACAATGGAGCTCCAAAACCGGTGGAGCGCACCACCAGCGAAGGATAAGATGAGACTTCGTAGTGCTGCTCCCGCCGTAGCTAAGGGCAAGGCGATGAAGGTCGCGGCCATCACGCAGAGTGATAGAGGCCGAAGGACTGAGTCGACCAATAGTGAAGGATACAAGGAGACTCGGAGGAGGACCAAAGGATCGAAAGCTAAGCTCAGAGAGGTAGCGGCCGTACAGGGACCGGTGGAGACCCAGACGCCGAGACCGATGGCAACGACCAAACCGGAGAGACCGCAGAGCTACGCTGCAGCCGTGAGACGGCCGCCTCCCAACGTACCACGACAGCGGCCAAGAAGTTCGGAAGCGCGGCAACCAAGAATCCGATCGCCATAGGGTCCGAGTCGCCGTTTCGATGACAACGGTCGGTGGCAGAATCGTGGCCGCGAGGCGACTCGGGGAAGCTCGCCGACATCGCGTGACAGGGAAGACGAACGGTTCTACGGTTCGTGCTTCCACTGTAGAGTAGTAGGACACCGGGCGGCGAACTGCTCGAGCATCTCATGCTACCGGTGTCATCAACGCGGCCATTATGCCGCCGACTGCCCGAGCAGTCGGAGAAGCACGCTGTCGTGCCAATGGTGCGGCCGAGAGGGAGTTGCAATCCGTGACCGCCCTGATTGCGCCCCCATCTGTACGAGGTTGGGAAACGAGAGGACGGGGGGACGCAACAGTCCCGCAACCCCCCGTTCACCCTCGGTACGCCGTTAGGACCGAACCCCATGCGGGAGTCCAAGGGAGCCATCCCGAAGAAAAAGGAGCCACTAAGTGGTGACGTCCAGCCGCAAGTCAAGCGTGAACCGGAGAAGCCTGCATGTGAGGCAGCAGATCAAGTGGAGCATGCGAGGCTAGAGCGAAAGGTACCGAAGGAGAACACTGGAGTCCGGTGTGAGGGGCGAGAGAATCGTGAGATCGAAGATTGTTGGATAGGTCAAGTGCAGATCGGGGAGTCCCAGGGGGAGCAGCAGACCGAGGGAGCAAAATGGTATGCGGAGGAGAGACCGTGTACAGTAAGACCGCCCCGACCAACGATAGATGCGAGAGAAGCGTCCGAAGCCAAGCGTGCCCCGCAGAATGCTAACTACGCATTGAACGAAGTGTTGAAGAAATTAGAGTTCCCGCCAACGAGATGGCCGGGAGGTACGCCTCCAGCCTGGCTAACGCTGGTACCTCCCCACAGTAAAGTTCAGGGGGGAGTAGAGCTGGAGCGGAGTTAGCTCGAACATCAGGACCTGTGGAGTCCCAGGACCTGGAGAAAACACAGACGGAAGAAACCGGCCCGGACCAAGAGGGACCCGAGGTAGCCGGTGCGACGCTAGAGAATCGATTGTTTCTTCCCGTGGGGATGAACGGGATGAATTATCACGCATTGTTCGATCCCAGAGCTGTAGTTTCGGTCGTCGGACCTCGAGTAGCCGAGCGATTCAAGGATCGACTACGGCCGACCTCGACGAGGCTGAAGAGTGCCCTCGGCGGAGGGACGACCATGCTAGGCGAGCTACCGCTAATAATAGAAGTGGATGGAGTTGTCGGAGAGTTGTCAGACAAAGCCGTGAGTTTCCTGGACCATGACATTATTTTGGGTATGGACTTTTGCCAGATTTGGGAGGTCGAAGCCCGTCTTGGATCTGGACAGTGGCGTATACGAGGCGGTAGGTGGAGAAAGTTTAGTTGTACGGGACAAGAGGCAGAAGAGGAACAGTTAGCAATATCGGCCGAATGCGCAGGTATCGTCGAAGTCAGCGAGGACCAAAGGACCTTAGTCGAGGACCTCGTGAGTAAGTTGTTGCCCGAGGCCGCTGAACGATTGGGAGCGACTACCCTGACCGAGCATAGAATAGAGATACAGGACGCGGCTCCAGTCAAACACCGGCCGAGACGCATGTCGCCGATGATGGTGCAAGTAGCACAGGATGAAGTGAAGAAGATGTTTGAGAAAGGAGTGATCGAACGCTCGGCCAGTGAGTGGAGCAGCGCGCCTGTTATCGTGAAAAAGTCCGATGGTTCGTTCCGTTTCTGTGTGGACTACAGAGACCTGAACGCTGTCACCGTCAAGGACGCCTATCCGTTACCTAGTACGGATTCTATCTTAGATAAACTGCGTAAGGCCAGATTCTTATCGAAGGTAGACCTGAAGGAAGCATACTTCCAGATACCAATGGACGCAAAGAGCAGGAAGTGCACGGCGAGAAAGTACGACCATTGCTAGAGTACCCAGCCCCGAGGATCGTGAAGCAACTGCGGCGGTTCCTAGGCATGGTTGGCTGGTACTCAAGGTTCATCGATAAAGACTCGGAACTGAAAATCCCGTTAGTTAAGTTATTACGGAAGGGCCAACCATGGGCCTGGGACACAGATCAAGAAGAGGCATTCAACAAACTTAAGGAGGCGTTGACGACCGCGCCAGTGCTCGCACGGCCGGATTTTTCGAAACCATTCTCGGTACAGTGTGATGCGAGCCATTACGCGATCGGGGCAGTACTGACGCAAGAGGGAGAGGATGGTGAGCATCCGATCGTCTACGTGAATCGCGTATTGACCGCGGCGGAGCGCAATTATACGACCTCAGAAAAAGAGTGTTTGGCGTTGCTGTGGTCGATCAAGAAATTTAGATCATACTTGGAAGGCTATAAGTTCACAGCAATTACGGACTACAGCGCACTTCGCTGGCTCCGGAACCTGAAAGAACCTACTGGCCGCCTGTCCCGCTGGGCCCTAGAGATGCAGCAATGGGATTTTGAGATAATACATAGACGCCATTCACCACATCTCGGACGCGTTGTCCCGGATGTTTGAGAACGAGTTCGAAGAAATTGCTGCATTCGAACCGTGTGAGGATGAATGGTACACCCAGAGAGTTCAGAAAGTCATACAATTCCCATACAAGTTTCCGGGGTGGATGGTACGCGACGGTATGTTATACAGGCGCAGGGTGGACCCTATTTTGGAGAACGTGACAGAGGACCACGAGAATTGGAAACTTGTTGTACCAACGGACCACAGAGAGAGAGAGTGTTGCGTGAGGCACATGAGGAACCGTCAGCTGGCCATATGGGCGTCAAGAAGACGTACGACAGAATCACGAGAGATTACGTCTGGCCGGGGATCTACCACGATATGAACACCTACGTTCGCCAGTGCCCCGGGTCCCAACGGCATAAGCCCATGCAAACAGGACCACAAGGACTAATGGGTCATCGCATCGTGGAAAAACCCTGGGTCGTTGTGGCTGCCGATGTCGTCGAGCTTCCCCCGAGTAAGGGGCAATGCAAGTATATACTGGTCTTCCAGGACCTATTCACCCAATGGGTCGAATTAAAGGCGTTGAAGAGAGCCGACGGCAAGGCAGTCGCCAAGGCTTTCGAGGATTTAGTCCTATTCCGATGAAACACGCCAGACTACTTCTTGAGCGACAATGGGACTGAATTCGATAATCACGTACTAAAGAAGATGTTAGAACGATATGGTGTGAAACATGTCACAACGCCACCATACCACCCACAAGCCAACCCTGTAGAGCGGAGTAATCGGACCTTAAAGACCATGATTTCCATATTAGTGGGACCGGACCACCGCGATTGGGACCTACATCTGTGCGAACTACGTCACGCCATGAACACAGCGACACAAACATCAACGAGAGTGTCACCAGCGTTTTTAAACTTCGGCCGGCACCCGCAACCGGTCAAAGGCTTCAGAAGAGAGGTTGAGGGACGCGATTCGGTTTCGAGGATCGACGCCGAGGTATGGAAGGACCGTATGCGGCGTTTAGACGCGTTGAGGGACCTAGTTGTCTGCCACATCGACGGGGCACGGGCCACCCAAGAAAGGTACTACAATCGGGATAGACGAGATGTGAGTTTCAACGTGGGAGACCAAGTGTTACGCAGGGTACGCGTGTTATCGAGCGGGACCCAGATGTTCTCCTCCAAATTGGCTCCTAGGTAAGAGGGCCCCTTTCGGATTTCCGAGCAGCTTTCCCCGACGGTTTACGTGCTCGAGACGAGCTCGAGCCGGCGAATCGCGAAGGTGCACGTGTCGGAGCTAAAGGGATATGTCCCCTCCCCTCGCGACGTTGCCAGTCCCAGGCTCGGCTTATAGGTTCGCGATGAGACGCTCCGGTTTCCCTGGGTTTTCCCTTTCCTTTTCCTTTTTCCTTTGGCAGTTAGACCGGACCAGTGGTGAAGCTATCCATTAACTCCGCACTTATTCTTTTAGTGATGAGTCACATGCGGAGACATCACCGCTCGAGGCTCGGAAGAGAGGTGGGGTCGGGCGGGTCATCGACCGTTCCCGGAGTTTCAGCTCGTCCCGGTGGGATCCTGAACGGTGGGAGAGTCGCTACCTCCGATCCGTGGCGGCGGCTCCGAGTCGTCCTGGTCTTCGTCGTCCTCGGATGGCGAAACCGTGGTTGAACGGTCCGTCTCGCCGCGGGAGGACTCGGTGCTTCCCACCGGACCCACGAGAGCAGAACGCCCCCGTGTGGGGCTTCGTCCGGAGCGGCCATACGGAGAGAGATACCCCCGTTTGACGGGGGTACTGTTTGATGGCCTAGAGTCGATACGGACGCGGCCCGAGGTGGACCCACCCCGGCGGCACTGCTACAACTGTTGGCAGACAGGGCACGCGCGCAGGGACTGCCCCCGACCCGTAGCTGCGACGTACTGTCGCAACTGCGGGCGACGCGGGGTCGTCGTTGAGAGCTGCCCTCGCTGCCACCGGACGTATCGGCGCTATATGGGGTGGCCCACCCGGACTGCGACGGGAAGCCTCACCGTTTCTCGCGCTCCGGACCATGCGCCCACGGCACCAACATCGCCGCGTGGGACCCGAGGTGACCTACCGGCAGCAGGAGCATCACCGCAGCGACTGATAGCCGTCGTCACCCCCGACCTGTCCGTCGAGGGTTACGACGGGTCTCGGTAAGGGCGTTGGTGCGGCTGCTGCTGGAGGCAGTCGCCGGTCACTAAACGGAACCCCTGGGACGCGGGGGAACATGAAGGACCGAGGGACCGAAGGACCAAAAGACCGAGAGAAAGGGTGAGGCAGACCAGGAGATGACCGAGGGGAAAGGGAATGAGTCATCAACGGTAATCAATAACCAGAGGGACGGTCACAACCAAACGAGGCCAACTACGAGACGCCTACTCAAGGGCGGGGTGTCAGCGAAGAAAGAAGAAAATGGGTGAAGAAGAGGACGTCCAAGAATTGCGGACGAAGTCCGGTTTAGGGGGGGAGATTTGTGACGAGCGTCACAAGGCGCCCGCGCCGACTTGTCCAGGAAAAAGACGACGCGCGCGCCACCCCGTGGACAAGAAAACCTCAAGGCGCTCGCGCGCGCCGTCGCGCCTTGTGCTCGACATCCTCCCTCCCCCTTACCTCCCCGCGCCACGAGCCACGCATAATCGCCGGCTGGGGGAAAGGCGAGTAGCTTAGCCTACACCACGGCATGGACAAATGCCAAGGCTGCGCACAACCAAATGAAATTAATTACAGTTATAAGAAGAGAGAAGATAGTCAGAAAAATAATAGAGATAAAGAGAAATAATAAGAATAAAGAAGAAGATAACATAGGTTTAAATAGATTAAGAGATAAAATAAAGCATACATTTTTTTTTTCTTCAAATCACAATTTTCCATATGAAAATTTATATATAAACTAATTTTTTTTCTTTCAATTATATTTACTAAAAAAATAACTAAAATATATGATAAATATACTATTTGCACTATAAACCATTCTGAACGGATCAAGATATTTATTCTCAATTATAATTTGATTTTAGTAGTCAATCTTGTCGTGCCATATTCAAATTACTCAATTTATCTTGACTTTATTTACAATTTCATGTCTATTGTCTATATATTACATAATTAAAAATGTTGATTTATGCATTAAAAAAAAAAAAAAATAAAAAAACATGAATATTGCTTGTTATGCTTTTATTTTATACATTTAGTATTATCTAAAGTATCTTATCAAAAATTATTCATATTAATAAGTTACTTTCTTTTGTCAGACTTATTGTTAGATAAACATTATATTTTTTTTTGTAATACATCATGAGTTTCTATATGAAATATTTAGAAGACATAATTCCAAAAGTTAAGCATTGTACATTAACTAAGCAATAAGGATTAAAAATCATTTGCAAATAGATAAGTTTTCTACACAAATACCACTTGAGAGATATACGAATTGGTCTGTCGACAAGATATCTAAATAGTAATAGTTTAATAGCCTCTTGAACTGGTATCGTTTCAGATGTTTTTGATTAAGAATTCCTAATTTCTGGTCATACACATTATATTTCATTATCAATGCATGATGCATTTATTATAAATTAGTTTGACTGTGGAACTCTACTAAAATTATCATACATTGGATAAACAAGTAAAGGTACCCTTTAATAAAATTTTATCAATATTTTATCCTTGGTATTTTAGAAGGAAATACACAAATGCATTAGGACTCAAATCTACTGTAATAAAAATTATTATTTTTTTTTTTAAAGATTACTAAATTTCTTTATTTACAGAATTCGAGTTAGTTTTGAAATCTGATTGAAATTAAAGAAAATTAAGGAAATCGCTATATATTAGAAATAAAAAAAAAAAAATGTTTAAAGCATTTTTCTTCTGTAGGGTAAAGAATTTGTATAGTAAAAATAAAAAAAAAAAAAAATGTACTATGTTTCTAAGGATAATTATAAGAACTTATATTATTATAATCACTATTTTAGGTGGAATTAAGCACCTTGTTACTTGTAAGCGCGTGTTCGGCGCGTCACGACCGCGGTCGGCCGTCGCCGGCAGTCGTCGAACTCTCCCCCCCCTCCTCCTCCCCTGCGAGCACGGAGACACGCAGACGCCGCGCGCCGCCGGCAGAGGGGGAGAAGAAGAAGAGACGGAGTAGGTAGTGCGCTGTTGGCCGCCGGAGCGAAGAGTAAAGGAAAGGAAGTGAGAGAAGTGCAGAAGGTGAGAGAAAGGAGAAGAGAAGAGTAAGGAAGAGCCAGAGAAGTGAGAAGAGTGATAGGAAAGTGAAAGGTGAGAAGAAAGTGAGAAGTAAAGGAAGAAAGTGAGAAGTAAGAAAGAAGTGAGAGGTAGAGGAGAGAAGAGTAAGGAAGAGGGAGAGAAAGGCTGAGAAGAGAGAAAGAGAGAGAGGGTGGAGTAAGAAGAAGAAGCCGGGCGGACGCGAGCGAAGGAGCCCAGAAGACCACCGGGGCAACCACCACCGCCGAGAACGTGAGCTGAAGAGAGGGAGAGAGTGACAGCCGGAGGGACGTCAGCACCCTGGCGAGCGGCGAACACCCGCCGCATGTCTTTCTTCGTGTGTCTCCCTTGTGTCCCCTGTCCCCTCCTTCCATCCCCGAGCACCCTCCTCCCAAGTCGGCAAGTGCGTCGGGACGCGGGTCGCGGTCGTGACGTGCCGAGCACGCGGATCGGGCGAAATTTGTGGTGATAGTGTAAGAAAAAAAATTTTGTGTGCGAATAAACGGGTGTCTTAGCTGTAGTGGATCAAAAAAATTTTTCTTTCTTTTTCTTTCCCTCCCTTTCCAGACCGGCGGGACCTCCTCCGAGGTAAGTAAGGAGTAAAGCAGCGAGGAAGATTTCTTTTTGTGAACGCGAGCAATCGAGACATAATTTATATTCTTTTGTGTGTCGACATAAATTCATTTTGCCGCATCACAATATATATATATACATATATCTGTGTGTATATATATATATATATATATATATCTGTGTATACACGAATGTACACTAAGCACATTTGAACGCTTGCTTTGCTGTCATTGAAGCGTTTTTGAACATATACATTTGGGTGAGGATTTCGGAAGAATTCCTACATTTCATTTTACGGAAAATGTATGCATTTATGCTTTTTGCGGTACTTACTATGGATGTCATAGTGCTCTTTTGCTTTCCAAATTAAATTCAAAATTGAATTAGAATGGCGAAATCGATATAAAAACCATAAAATTGTTAGTTTTTGGTATTTTTGGTATATAAAAAAAAAATTTTTTTTAAAAGAGATGTATGTTTCATAAAAGTGCAAATTTTTGTTCCGTTCAATTTTTCGCGCAGCTGATATTTCTGTAGAATAATTTAACAATTTCATCTACAGTTCTTTCGAAAATCTGCGAGTTCTGTCTTTACTTCAGAAAGCACCCATATCTGATTTGCCTCAAAATTGGCATATTACCATTTTTGGTATGTTGATTATTACTATCGTTATGATTTTTTATACATTTTTTATTTTTATGACAAAATACATAAAAACTACGTAAATGTGTAAACATTATGTTCTGTGAAATATTTTTAAGAATTTAACATAATGTTTATAATAATAGTTTCACATCTATAAAGTGTTGAGTTCAGTTTAGTGGCTGAGGATGAACCGTAGCGGTTCGAAACGTCGAACACTAAGGTAATTCTAAATTTAAGGTGGTAGGAGCAGTCAGTTTGTCCTTTACTAACATAAAATATTACTCTTATTATTTTTATTTTGTTTTATTTGTTATTTTAGTTTTATTTTTATTTTATTATTAATTTTATTTTATATTTATTTTTAATTTTTAATAGTTTTATATGGGTGAATATAAACAAGGACAATCTGACTGTCATTATTTTAGCTAACATATTATATTATAAAGACTGTAAAACCGATAGAAATATTTATGAATTTAATTCAGAACAGTCGATATAAGTACAATTTTTACTTTTATAAAGTGTATCTTCACTCATATTTCTATTTTAGATGTTTTTACCGTAGATCTTTTATTTTAAAAAAAATACATACTAAGTGAGAAGCGTTCTTAGCATAAAATTTCATTAGCCATAGCAATGTCTATATGTTAGGAATCTATATATTTCTATATATATATATATATATATATATATATATATATATATATATATATTGTGACGGAAGTCACAATGAACGACGGCCTCTGCCGTGGGTACCTCGGAAGAAGGTGTACGAATTAGTCATTAATCGACATCTTTGCTTTTCCGAGGTGCTGTCAAGTGAAGCCGCAGCGGGAAGAGAGAAGCGACAAATAAAGCCCGAATCGATGCGCGCGCGCGTGGAACGAGAGCGAGACGCGTATGCCTCCGCCGTCGGAAAGAGTGAGGGAGAGGAGAGGGCCCGGCGAAGAGAGGGGGGTAGGGGAAGACGCGCGACGAGCAGAGACATCATTGTACGTTCGACCACCGAGTAATACTTATAGTTTCCGTGGTTTCCCCCTGTCTTTCTGAGTTCGCAAGTATTACCTAGCCGTGTAGAGCAATTTCCTGGTGTTTATACGCTTCTCCGATCACCCCGCGAGTTAAAGTGACAATTGTAAGAGACAAGAGACGAGTTAGTGAAGCGTGGGTGCAGAGTTTGCGAGGCAGCAGAGAGCCGTGAAAGATCGCGACGCCGGCTACCTAGTTGGCGGACAGCCAAGCCCGCACCGTGAGGAAGAGTGAGTGACAAATAGAGCTCGCGCGAGCCCGAGTGTCCAAGCCAAGCCGAGGGAGGTGACCGCGAAGCTCACCTGAGCCGATCACGACCAGCCCGAGCAGTGAACGATTTAGCCAGCGCCTTCCATTGACAGCCAGCGACAGCATGGTGAGTCCCGACGGCCGCGTAGATTGCAAGTCCTGGCCACGGATCGCTTAGCAATGGCGGCGCGTACGCGAAGACGAGAACGTGCGCGCACGTATTGGAGAGCGGCTCCAGGAGAAGAGTCGGCAGCCCGGAGACGACGACAGCTAGATAGCGAGTATGCGTCTGCGTGTGTGTGTGTGTGAGAGAGAGAGAGAGAGAGAGAGAGAGAGAGCGAGCAGCGCGACTGTGTGTGTGTGAGAGAGAGAGAATCGGAGTATGTGCACCGCGTAGACGAAGTGCATGTGCACTCCTTGTCCGAGAAAGTGTGTGCGCGATACCGAGAGTGTGTGAGAGTGAGAGACAGAGAAGACGATCGAAAAGTTGTATAGCCGCGCGAATAAACGGTTTATATATCAGTGAACGGGGTGTTCTTATTAACTACCGCGCACCCCCATTTTCTTTTCCAAATTCTAGCGTTGCCCTGCTTATTCAGCAGACCCCCTCGTGGAAAAAGGACGAGGATCATCAGCCGGAGACTTCAGCAGGTAGGTGCTGACAGTAGAGATCAGAGTCTGTAGCGGCGGCCAGGGCAAATAAAGCCGCAACGTTACAATATATATATATATATATATATATATATATATATATATATATATATTGTAACGGGGTACTTAATTATTAATCACTCGGTAGAAGTACCCGTTAACAGAGTTGCAAAGAACCCCAAATGGATTCAATTGTTTAAAACAATCTTTTTGGACCGTAGGTTCTTTGCGGATATTTCTATTTACCTTTAAGATTTACCTTTGTTTATTCTGAAAATTATATAAGTGATAATATATATTGATAAATTATTGGTAATCCAGGAAAAGACGGATTAATTATCAGGAACGAGGGGAGAATATTTCTATATTTTCTACCACTAATAAAAAAAATCAAAAGTAGATTTATTTAATTAATTAAGAAAATAACTTAAATTTTTATTTAATTTGATAAAATTATAATAAATAATATGCTACACCTACCTAATACGCACCCGTGATAGAATAACACACGAATCCGCTCACACAGGGTGTGAGAGAGCTAAATTTGTAAGAATAATAGAAAGAGAAAGCAACAAGAGCGCCACCTTATGAAGAACAAGATGTACTACTAAAGAAAACTGTGTGCGCGCTTGTTACTGTTACTATTCTTACTCTATGTCTATATCTCTCTGCATCTCTTACACGTTCTAAAGATAATGTATAAGATCTAATATTATCAATTGATAAAATTAAAGAAAAGAGTAGAAGTAAATATGACTCTACTGAAATCCGAAAATACAATAAATATTGGTTTATTGCACCCTTTGAATATTCGGCAAGAATTTCCGATTATCAATACTTTTATTATTTCTCGAAATTCACTTCTAAACAATATTTTGATTGATCAATTTATCACCTTTGTACAATAATGGCCATACACACTAATTTTCAAAAAGATTTCAAACCCGTCTATTATCAAGGTATCTATTAGAATAATTAACTATATTATAATAATTTTTATTCTCCTTCTCTCTCCCTCGTTTTCCCTTTTTTCCTCCCTTTTTTCCTATTTGTTCAAATAATCAACATGTATAGGGTGAACTAACCTATACATGTTAAAATATATACGCCCCTATGCTCTCTCTCTTCCGTCGCGCCGTCGCATCGACGGCCCGCGGCCTGTGTACCGCGTCTGACGACTCTGCGGATCTGTCACCGTCCGGCAAATAACATAATTAAAGACATATTCAATTTTACTTGTCCCTCTTCTTTATTCTTTTTCCTTGACCTGACGCGTCCTCGTGCATGCGACGTTTCGCCTTTCGCGGACCGCCCCTCTCCCTCACCGAGTCGATTCGGGGTTAAGCCCAGCCGGGCACATTTTCTACAACGGCTATGCCCGCCATTCTCGTTTTCAGAGCAGACACGCGCACCGTTACAATATATATATATATATATATACTGTAACCGTTGATTTGACGCTTACGATTCCAGGGCTGCTCGATATCTTGATATCGAGCACGATGGAAACCGACATGACACCAACGTGCGACGCGCGCAACGATAAGAGGAGATATGGTCGAACCAACGAGCAGTATATGCGTCTTTTGAATCCGCTCTTGCGCAAACAGACCGAGGTATAGCGAAGAAGTAGACGGAAGCACCCAGTGCAATTCCCCGTGTCCGCCGTATCGACATCTACGACAGCGATCAGTGCCCGGGCGGACTAAGAGCGTAGAGCGCGAGGACGTGAGATCTGTTTCCGTAGACGCCAAATAGCCAAGCTCATTACTACATTACTAAAAACCTTAATTGCGGGAAAGCCCTAATGACAGCAGTATATTTCTATTTTGTATATTATATATTATATATCTGCATTTTGTCCTAAGGACGTAGAAGAGATTTCACCTGCGCACATTTACCATTGTATTGTAACGCCATATATATACGCAAATACATATAGCAGATATACGAGTCATGAATACACTCTTCACCTTGAACGCTTTGCTGTTCAACAAACCTTAAGCTAGTATTACAATAATGTCCTTTATTATCTAATATTTTACATAGTCATAATTGAATGAAGTAAACAAATATTATTATTACATAAGCCATTTATAAGTTACATTAAATTATCTTTAAATAATTTTATCATCTTACTCAATCTAGTCATCCTGCTGAGCTCCAATGGGAAGAGGAGCAAGTTTCTTTACGCATCTTTTAAAGATACAACGTGCAGTTTTTACAGTTGCTACTCAAACGATGTTGAGTTGAATTGATTGGATGAATTGATCTGAATCGAGTTTTACAATGCGCCGAGATTCCAGTGCATTGATGGCATACTCTCTTCCTTTATTGTGATGCGTGTACCTTCCTTAATATCAGTAGCATCGCCTGTGCGTACTTGCTGCGCGTACGCAACTCGTGTAGATATTCCTTATGCCAACGAGTTGCCATAAGGATAATCTATTTCTTGGTATCGGTAGGTCATCATAATCCGGTAATCCTTTCGAAACATCGCCGATAAGGAAGTGAGTGTAGTGAGTGAGTGGAGAGTGGACTCAAAGGGCGTGAATTCAGGATAGATTCGATTTCAACAATGCAAGTGATAAATTGTTCGTGCGTCAGTAAAACGTTACCTACTGTTCGACATAAATAATATTTAAACGACATAACTGCGACCTCCCATAACCCACCGAAATTTGGTGATCTTAGCGGTATAAAATCTACTCGATGCCTTCATATTGAAAATGTTTCTTTATATAATTGTTGGATTATTGCCATCATAGAAATGGATTAATTTCTCTTAACTGATTTTTAACGCCAACGAAATTGGTCGCATTATCGGAGTAGATGTGCCAAGGCATGCTACAACGTGATATAAATCTTTTAACAGCTTGCAAACACGTTTCTGTTGTAAGGTTGCTTATCAATTCAAAATGAACTGCTTTTGTAACAAAGCAAACGAAGACGGTAACATACAATTTTCTGCTTGTTTCTGAATTACTTTTCCTTGATTAAAAAGAGACTACAATAATTCATTCTAGTTGTTTTAAAAGCTTGCCTGATCACCCATTTTGTATTTAGGAATAATTGGGCTTAATTTTTTGCATTGAACACATTTACCGATTATGTATTTAGTTCTGTTTTTTCCGTCTATTGGCCAGTATTCATTAAGAATCGCATAAATGTGGCTTGAACACCAGCATGTTAGTAACGTTCGTGTTTGTCGCTTATGATTAAATTAGTTGCACGTTCCCGCCGGTGTAGTAGTATCGGATATTTTTTAGAGCACGCGATGTTTGCATTAATTATGCGCCCCTCGACTCGTATAATGCCTGCCTCATCGATCAAGGGTCTGAGGCAGAGAAGCGCACTTGTTGATTCTAACAGTTCTTGTTTCTCTAGCTTCTTAAATTCTAATCTAAAATGCTGCGCTTGAATTTTTCCTACAATACAATTTTATGTATCGCCGAGTTCGCTCGCAATGTAATGACCTTAAGTTTTGTACTTGCAGTTCTATTTGTGAACGCACCTCGACACAAGGCAGTAAATCTAATTAAACCATTACATGATAAAAACGCTGAATTGTATCATTTATTGATAACTTGCTTACATTTACTAGCACAACCTTTAGTTTTTGCTCTGCAAAATCTTACATTCACTTTCCTTTCTCTGTAACCACACTGGGTCACTCCATCAAAGCGAATTATTTAGAAATTCAGACGGTTTTTGGCCTCGTGATAATACATCAGCAGGGTTTTCTTCGCTGGCTCTATGATGACTGATCATTATGCTTAGATAATTCTTGAATTTTAGCCACTCGATTCGCGAGAAAGGTACGACGTGTATGCGAAAAATGATTTAATCCAATGCGGTCCAAAGTCCCACGACTTTTCTCCTTGATAATCGCATGATATGGTATATAGTACGCCTCATGCAATTCATTGTTTTCTGTAATAGCTTTTATGTGCTGAAATTTTAAATCTCGTCAAAATTGCACATACTCGGTCTTTAATGCTTGATTATTATCTAATTTATTTTCAAGAGAATAAAATCGCTTAAGGAGAGTCGTATTTATTTCACCAATTTTCTTGCGTTTTTCATGAAGTGGCAGATTAACAATATAACATCCATCCTCATTTCGTTTGATGGTTTCCTCATATACCTTCTCATGTTCGTTCTCCTCGCTGGAACGGTGTCGCTTATATTGAATTTCTCCCAAAAATGTGATAATTGCTTTTCCAAATTTTTTACAAGATGGCAGTATTGTGCTCTTTTATGACTTGGTGAAGAAGTTTCTAGTTCACCTGCAATAATCCAGCCTAATAATGTTTTCTGACAAATGAGCTCAGGATGCGTCTTTAATTCAAATTGACCATTACTAAGTAATTTGTAAAATACTTTCGCTCCTAAAAGAACATCTATTTTTGCGGTCTTGTCAAACTCTGAATCCGCTAAAATTACGCCCGAAAAGAATACCGGTAATGCTTGATAAAGTGACAAATTCTAATTCTCATCCATATGCAATTATGCATGGTCTTACTACTGCTGATAATGTAGATTGTGCACACGTTATTATTTCTCCGAGCCCAGAAAATGATAAATGTGTCCCTTTCTTTTAAATTTAATTTTGACGCGAATGCTTGGAATATAAAATTGATCTGTGAGCCACCGTCAAGTGAAACTCGGCATTCGTCAGGTTTCTTTATCTTATCTAAAATATACTCGTGCGGTGCCTAGTAAGCCCTCAGAATCCACTGGAGATACTAACGCTTACTGCCACGATCTTACACGATTGAATGATTGTTGATTCACTCTCTATCTGCTGATTCCTATTATCTCTATGCATAGCTACTAGAACAGATGTAGGATGTTTTTTTCTCATTATAGTCGACGTGTAAAATGAGATATGTTTTTTATGACATCTTTTGCAATTGGAAGCCTCACAGTTAAATGTATGATGTTTTTCTCTTAAACAATTCATGCAGAGATTTTTTCGTTTAGCAGCACTTTCGCGTTTGCGAGGGCTTAAATGAAGAAACGATTCACAAGTATAAATACTATGGTCTAGTTCTCATTGAGTATTTACGAGCGCAAAGCCACGCGATGCCAGATGTTACTGTACCGCCAATGTACGCGTAGCAATAAAGCTCATGAATTCATCAAATTTCAGTTTAGCCTCATCAGAAAGCGAACGGTCCCAAGCCCACGTGTTAATTTATATAATTATTGAGCAATAATAAAAATTAAAATCGAATCCCAATGTTCTATTGGCTCCTTCAAGAATTTTAATGAACTAACATACCTTTGAGCTGCTTCTCTTAGTGATCTTAAGTGTCATGGAGATTCCTTTGTAATACTATTTCTCTCGAATAATGCCTGTAAGTACACGCTTATAATTTTACGCGGTTTATTGCAACGTTCTTTTAGTAGCTGCCAGGCGACTTCGTAGTCTTCGCCCGATCTCTCCAACCGATCTATAATTGAAATGCCACGTACTAAATCTCGCAATGAATCGAATTTGTGTGACGTAGGAATTGTATCTACATTATGTACTAAAGATTGAAAGGTGTTTTAGAAGGCTTTCTATTCTAGCGCATTTCCACCGTACGGGGTACTGTTCAACTTTGGTAAAAGCGAATTTGTTTGTTGAATTGTTAAGCTTTGCGCCGCACTTTCATTAGCTCTAGACTGCAAATTAGTATTCGGTTGAAAGACCTTTGTGCGCTTACTAATCATCCGCACATTTAAAATACTGCTCCTCAAACTGGTCGCGTTCACTCTCTTGCTACGTCTCTAACATTTCATTAAGCCTAGCTTGTAAAACGAGATCGTCGATTTCCCCTTCGCCCGAGGAAGCAACAAGTCTCTCGTAGTACGGTGCCAAGTACCCAATAAGCGGGGCCGCTAGAAGCCATCGAGAGAAGAGCGGTGAGGGAGACCTCAATTCGCGTACGCGAGGATGAGTCCAGGTCCGATGTAAGAGGCAGTACTACAAGGCCGAAGAACCAAAAGTTAGGCCGGGAGCGATCATCCCGAGACGCCAGTCCCGACGTACGAGTCATCGCCGAGGAGTATGGGACAGGTAGAGTGCGCGGGGTAGGTACTACTTCTTTGCTCCATCCTCGAGTGTATCCTCCGTGAGGTCTACAGGGACAGTGTAGTGCGCATTAATATAGCTTTCTTCCGGTATCCACACCGCGTGGAATTCGCCACCCTGGTGAGTCTGCCGTGACCACCTTATCGATGCAGAGCGCGTGTGTACGTAGTGTTGTCTAACCGACACAAAAGGAGAAAGCGAGTCGCATACAGCTCGCCCTGAGATTCCTGTCTAAGCTGGCGCCGAATGAGTATTTTGTCGGTCCAATTGTATTATTGTAAGTTATCTTCCCTCTGTTCAGGAAGACAGCAGTTCCGCCAAAAAGGTAAGGTAATCAAATAAATGTTACATACGGCTCCAGTGGCTGGATGCCTACTGTGTGGCAATAGACCCGCAATATAAAATGCATAAATATGCCGTTATAATATATATATATATATATATATATATATATATATATATATATATATATATTGTAATGCCGCGATCTTCTCTCCGAAAGATGAAATTTATTTCAATCCCGGCGATGTCGCGCACACACAAAAGAAATAATTTAATTTATCACTCCACTTACCTTACTCCTCAGAGGGGGTTCCGCCGGTCTATAATAATAATGAAACGGGAGATTTCGGGAAAAATTACCCACGACTCAGTTTAAGCCTCCGTACAAAATCCTTTATTCACAAATAACACGAGGAAAATACAACAGGAAAGAAAGTTTCGCTCGGCCCATCCCGACCGCGACCCGCGTCCCGACGCACTCGCCGAATTTTGGAGAGGATGACGGGGAAGGGACAAGGGTAATGGCCGAGGAGGAAAAGGAGAAGAAAAACACGCGGCGCCCCGCTGACGGTCGGCTCGCTGTTGCCGCGGGGAGTACTCACGCGCCAAGATCTTCGGCGGTCACGTGGCTCCTTCAAAGTCTCTTCGTCGTCCCCTTCGCTCCTCGCAACTCTGCTCCGCTCTCGATTCCGCCCCTCACTCTCTTGTCTTCTTGGGCCCTTCTGCTGTCGTCCTCTCTCTCTCTCTCTATTTCTCTCTATCTCCCCAGCTCACTCCACTGCACTTTCGATGTCCGCACTGCCTTCGACCTCCCGGATCTATCTTCTTGCCTCTCCTAAATTACGATAACGCTCCCATTCTCACTTCTGTACTCGCTTTTCCAATCTCCTCCGCTGCCCTTCTCCGGTAATATCTCTCTCTGGCCTCTACAACTATTACTACTTCTCGTTCTCTCTCTAGCTCTCTCTCTTCGACGAGCGACTTGTTCCCTGGCCGACAGCGGAGTCCCGCTCGTCTTACTCCTCACAGGGAAGAAGGATGGGAGAAAAGGGGGGAGGGAATTCGGCGGCGGCCGACGACGGCCGATCGCGGTCGTGACGCGCCGAAATACGCGTTTACAAAAAGAATTAATTATCATTTGTGCCTTTTATAACAGTGTCCAGAATGGAAAAAAAACATTAATTTTCTCGCTTACATTCCTCTTTCATTCTATTTTTTTTTTTGATTCAAAATTTTTAGTATTATGAAATTATCACTATTAGTGCTTCATACGCTTTAAAACAACGAAATTTTTACTCGAATTTGACGAACCGTTTGCTGCGCTTTGCTCTACAAATTCATTAGCAATTTTTTTTAGTTAGAGTAATAGTCATAGTAATAATAATAATTAATACAATAATCATAATAATAATAAAATTAAAAAAAAAAAATAAGTAAATATAATAATAGCATTAGTAAACAATCATTTTAACATATGGGACTGTTTAGATTAGTAAATCTCCAATGCCATATGCAATCGACTAGTCGAATATAAAAAGACGTGAATTTGGACGGATGTAGAGAAAGATTACAGCAAACAGTTACGTGTTATGTCACAAACAAGTTCTTTATGCACAATCAAATATTTTATAATGAATGTCTCTATTAAATGAAATAATATAAAATTATTTCCTTTAGTGGGCATTTCGATATCTTTCCTTCATCGTGACGCATACAAATTCTGAATAATCACACTTTACATTCATCAATAGTTATATATCCATTTGAGTGATTCTGATATTAATTGTATTGATCGATGTATTGTTATAATGAAAATACGATGGGGTTTATAAAAAAATTTTTACTACATATTGTAGATTAACGCAAGCTTATACCCCAGTTACATTATCATTTACTGAGAACACATTATACCATAATAGCAATTTTCATTTATTTACTTAAATTTTAATTTTTTTTTTGTTTTTTTTTTTTTTTTTTAATTCAAGATAAACATTTTAATTATTAATACACTGTTCCAATCAAACTAAAATCATTCGTGAGAGAAAAAAAAAACAAACATTTTGCACAACAAAATTTGTTCGCTTAACTCGATAATTAATAATCTCAAAAATAAACTTAAGAAATTTAAGACTGAATGATAATAATATATTGCTGATTCCAAATGACAATAAAAAAAATCACTTCTATATCTCACCTGTCTTAATTTGATTGATCTTCTATCATCTCGCTTATTACCTATCTTAAATTTATGTTAATTTTTAACATGTCTTATATTATCTCTTAAATCTATTTAAATGTATTTTATCTCGCTTATTGTCTCTTAAATTTATTTCTCTTTCTATTATATCTTATTACATTTTAAATTTATTTGAATTTCTATTATATCACGTATTATATCTTAAATTTATTTATCTTTCTATTATATAACTTACGTCTATTAATTTCTAACTATCTTCTTTCTTCATGTTAATCTGTAACTATTCTCATTATCTATTCTTATTAAATCTTATGTCTGTTATTAACTTCTTCTTTATTCTTATTATTTATCTTACGTTTATTAATTTCTAACTATCTTCTTTCTTCTTGTTAATCTGTAACTATTCTCATTATCTATTCTTATTAAATCTTATGTCTGTTATGAACTTCTTCTTTATTCTTATTATTTATCTTACGTCTAATATTTTCTAACTATCTTCTTTCTTCTTGTTAATCTGCATCTATTCTCATTATCTCAGAATTTCATTAACCTATTTGATCTGTCATTGTTCCTTCTTTTTTTTCTTTTTCCTTTCATAATTACTCTCCCTTTTTTTTTTTATCAAATCTGCTTCTCTTTTTTTTCATTAATTTATCCATTTGTTTCATTTGTGTTGGTCGTATGTTCATCCATGTAACTATCTGCATTATTTGTACCTACCTATAATTTCTTTCCTTTTTTTTTCCAGTTTCACCTTGTCTTCCTTATTATTCATATCTTTTTCCTTGCATCACCACTATCCATTATTATTACCACCCATAATTACCACTATTCACTTACTTTATTATTTCTTATGCACAAATTTGTCCTTTATTTATTTCATCTTCACATTCACCTGGTTGCGCGAGCAAAACCTTGGCATTCGTCCATGCCGTGGTATAGGTTAAGCTACTCGTTGTTCTACCAGCAGACGGTTATGCGCGGCTCGTGGCGCGGGGAGGTATGGGGGAGGGAGGATGCCGAGCACAAGGCGCGACGGCGCGCGCGAGTGCCTTGAGGTTTTCTTGTCCACGGGGTGGCGTGCGCGTCGTCTTTTTCCTGGACAAGTCGGCGCGGGCGCCTTGTGACGCTCGTCACAAATCTCGCCTCCTAAACCGGACTTCGTCCGCAACTCTTGGTGTCGTCTTCTTGATCGATTTCTTTTTCTTCTCCTTGAATGCCCCGTCATTGTGTGGGCGTCTCGTGGTTGGCTTCGCATGTTTACGAACGTCCCTCTTGATTAGTGATTACTGGTAATTAGTTTCGCCTTGCCCCTAGGTCACCTCCTGGTCTGCCTCACCTTCTCTCTCGGTCTTCTGGTCCTTCGGTCCTTCGGTCCTTCGTGTCCCCCCGCGTCCCAGGGGTTCCCTTTATTGCCCAGCGACGGCCTCCAGCAACAGTCGCACTAACGCCCTCACCGATACCCGTCGTGGCCCTCGACGGGTAGGTCGGGGGGTGACGACGGCTATCAGTCGCTGCGGTGATGCTCCTGCTGCCGGTGGGTGATCTCGGGTCCCACGCGGTGATGTTGGTGCCGTGGGCGCATGGTCCGGAGCGCGAGAAACCGCGAGGCTTCTCGTCGCAGTCCGGGTGGGCCACCCCATATAACGCCGATACGCCCGGTGACAGCGGGGGCAGCTCTCAACGACAACCCCGCGTCGCCCGCAGTTGCAAGAGTACGTTGCAGCTACGGGTCGGGTGCAGTCCCTGCGCATATGCCCTGTCTGCCAACAGTTGTAACAGTGCCGCCGGGGTGGGTCCACCTCGGGCCGCGTCCGTATCGGCTCTAGGCCATCAAACAGTACCCCCGTCAAGCGGGGGTATCTCTCTCCGTATGGGCGCTCCTGACGAAGCTCCACACGAGGGCGTTCTGCTCTCGGGGGTCCGGTGGGAAACACCGAGTCCTCCCGCGGCGAGACGGACCGTTCGACCACGGTTTCGCCATCCGAGGACGACGAAGACCATGACGACTCGGAGCCGCCGCCACGGATCGGAGGTAATGACTCTGCCACCGTCCAGGACTCCCGCGGGACGGGCTGAAACTCCGGGAACGGTCGATGACCTGCACGAGGCCGGGAGATCTGTGGTCGTGCCACCTCTCTTCCGAGCCCTGAACGGTGATGTCTCCGCATGTTTCATCACTAAAAGAATAAGTGCGGAGTTAAGGGATAGCTTCACCACTCGTCCGGTCTAACTACCAAGGAAAAAGGAGAAGGGGGAAAACCCAAGGGAAACCGGAGCGTCTCATCACGAACCTATTAGCCGAGCCTGGGACTGGCAACGTCGCGAGGGGAAGGGACATATCCCTTTAGCTCCGACACGTGCACCTTCGCGTTTCGCCGACTCGAGCCCGTCTCGAGCACGTAAACCGTCGGGGAAAGCTGAGCGGAAATCCGAAAGGGGCCCTCGTACCTAGGAGCCAATTTGGAGGAGAAACTCTGGGTCCCGCTCGATAACACGCGTACCCTGCGCAACACATGGTCTCCCACCCTGAAACTCACATCTCGTCTACCTCGATTGTAGTAGCTTTCTTGAGTGGCCCATGCCCCGTCGATGTGGCAGACGACAAGGTCCCTTTACGCGTCTAATCGCCGCATACGGTCCTTCCATACCTCGGGGTCGATCCTCGAAACCAACTCGCGTCCCTCAACCTCTCTTCTGAAGCCTTTGACCGATTGCGGGTGCCGGCCGAAGTTTAAAAACGCTGGTGACACTCTCGTTGATGTTTGTGTCGCTGTGTTCATGGCGTGACGTAGTTCGCACAGATGTAGGTCCCAATCGCGGTGGTCCGGTCCCACTAATATGGAAATCATGGTCTTTAAGGTCCGATTACTCCGCTCTACAGGGTTGGCTTGTGGGTGGTATGGTGGCGTTGTGACATGTTTCACACCATATCGTTCTAACATCTTCTTTAGTACGTGATTATCGAATTCAGTCCCATTGTCGCTCAAGAAGTAGTCTGGCGTGTTTCATCGGAATAGGACTAAATCCTCGAAAGCCTTGGCGACTGCCTTGCCGTCGGCTCTCTTCAACGCCTTTAATTCGACCCATTGGGTGAATAGGTCCTGGAAGACCAGTATATACTTGCATTGCCCCTTACTCGGGGGAAGCTCGACGACATCGGCAGCCACAACGACCCAGGGTTTTTCCACGATGCGATGACCCATTAGTCCTTGTGGTCCTGTTTGCATGGGCTTATGCCGTTGGGACCCGGGGCACTGGCGAACGTAGGTGTTCATATCGTGGTAGATCCCCGGCCAGACGTAATCTCTCGTGATTCTGTCGTACGTCTTCTTGACGCCCATATGGCCAGCTGACGGTTCCTCATGTGCCTCACGCAACACTCTCTCTCTCTGTGGTCCGTTGGTACAACGAGTTTCCAACTCTCGTGATCCTCTGTCACGTTCTCCAAAATAGGGTCCACCCTGCGCCGGTATAACATACCATCGTGTACACTCCACCCCGGAAACTTGTATGGGAATCCTATGACTTCCTGAACCCTCTGGGTCTACCAGTCATCCTCACATGGTTCGAATGCAGCAATTTCTTCGAATTTGTTCTCGAACATCCGGGACAACGCGTCCGGAACGTGGTGAATGGCTCCGCGTGTATGTATTATCTCAAAATCCCATTGCTGCATCTCTAGGGCCCAGCGAGACAGGCGGACAGTAGGTTCTTTCAGGTTCCGGAGCCAGCGAAGTGCGCTGTAGTCCGTAATTGCTGTGAACTTATAGCCTTCCAAGTATGATCTAAATTTCTTGATCGACCACAGCAACGCCAAACACTCTTTTTCTGAGGTCGTATAGTTGCGCTCCGCCGCGGTCAATACGCGATTCACGTAGACGATCGGATGCTCGCCATCCTCTCCCTCTTGCGTCAGTACTGCCCCGATCGCGTAATGGCTCGCATCACACTGTACCGAGAATGGCTTCGAAAAATCCGGCCGTGCGAGCACTGGCGCGGTCGTCAATGCTTCCTTTAGTTTGTTGAACGCCTCTTCTTGATCTGTGTCCCAGGTCCATGGTTGACCCTTCCGTAATAACTTAACTAACGGGATTTTCAGTTCCGAGTCTTTATCAATGAACCTTGAGTACCAGCCAACCATGTTTAGGAACCGACGCAGTTGCTTCACGGTGCTCGGGGCTGGGTACTCTATGGTCGTACTTTCTCTGGGTCTGGTCGGAGACCTTCACGGTCAACAGGAAACCGAGGTACGCCACTTGAGAACAGCAAAACTCGCACTTCTTCCTATTTACGGATAGTCCTGCACCTCTCAGTTGTTTCAACACGCGCTCTAGCCAGGCCATGTGGTCCTCAAACGATTCTGTCGCTACGATGATGTCGTCCAGGTATCCAAATACGTTGGGTTCATACTCTGGTCCGAACAGTGCGTCGATGAACCGCTGGAAGGTCATGGGGGCGTTCGTCAGGCCGAACGGCATTCTGGTGAACTGCCAGAGACCTGATCCGGGTACTGCGAAGGCTCTTTGCGTCCATTGGTATCTGGAAGTACGCTTCCTTTAGGTCTACCTTCGATAAGAATCTGGCCTTACGCAGTTTATCTAAGATAGAATCCATACTAGGTAACGGATAGGCGTCCTTGACGGTGACAGCGTTCAGGTCTCTGTAGTCCACACAGAAGCGGAACGAACCGTCGGACTTTTTCACGATAACAGGCGCGCTGCTTCACTCACTGGCCGAGCGCTCGATCACTCCTTTCTCAAACATCTTCTTCATTTCATCCTGTGCTACTTGCATCATCATCGGCGACATGCGTCTCGGCCGGTGCTTGACTGGAGCCGCGTCCTATACCTCTATTCTATGTTCGGTCAGGGTAGTCGCTCCCAATCGTTCAGCGACCTCGGGCAACAACTTACTCACGAGGTCCTCGACTAAGGTCCTTTGGTCCTCGCTGGCTTCGACGATACCCGTGCATTCGGCCGTTATAGCTAACTGTTCCTCTTCTGCCTCTTGTCCCGTGCGACTAAACTTTCTCCACCTTCCGCCTCGTATACGCCACTGTCCAGGTCCCAGACGGGCTTCGACCTCGCAAATCTGGCAAAAGTCCATACCCAAAATAAGATCATGGTCCAGGAAACTCGCGGCTTTGACTGACAACTCTCCGACAACCCCATCCACTTCTAATATTAGCGGTAGCTCGCCTAGCATGGTCGTCCCTCCGCCGAGGGCACTCTTCAGCCTCGTCGAGGTCGGCCGTAGTCGATCCTTGAATCGCTCGGCTACTCGAGGTCCGACGACCGAAACTACAGCTCCAGGATCGAACAATGCGCGATAATTCATCCCGTTCATCCCCACGGGAAGAAACAACCGATTCTCTAACGTCGCACCGGCTACCTCGGGTCCATCTTGATCCGGGCCGGTTTCTTCCGTCTGTACAGTTTTGTCCAGGTCCTGGGACTCCACAGGTCCTGATGTTCGATCTAACTCCGCTCCAGCTCTACTCCCCCCCTGAACTTTACTGTGGGGAGGTCCAGGCGTTAGCCAGGCTGGAGGCATACCTCCCGGCCATCTCGGTGGCGGGAACTCTAATTTCTTCAATACTTCGTTTAATCCGTAGTTAGTATTCTGCGGGGCACTATTGGCTTCGGACGCTTCTCTCGCATCTACCGTTGGTCGGGGCGGTATTACGACACACGGTCTCTCCTCCGCATACCACTTCGCTCCCTTGGTCTGACGCTCCCTCGGGGACTCTCCGATCTGCACTTGATCTATCCAACAATCTTCGATCTCACGATCCTATCGCCCCTCACACCGGACTCCGCTGTTCTCCTTCGGTACCTTTCGCTCTAGCATCGTATGCTCCACTTGATCGGTTGCCTCACACGTAGGCTTCCCCGGTTCACGCTTGACTTGCGGCTGGACGTCACCGCTCAGTGGCTCCTTTTTCTTCGGAATGGCTTCCTTGGACTCTGGCATGGGGTTCGATCCTAACGGCATCCCGAGGGTGAACGGGGGGTTGCGGGACTGTTGCGTCCCCCCGTCCTCTCGTTTCCCAACCTCGTACAGATGGGGGCGCAATCAGGGCGGTCACGGATTGCAACTCCCTCTCGGCCGCACCATTGGCACGACAGCGGGCTTCTCCGACTACTCGGGCAGTCGGTGGCATAATGGCCGCGTTGATGACACCGGTAGCATGAGATGCTCGGGCAGTTCGCCGCCCGGTGTCCTACTGCTCTACAGTGGAAGCACGAACCGTCGAACCGTCCGTCTTCCCTGTCACGCGCTGGCAGCGAGCTTCTCCGAGTCTCCTCACGGCTTCGATTCTCCCACCGACCATTGTCTTCGAAACGGCGACTCGGACGTTGTGGTGATCGGATCCTTGGCTGCCGTGCTTCCCAACTTCTCGGCCGCTGTCGCGGTACATTGGGAAATGGCCGTCTCACGGCTGCAGCGTAGCTCTACGGTCTCTCCGTTTTGGTCTTCACCATCGGTCTCGGCGTCTGGGTCTCCACCGGTCCCTGTACGGCCGCTACCTCTCTGAGCTTGGCTTTCGCTCCTTTGGTCCTCCTCCGTGTCTCCTTACTACATCCCTCGCTATCGGTCGATTCAGCCCTTCGGCCTCTATTACTCGACGTGATGGCCGCGACCTTCGTCGCCTTGGCCTTCGCTACGGCGGGAGCAGCACTGTGAAGTCTCATCTTTTCCTTCGCTGGTGGTGCGCTCCACCGGTTTTGGAGCTCCATTGTTCGCTCCATCTCGAGGCCATAACGTGTTAGTTCTGTAAAGTTGGTGAACGTCTTGCCCACCATGTAGACCTGATACTCTGGTCGTAATTTGTTGGCAGCGACCTTCACCTGCTCGCTCAACGGCGGCGGTCTCCGGAAGTACGAGACAATGTGTCTGAACTTGGCGACGAAGGTGACGACGGTATCGCTGCGGTCCTGGGTCCTCGAATAAAGTCCCCTTCGAAGGTCGTCCTCGCCCAGCTGGTTGATGAATCTAAGCCTGAGCGCCTCTTCAAAGGCTGCCCAGCTATTGGTCTCCGCCCGTATAGGTCGATACCACTGCTTAGCATCTCCTTTCAGGGTGCTGGGGATCGCCCTGATCAATTCGCTCTCCGTCAGGCGGTCTGAATCTTTACACTCTTCGAGGTCCGCGAGGTATTCTTCCGGATACTCCTGGTCGGTCCCCGAGAACTTGATACCCCAGTCCTTTAGGATTCTCGCTGGTGAGTGCTGTCCGTAACCCCGACCGCTCCCGTGTGGACACGCAAACGGGGGCGAGGTTGGCCTCACTGTGTCCCGTTCTAGGCTAGTGTTGCGGACGGGAGGTGGCGGCGGACAACAATCTCGGTCCGGATTTCCGGTCCGTTCGGTCGGCGGACGTTCTCGCGTCACGGTCGGTCCGTATTCTGCGGCTCTGCTTTCGGTCCGACCTACTTTGCTAGTTCCCGTCCTGGGGGTAGGGGCGCGCGTGGCTTCGGGCCGATCGCCTCCTCCGTGCTGACTGTCCTCTTCAGACGCCAAGTTTGCGTCGTCGCCAACCTCCTCCCTGGCGCGAGGACCTGATACGTTGCGGGCGATGCTCCTGCCATCGTCGATCACTCGTTGATTCGTATGCGACTGGAGCGGAACGCTACGACGCCGACACTGCTGGTCGAACTGCGTCAGGATCGATCGCCGATCCATCTCGTCCTGTAACCGCAGCCGCTCTTCTTCATTGCGTTCCATAGCCATCTGCAGGATGGAATCCAGTTGCAGACCTGCCACCCGTTTTTGATCTTCCAGGCGGCGCAACGAAGCCGACTGATCTGCCAGGCTGACCGTTGACACCACCCCCGGGTTGATCGTAACCGATTGAGTGTCTGACGTCGGTATAGTGCTACCCGCCATGGCGTACTTCGACGTGGTGGTAGTGCACGTCGTCGCGGTGACCGTCACAGCCCTGCCGGGTATCTGCGCGGCCTTGGGCGGCGAAGTCCGTAGGCTCTCGAAAGGGTTCACCTGCACCGTCGTCGGCGGGGTTGTTCGTCCAGGAATCTCCGGCTCGTCCAGGGTGGTCATCGGGCGTCCACGCCCACGTCCTGTCCATCTACGGCGCTTATCGACGAGGGAGTCATCCACGACTCGGGTCTGGTCCGCACCGCGAGTAGGCGACGAGTCCCGATCTTCCTCGTCTTCCGTTGTCCAGGATATCTCTAAGGCCGGGTCCTGATTACGGAGCTCAGCCCTTCGAAGGCGTCTCTGTAGCGTACGACGTTCACCGTGCGTGCTTGCACCTAGTGAGCTTAAGACGGCCTTTAGCTGGTCCTGGTCTAGACGGCGAATCCGACCGTACATCGCCCAGGCCCCATCGTACTGGTCCATAATTAGCTCCAACGACGCGTTGCTTGTGTCGCTCTTCACGGACGCCATGGTCACTTCCAGAAATTATGCCTCGTCTATTCGCTCCTGTGTACGATTGCCCTGTTCGAACCGCGATCTGCTTTGCCGTCCGGAATCGTCAAACGGAGGCGGGGCAGCGGACGAAAAACGGGGGTGCACGTGTGTAGGAGCAAACGGGTATGGGACCGAATCGCGTGCCAGCGGGATCGTTTACAATGAATTTCAAATTATAACATTTATCAATTAAATTATATAAATCTGGCGATTACCTTACTTTTTGTACTTAGAAGGGATCGAATGAGAGAGTAAAACAACTCGACGAGCAAGATTCCAACTATCGGTTTTACAATACCGTCGATACTATCTCGTCTAGGTATTTCGATCTCTTCCGTAATCTGATCCACTATTCTTGCAAATTCCACCCGATCGTAGATTTTTAGGACTTATCTTCCTGAAAAAGGGAAACAACGCGAGGTGGCTGGCAAGCGATCGGAATTGTCTGATGGACATCAGCAAAGATGTAAATATATATAGAATTATAATAATGCGTGACAATCAGTGATCAAATCAATCAATAGTAAATTTGTAACATATAATGAAATCAGTAACGTACCTCAATCAACAGTTAAGTTAGGGCTACCATGCCCCAGGCTCGTCTCCCGATTCGAAAAGAACGAAATTTTTATGATAGTTTATGAGGGTATGTAAACTTTTCAGTCGTATTCCTGTGGTATTTCTACTTCATATCTCCTTAAATAATTTCTTTGAAACTTTTACAGCGCAGAATATAATGACATGGACGTGCTTTAATAAGCATAAACTTTTTATCTTTCTTAATTCCTTCGCTTTGCGCCGTTAAAACGGACATCGTTGTTTACGATTTTGCAGTTTTTGTTTTTTTCCAAAAGTTAATTTAACAAAGAACGGTTTTTCTTGTAGGTTTTTCTTTTTTTTTTTTTTATGTCTTGTATTATAGCAATTACAGAGTTTTTAACAGCTTGCGTTCATGACAAAAAAAAATAAGTATCAAAGCAACATCTACCCGCGAGAAGTGGATTAGTGTTTCCCTATCGAACAGTACACGGACGGCCGAACAGTATATATGCATGTATATGCGTATGCATGCACACCCATTGCTTAAAATATAACTCACACGATTATGATTTTTACGAGCCGATCAAAAATTACTAGTTTGTTCTTAGAGTAAATTGAAATTTATAAATGTCATGTATTTTTTCAAAAAAAAGGTAACGTAATCTCAAAAATCTATATGTGAATTAATTAAAGTAAGTCCGCATAAAAATAAATGCCTGGTATTTTCAACGACACATTTACTTTAATATTACGGCTTTCGTTAAGCAGGAAGTCTTCAATAATTGTTTCTTTCCAACTAAATTATTTTGCATAGACGATGAAATGACGAAACATTATTTGAAATCATTTACAAAAATTAAATGCCCATATTTTACTGTTTGTTTTTGACTCACTTCTATTACTTCCTAGTAGTTGGTATTTTATTAATATTTATTATTTTATTGTCAAAAATACTCATTGTATTCACAGCAAATTTAATGCTATTTATTTGTCAATCATGAGAGCCCTTTCGTTTATAAATTGAAATGTATAAATTTTAAGCAAAAAAGTAAATTACGTACAATATAATTTCATGCAAAAAGAAATTAGTTTAGTTTACTAAACAATTCAAAGATTCAAGTAAAAATAGAAAGAAATTCATATATCACTTAAATGGGAATTTTCAAAATTTTTAATAAAAATTATGTGATTACTGCAAAGAAGAAGTTTTAAATTCAATTAAAATTTAGTAATCATTTTAAATTTAAACATAATTTTGCTCTCTAAATCTTCGGTCAAAAATCAAGAAATAATAAGAAATCAATAATTCAGATATGAATTTGTAAGATATACTATACACAATTAGTATATAGTTTACAATTTAAGATTTATTATTTATAACCGACATACGTTTTTACAAATTGGAAAAATTAAAAATATTTTTTTTTCTTCAAAAAAAAAATTAACTTTATTTCTCCTTTTTCTCTGAAAAAAATTAAATTTAATTTTTTTTTCTTCCACAAAAAAATTTTTTTTTTCACACAAAAAAAATTAATTAATTTTTTTTTTTTTTTTTTTTTAGTCACTCTCACTCAATCGATCGCGCAAATCCGCCCGCATGGCAACGGTCGTTTCCGCTGCACGCGGTCGTACAGCGACACATGGCCACGATGGCCGCGCCACGTGGCGATAAATTTAATTCCGCGATCCCGACCGGCTGAGCCCCACGTTGGGCGCCATTTTGTGATGCCGCGATCTTCTCTCCGAAAGATGAAATTTATTTCATTCCCGGCGATGTCGCGCACACACAGAAGAAATAGTTTAATTTATCACTCCACTTACCTTACTCCTCAGAGGGGGTTCCGCCGGTCTATAATAATAATGAAACGGGAGATTTCGGGAAGAATTACCCACGACTCAGTTTAAGCCTCCGTACAAAATCTTTTATTCACAAATAACACGAGGAAAACACAACAGGAAAGAAAGTTTCGCTCGGCCCATCCCGACTGTGATCCGCGTCCCGACGCACTCGCCGAATTTTGGAGAGGATGACGGGGAAGGGACAAGGGTAATGGCCGAGGAGGAAAAGGAGAAGAAAAACACGCGGCGCCCCGCTGACGGTCAGCTCGCTGTTGCCGCGGGTAGTGCTCACGCGCCAAGATCATCGGCGGCCACGTGGCTCTTTCTAAGTCTCTTCGTCGTCCCCTTCGCTCCTCGCACTCTGCTCTGCTCTCGATTCCGCCCCTCACTCTCTTGTCTTCTTGGGCCCTTCTGCTGTCGTCCTCTCTCTCTCTCTCTCTATTTCACTCTATCTCCCCAGCTCACTCCACCGCACTCTCGATGTCCGCACTCTCGATGTCCACACTGCCTTCGACCTCCCGGATCTATCTTCTTGCCTCTCCTAAATTACGATAACGCTCCCACACTCACTTCTGTACTCCCTTTTCCAATCTCCTCCGCTGCCCTTCTCCGGTAATATCTCTCTCTGACCTCTACAACTATTACTACTTCTCGTCCTCTCTCTAGCTCTCTCTCTTCGACGACCGACTCGTTCCCTGGCTGACAGCGGACGACGATGGCCGATCGCGGTCGTGACGCACCGAAATACGCGTTTACAAAAAGAATTAATTATCATTTGTGCCTTTTATAACAGTGTCCAGAATGGAAAAAAAACATTAATTTTCTCGCTTACATTCCTCTTTCATTCTTTTTTTTTTTTTTTTATTCAAAATTTTTAGTATTATGAAATTATCACTATTAGTGCTTCATACGCTTTAAAACAACGAAATTTTTACTCGAATTTGACGAACCGTTTGCTGCGCTTTGCTCTACAAATTCATTAGCAATTTTTTTTAGTTAGAGTAATAGGCATAGTAATAATAATAATTAATACAATAATCATAATAATAATAAAAGTAAAAAAAAAATAAGTAACCATAATAATAGCATTAGTAAATAATATTATTAAATAATAATAACAACATCATAACGGCATCATCATTACCCCATTCGTAATGCTGTATAAATTTCTAGTATTAATAAAGTTAAGGTCAATCATTTTAACATATGGGACTGTTTAGATTAGTAAATCTCCAATGCCATATGCAATCGCCTAGTCGAATATAAAAAGACGTTAATTGGGACGGATGTAGAGAAAGATTACAGCAAACAGTTACGTGTTATGTCACAAACAAGTTCTTTATGCACAATCAAATATTTTATAATGAATGTCTCTATTAAATGAAATGATATAAAATTATTTCCTTTAGTAGGCATTTCTATATCTTTCCTTCATCGTGACACATACAAATTCTGAATAATCACACTTTACATTCATCAATAGTTATATATCCATTTGAGTGATTCTGATATTAATTGTATTGATCGATGTATTGTTATAATGAAAATACGATGGGGTTTATAAAAAAATTTTTTCTACATATTGTAGATTAACGCAAGCTTATACCCCAGTTACATTATCATTTACTGAGAACACATTATACCATAATAGCAATTTTCATTTATTTACTTAAATTAAAATTTTTTTTTTTTTGTTTTTTTTTTTTTTTTAATTCAAAATAAACATTTTAATTATTAATACACTGTTCCAATCAAACTAAAATCATTCGTGAGAGAAAAAAAAAACAAACATTTTGCACAACAAAATTTGTTCGCTTAACTCGATAATTAATAATCTCAAAAATAAACTTAAGAAATTTAAGACTGAATGATAATAATATATTGCTGATTCCAAATGACAATAAAAAAAAATCACTTCTATATCTCACCTGTTTTAATTTGATTGATCTTCTATCATCTCGCTTATTACCTATCTTAAATTTATGTTAATTTTTAATTAACATAAATTAGCTTATTGTCTCTTAAATTTATTTCTCTTTCTATTATATCTTATTACATTTTAAATTTATTTGAATTTCTATTATATCACGTATTATATCTTAAATTTATTTATCTTTCTATTATATAACTTACGTCTATTAATTTCTAACTATCTTCTTTCTTCATGTTAATCTGTAACTATTCTCATTATCTATTCTTATTAAATCTTATGTCTGTTATTAACTTCTTCTTTATTCTTATTATTTATCTTACGTTTATTAATTTCTAACTATCTTCTTTCTTCTTGTTAATCTGTAACTATTCTCATTATCTATTCTTATTAAATCTTATGTCTGTTATTAACTTCTTCTTTATTCTTATTATTTATCTTACGTCTAATATTTTCTAACTATCTTCTTTCTTCTTGTTAATCTGCATCTATTCTCATTATCTCAGAATTTCATTAACCTATTTGATCTGTCATTGTTCCTTCTTTTTTTTTTATTTTTCCTTTCATAATTACTCTCCCTTTTTTTTTATCAAATCTGCTTCTCTTTTTTTTTTCATTAATTTATCCATTTGTTTCATTTGTGTTGGTCGTATTTTCATCCATGTAACTATCTGCATTATTTGTACCTACCTATTTTTTTCAGTCTTTAGATTCACTTTCTCTATCATCTCATTTAATGTATAATTTCTTTCCTTTTTTTTTTCCAGTTTCACCTTGTCTTCCTTATTATTCATATCTTTGTCCTTGCATCACCACTATCCATTATTATTACCACCCATAATTACCACTATTCACTTACTTTATTATTTCTTATGTACAAATTTGTCCTTTATTTATTTGATCTTCACATTTACCTGGTTGCGCGAGCAAAACCTTGGCATTCGTCCGTGCCGTGGTATAGGTTAAGCTACTCGTTGTTCCACCAGCCGACGGTTATGCGTGGCTCGCGGCACGGGTAGGTAAGGGGGAGGTAAGGGGGAGGGAGGATGCCGAGCACAAGGCGCGACGGCGCGCCTTGAGGTTTTCTTGTCCACGGGGTGGCGCGCGCGTCGTCTTTTTCCTGGACAAGTCGGCGCGGGCGCCTTGTGACGCTCGTCACAATATATATATATATATATATATATACACGCAAATACATATAGAAGATGTACTGGTCATGAATACACTTATATATACAGATTGATAAGAGTGCACACAATGTGTATGTCAGGTACAACTTGTAACGTTCCTATCCCCCTCGGGATAGCCTACACGGTATCTTCCCAGGGTAGTTTGAGAGGGGAGGAAGTTTTTCAGGATCGGACGGCGGTTTCAGGAAAATAATTTTACAAGAACACAGTATAATTTTTTTATAACAAAAATATTAATTTATTTGTGAAAAAATAAGCCAGTTCCTCTATCTACAGGATTCTGTAACAAATAAATATAAACACAAAAATAATTAATAACGGTAATCTATAGGTAGATCTATATATTTATTTAAACTAATTTTGCGCTATTTTCCACAATGTCTCTAATATTCGGCGCTAATTACCGCACGAATACCCGGTGTTGTTTTCCACGCGGGGAACTAATAAAACGAGACAAGTTGATTTTAAATGGTATAAAAAATAAGGAAAATTTAACTCCGCTGGTCTTTTGAGGAGCGCCTCGCAACCAGGATCATGTTTACTTAAGGAAAGGTAAAATTATTAGCCGTCTGTCTTTTGAGGAGCGCCTCGCAACAAAGATCAAGCTAATAACTTCGGAAAAATAAGTAAATGTAAGGATAAGTAAACTGCTGGTCTTTTGAGGAGCGCCTCGCAACCAGGATCATGTTTACTTAGGAAAGGTAAAATTATTAACCGTCTGTCTTTTGAGGAGCGCCTCGCAACAGAGATCAAGTTAATAATTTCGGAGAGGATTTTTAAAAGTCAGGATTAATTCGAGCTCTGGAAAGATTCTAGCTCCGGGAGGAATTCGTGTGAAACAACTTCGGGGCAATTGGTTCACCGGGCGAACTATCGATTTTGCCTTTTGCAGGCCCTTTTATAATAAAATAATCGGATAATTCCGTCGCCGCTCGTTTAATTTCGGACGAGGCGCCGAATTATAATAATTATATTAACAATAATAATAATTACGATAATAATAGTAATAATCAATAATAATTATAATAATTATTGCTTTATATTTTGTTATTATTTACAGCCGGTGTGCTGCGCACAGTAATAATATACATGTGTACAAGTTTAAACATTTATATACATATATTTATATATCATGCGTACATTAAGTCGCTTGTATTAATTAATTTAATTAAACACAGCGGGTGCATTCATTTTCAGACAAGCGTTGTATATACTGGAATTCGCGCGTTCGCTATATTCGTTGCAGCTCAGGCTGTTTAGTGAGAGGGTGCAGTAATGTGCGTGCGGCTCGTATTAGAGGGGATAGCGGCCGCCAGTCTAATACATTGAACGCGCTCTCTCTTGCCGCGCGCAGTGTATCCCCTCTACGGCATACTCTGTACTTAACTTAGTGGTAGAGAGAGACTAGATATCGCGTTCTCTCTCTACTTGTGCGAGTTTCGGCAGTTGCGACAACTACCTTCTCCAGTAGTCGTCGCGACCTTTGCCCGGTTTTCGGTATTTATTCTGTGTATACGCGAGTTTTAATTTTATAATTGTAGAAATAATATATTTAATAGATTATTTCTAATGATATTCGATATTATTTCTTGTGGCGTTTATACATTTAAGTCCGTGTATGTATGTAAAATACATCCACAAAATTAGATGTAACACCATCTTAAGTATTTAAATTTTAATGCGTATAATAAATTCTCTGTTCGAAATAAATTTGCGCGGCCATGTTTTTGACCGTCGCAAACTGATCAACTCGTTCGAATAGAAATTCGTAAAGCGGCCCCATGGTCGAAGTAGCCCATGGCCCATAGCTGAGAATTAACCGTGCACGATATGTACGGGTCACTGGACGGTTCGATCTCCTGAAAATCGCAGATTGCACTGCTTCAACTGTGAAAAGAAGGACAACTGCGAGCTGTACGCATTGCGGCCCCAACAGGCTATTGGAAAACGGGAGAACGGAGGCAACTCCAAAACCCCAAATCATACGACTCCATAATCCCGTGATATGCGTACCGACCACACCCCATATACGCCAAGTACCAGCATTCGAGTAAAGGAAATTACTCGTTGGCATCCCCTCGCCATTATCTAGGACGACGAGGACTCTTTCTAAACTTTAAAATATTTGAATTTTTTAACTAAACTTTGAAATAGTAGGGAAAATATTCCTTGCATTGATAGACCCGGGAGTGGGAAAATCCCTACATAGGCCCACAAAAAGAAAAAATGATCTAGTCTGCGATTATACAGGTTGTATCGTACATGCATCTACTCGGCAGACAGATATGCGCCAATGACGGAGAATTCGACTTAACAGTCAACATCAACGATCAAAAAACTACAGCTCGCTTCAAAATCTTGAACTCCTTGAAATATTATGTTATTCTAGAAATGGACATCCTAGTGAGGCTGATAAGAACAATCGATTTTGCGGAAGCCACCTAGCTTACGTTCAGGAAAATACTGCGGCGACTCGCGAGTAGACAGGCCATCTGCTGGCAGTTACTGTATTGGCAGCTGTAGAAGGCGTGGCCACGCTAAATCAGAGTGAAAGACAAAGACGCCTAAGAATATCCTGAGAAACTTACTGCCAAATCCGAACAATAAACTACCTCTATGAAAACTACCGCCACAACATATCGATGTACAAGGATACCGACCCATTAAACAATGGTTACGTCGTATACCCGACAAACTGCTCCGACAGGCATATGTTGAAATCGACAGGTTACTAACTGAAGGAATCATAGAATCTTCTGAGAGTTCCTGGAGTAGATGTTCACTTATCGCACGATAAAAAGATCGGGAAATCCGCTTCTGTATCGACTATAGAGTGGTAAACCAAATTACAAAGAAAGGTGCAA
Organism: Sycobia sp. Sy_11; assembly: GCA_018907035.1. NCBI lineage: Eukaryota > Metazoa > Arthropoda > Insecta > Hymenoptera > Epichrysomallidae > Sycobia > Sycobia sp. Sy_11. The sequence continues at coordinate 291,110 of JACCIC010000075.1, forward strand.
ACCTGCTGGACATATGAAATGCTTCACAACATATGGACATGCTGCTCGATATAGCTATGTACGAAATATAGAGATGTACAACACTTATCCAAAATCGATTTCAATCAAGCGTACCATCAGATCCGCAGACGAGCCAAGCAAGAAAATAACAGCGTTCGTCGTACCATAGAGAGGTTTATGCAAGTGTAATAGAACACCCTATGAACTCACCAATGCCCCCGTAAGCTTCAAGTGCGGCATGGACATCATCTTCGGATCCGGATGTCAACCGTAAGTTTTTGTGTAAATGTACGATAACTACGCCCGAAACTAATTACATCGTGACAGGAAAGAAATGTTTAGCGGTTCTATAGGCTGTCGAAAATTTTCGTGGTTATCTGCCAGACGACGCTTTCACGGTCATAGTCAACCAAAGCAGATTAAAATGACTGCATATACTGTAGAATCTCGTAGGACGCCTCGCACAATGAGCTACGGCTTTACATACTTATAAATTGGAAAGGAGAGGCGCCCTATGCAAGATATACAAATACACACGCTTTACTTGCTACACGGATGCGCTATCATAATTACCCACTAACAAATCACCAACAGAATAAAACAGTTGAATCGACAGCCCAAGAGATCCGCGGATTGAATGATTTTAAACGGACTGTTATAAACATCGCCTGAATCCAAAAACAGAAACACTAGGATTTAACAATGAGGACTGTAAATTAACAAACTCGTCAAAAGATAGAGAGAGATCATACACAAATGCCATAACACCCTAACATCAGGGCATTTCGAAGTGGAAAAGACTCTTGACAAAAACAGCAAAAACCATAATACTTGATAAATATTTGAAGAATTGTTCCGAGTGTCAAATCCATGACCCGTGGACAACTATAGCTGCGCATATCATGGAACTCATTTCACCCCGGGAAAGGCGAACACAAATGCTTGTTGATCTTCTAGGATCTATTTACGAAGTACGTACAGATACGGCCGTTACGTAAAACCACCAAAAAAACTCTAGAAGAGCTTATAATTTTTAAATCGGGATGCCCAAAATTTTTATTAACAAAGAATAGCACGGAATTCGTCAACATATTCGTAAAAGAGAAATTCAATGAAATAGGGATTATCCAGCAGTTCATAGCCCCTACCACGCCTAAACTAATCCTATAGAAAGAATGAACAGGACCATTCAATCCATGATATCTATCTTCGTCCAAAACGATTATAAGGACTGGTACTTCAACTTGAAAGAATGTGCATTTGCAAATAATACAGCAGTACATGCAAACACACAAGTTTCACCAGTATTCCTCAATTTAGGGCGCAACCGTCGAAATGCCAATCTATCAGAATTTACTTTAGCGACAAAACACTGGCTAGATCGAATGAAACGCTTGCCAGTAATTCATGAACTAGTACAGAAAAACTTACATAAGGCTAACGATTTTGGCGCACCGACAGGGGACGACAGCTTTGAAATTAATGACATGGTATGTCTAACGAACCATGTATCATCATCGGGATCTGAACATTTCTCCGCCAATCGAGACACAAATACATAGTCCCATGCAAAATAGTTCAGAAAATATCTCTTGTAATAATTAAAAATAGCTCTTGTATTAATTTATGAATTAGAAAATGTAGCCAATACGAAAAGGACAAATGTTCATATATAAGATATGAAAACATTCGACTCTCCGAACGGCCGACATTTTTCTCCTATAAATATCGCCAGCGATCGGCAACATGATGCCGAGAGGAATTAGAAGAGGTGGCGGCCTACACCGCTCAGACTCGATCGACCAGGTTCCTAAACCAGGTCTGTACCGACAGGTGTATACACTCCGTTAGAAGTATACCAGTGGCTATGATGCACCAGTTACAAATGAACGAACTGTAGGTGCGCAACAAAAGGTGACCAACGCAGACCCGTAGGGCGATATGATATGATCAGCCCACATGCATCACAGGATCGAAGGATCGAGCAGAAGCATCCACAGACGAGACGATTAAAGAGCAGTACGCCATTGGAGACATCCCTGCTAAACACGAGCAACTCCTTTAACACGAGTGACGTCGAAGACACGAAAAAGTCACACCCTAGTCCTACTAACCCCGTAGTCTACAGGCAGCACGAGGAATTGAGGCGCCCATATGCTAAGGATAAGAATGTTATGAAGGCCAAAGAAATGAACCTAATATACAGCCTAATATACAAAAAAAGTATAGTTCTTCACCCTACTTCAGATAATGAGGCCTCGCATAAAACGGAACCTTTAAATGTATCCCGGCGAAAGATAAGAGCTTACCACAATCCCGTGTGTACTATATCGACATTTACGACAGTGACCACCACTCGGACACGGCGGAATAACAGCGAAGGGCGCAAGGACGCCAGATCTGCGCCGTAGATGCCAAGCAGCCAAGCTGGCCGCCATCTTGGTCGCAAACACGGTGCGAGCCCGCATCCGATCCACTGCTCACTATCGCCGCCTTACGGCGTTTTGCAAGACCAATAAATATATTATTAATACATTAGCACCCTCCCTATCTTAATCGCGTCTCGTCACGAAGTGTTTTCCCCCTTTTTTCCGATTTACCGCGACATCGCCTGGTAGTGGTATTACGTACTTGGTAGTGGTATTGGGACTGATCGATGGTCCCTGCGTTTAAAACCACGTGCACATGTAAGTGCGAGTAATACTGACGCACTGTGCACCCGTATCGTACGTCGCGTCAAGCCCAATCTTTACTGTCGAGAACTATCAGCCCCGCTTCGTGAGTGGCTCGTGTCCGTTCTCTAGAGCTTTACCTAGAGGACGATTCAAGAAAAAACAGAGAAGACCGTGCGAACACCGTGTTCAGCGCCTCGGCGATTTTCGCCGCGCCAAGTTTTTTTCACTGGGAGAGCGCGTAGCTCCCCGACCGCCATCTTAACACCGACGCCGCCGCAGTCGCACCCCCCTACAATGCTCTCCTCCACCTCCACCACCGACTGGCCGACGGCCCAGCAGCAGCAGCATCTCCCACGGCCTGTCCGACTGTCGCCGCCATCGCGAGAAAGCTGGCCCCGCGCCGTCGCCGCCACTGCCTGCCTGACTCACGCCAAGCGAGAGAGAGAGAGAGAGAGAGAGAGAGAGCGACGGCCTCCAAGTCCTGCAGCCTGTTCCGGAGGGCGACCAGGATCGCCCAGTAGCACCGGCAACAGGCAAGTAATTGACCGCCCCGTGCGCTATAAAGTAAATGGTCGCGTTCGCCGCTGCCGCGCCGCTTAGCGTAAGGTTTAGTGTATATCCACTGGTGTATGTCCCTGTTGCGTATCCTTGCCGCACCCCCCGTGTATCGCGTTAGAGTGTCTGTGTGATCGTCGGGAATGTCGCGAAACCTGCGTATATTAACAAGTGTGAGAGTGTGCGTGTGTGAGAAGAGTGCTTGAGAGTGCGAAGTATTAGTGTAATGCGGATGTGAGAATGGGAGTGTATATAGTGTGAAATAAAGAGAATAGAGATTCATGCAGATCGGTTTTCGTGTTTCGTTATCGTCCTCCCACGTCCCCATTTCCTTATAGGTGAATGCAGAGGAGTCTGCACGTCTCGCAGCTCCGCCTCCAAGTAAGTGGACGGCGAGAAAAGGTCGTTACAATATATATATATATATATATATATATATATATATATATTCCACCTGGTCTATTATCCACTCTATTTTTCCCGTAGCGATTCGAGCGCCAGATCCAGCAAATGGTCGAACTAGACGACCGAGGATAGATGCAATCTGCATTCCGATTGCTCCGAGATCTGTACGGGCAGCCCCTGCATCGAGCAGTGTATGGATGATGGTTTCCACCATCGTGAAAACCGATCGGGGTCGACATTGTGGCTGAGACAGCGGAGTCACGGTCGTGATGCTCCTCCTTTAGAGACAGGAGGGAGCAATCATCATTACTCTGTGTCCTCGCAGCTGCATGATGATCTTCAGAGGTCTCACGGAGCGTAGGGGCGAGTTGGACCTCAATCACTCGCCCTTTTTCGCATTTCCCGCACACTTGGGACAGCTGCGTAAGGTATGGCCTAGCCTACTACAACCCCAGCATAAGAAACGTGGATCAGAACCTGCTGTCCGACATTTATTCCTGTCGCTGAGGGGCTTGTGCACGAGCTTTCCACTGAAGGATGGTTTCCTCTCTGACTTAGGTGAGGTCCATGCTCCGGTCCCTGTACGCGGCGACCTACAACTGCTTCTCTTTGTCATAATAGCTGCGATACCTGGCGCCTCTAAATCACGGCAGGTGGCTCTAAAGTCCGCCTCTGGCAAGACTTCTCGCACTAAAGCTTTGAAATCGGGTGGCTTCACGTCCACGGCCGCGATCTTTGGCTTCGGGCGCATCCGAGACGTCTCTGCCGGATGAAAATTCACTACGGGCATTATGCAGTCCTCGGGTAACGGAGATGGCTTATAGTTGCGTTCCGCGTCGAGGACGCATTCGGCCTCTCGAGCGAGCTCGATTAGCCGATTTACGCTCGCAATCTTCTCCCCCGGAACTAACTTCTGTATCTTCGGGATTAGATTACGGTAGATAAGGGCGAGCTGCTTGTTATCCGACCATGGTTCTTCGAACCGATTTAGGATCGTCAACATAGGAGAGCATAGGGACGTGGGAAAGGAAGCCTATGCGGCGCTTTTGTATATATATATTATAGCGGCACTTCTGTAATGGTCATCCACCTACCGGAGCCAATTATAATATTGATATAATACCTTACTTGATATTTGCGGAACTAACGTGTTCCTGAAAAGAGGAAAGGTGATTTGTGCCACCATAAAGAGGCGTCTGGTACATAAATATTAATAATTAATTATTTATTCAATTTCTAAACGATGTTACAATTTGACCGGCGAAATAAACGATGGGCGCCAGCTGAGACACGGCTCTGAGCGTGAGCTGTAGTCAGTTTGCTTTATAGGTTCTCGTTGGTTACGCAGCACGGAACTATCTCGTGCTCCGCACCAATAAGGTGGCCATGGCAGACATCTCTCTAGGGTGGCGAATTCCACACGGTGTGAATGATGGAGAAAAATACGTTGCAAGCACTCTAAACCAAGATAGCGCGATTCTTACTAAAACTACAGACGGTATTATACTAGCGATTTCAGGGAGACTCCCTGTGGATCTCATGAAAGACTCACTCGAGAACAGAACTGAGAGGAGAACTTACCCCGTACTCTCTACTCGCCCTGCACTCCTTGGCGATGACTCGTACGCCGTAGCGGGCGTCTCAGGATGATCGATTCCGGCTTCATGCTCGGTTCTTCGAAAGGCAAGAGAGAGAAATATATTTCTCTGATCCCGACAACGGCCATGGCCCTGTCGAAACGGCGTAGCGGGGAAGACTCCCCCCCCCCATCATCGCTTGGTATGGCTCACGAATGGCCGGATATGTGGTCGAGTAAACAAAACTAATGTATCCTTTTGTTCACTCATTAGGATTTACTGACAGATAATATTGATTCTAATAGGACATCGTGCTCTCAACTTATTGTAAAGCATTTCCAGCGTTACAATATATATGTATATATATATATATATATATATATATATATATTGTAACCGTGTACTTACGTATGAACTTATAGACAAAAACAAAAATAAACAGAACATTTTATTACTCGTTCACGTTTCGCAGCAAAGATTACAATTTGACACAACGACGATCGAATTTACATAAGCAATATAAATCCACAACGTGCGGCGACGACATGCTAACTCTAGAGCGGATTCGCCGGGCACGAAGGAATATCAGCGGCAGCGAGTGGAAAGGGGGGAATGACGCGACTAGGACAACCTAATTATGGGAACGCGGAGTGGCCGTACCAGCGTGGTGTGCTTAGTCGCGGGGACGCTCACTCTTTTACTTATAATAAATATATAACACTACTTGCCGGGACGGAGCTCCGCTGTAGCTTTCTCTCGTGCCGAACTTCTTTCCTAGGCCTCTCGTTTCTTCCTTCCTTCCTTGCTTTTCTTTCTTTTACTTTCTATCTTTTCAATCTCAATGACTTCCTTCCTTCTCTCACTCTTCTTCACGCTTCTTCTACTCATCTTATCTCGCTGTATCGTACAAATCGTGGAGCTACGGGATATCGCTGGGATAGCGAGGTGGATCAGCCGGATCACCGTGAAGCTGGTGGACACCGGTGGAGAATCGGGCTCGAGGTAAAGGTGATATTTCGGATGGTCTCTCTTTTTGACCACGTCCTTCGGTAGCTGAGCGGGGAAGAAGCTCTTCTTCTCTCGTTTCCTCTTTCTTCGCGATGGTCGCGCACTCTCGTGGCTCGCGCTTAGTTCATCTTCTCTGTCGCGCGCGAACACTCATTTTCCACCGAGAATCGGCAACTTAGCTGATTACAATATATATATATATATATATATATATATATATATGTGTGTAAGTTTGATATCTTCTCCAACTGAGTTATTCTTATGTTTACATTATACACGAGACTAAGAGGTTACTGAAAGACACTTGTGGTAAACACGATAGAGAGATAGCCTGGGAGTTTTGGGCTAGTCGTCAACCGGCATAGATGTATATAATAATACTGTAAATATATTTATAAGGAGTTACCGACAATTGTGTTGATTCAGGTGTAGTATTAATCTCATTGTAGTTTAGATATTTTACATAATGATATGTATATTAATTATAAGTGTTGTACGATTTAATTACAGTTATTTCACTGCAACAACACTTGTTGGATTATTTCTCCCTTCTCCCCACGATTACATCAAGTCTCTGATTCTGAGACTTATAAATCAACACAATATGGAGGACGTCAAGGCAAGATTCTACTTTGTATCAGAGGCAACTGATGTTAAAACTACGGTGGTAAAAGTCAAAACCATTCAATTAGTGGGTCAAGCTGACATTTTTGAGTTCCCACAACACCAGCAGACAACTGCCCAGCACCCACATCTTTTTGAACACCCGGTGACAAAAGGAGTGTTCAAAAGTATAAAATCGCGAAATAAATTTCTGAATGTTGTTATAACTTTAATGCAAGCGAATTAAAAGAAAATTATATATTAGGAGTGTGAATAAGTCTTTCCCGTTTTTTGTAAGAGATGGCGCCACCAATACTGTGCGAGTATTCAATGGTTACATATGTCATAATCAAAGCTTATTCATATGTCAACAATTCCATACTAACACATTAGTTAAAATTTTTTCGCATCATAAATTTTTGATATCGTGAAAATGTCGAAATTTGAGCCGAGTCGACGTCATTTGCGGGAAGTTTCACTTTATTGGTTCAATTTGAAGAAATCTGCTGCCGAGACGCACCGATTGCTTCAGGAGGCTTATGGAGAAGGTTGTGTCGATGATTCAAGTGTTCGCGGATGGTTTCGACGTTTCAAAAGCGGTGATTTCGACGTGGAAGACAAGGAGCGTTCCGGGCGGCCGCAAATCTTTGAAGATCGAGAATTGGCGACTTTGCTTGATGAAGATTCTTGTCAAACGCAAGAAGAACTTGCTGAAGTATTGGGAGTTGACCGAACAACCATTTCCAAGCGTTTGAAAGCCATGGGAATGATCCAAAAGCAAGGAAATTGGGTGCCGTACGAACTGAAGCTGAGAGACGTCGAACGGCGTTTTTCCACTTGCGAACAGCTGCTTCAGCGACATAAAAGAAAGGGTTTTCTGCATCGTATCGTGACTGGCGATGAAAAGTGGATACGTTACGATAATCCGAAGCGAAGAAAATCATGGGGACTACCCGGCCATGCATCATCATCGACGGCCAAGCCAAATATTCATGGCGCCAAGCTCATGCTCTGTATATGGTGGGACCAGCTAGGTGTGGTTTACTATGAGCTTCTGAAACCGAATGAAAGGATCACAGGCGAGGTCTATCGACGACAATTGATGCGTTTGAGCCGCGCACTGCGAGAAAAACGGCCACAATACTCCGACAGGCACGACAAAGTGATTTTGCAACATGACAATGCTCGCCCACATGTTGCACCGCCGGTGAAAACATACTTAGAAACGCTCAAATGGGAAGTCCTACCCCACTCGCCGTATAGTCCAGACGTTGCTCCGTCTGATTACCATCTCTTCAGATCGATGACGCATGGCCTGGCTGACCAGCACTTCCATTCCTACGAGGAAGCCAAAAAATGGGTGGATGACTGGATAGAGGCCAAACCGGTCGAATTTTTTCGCAACGGGATTCGTATGTTGCCAGAAAGATGGGAAAAAGTTGTAGCTAGCGATGGCCAATACTTTCAATAATTCATTTGTAACCATTTTTTCACAATAAAGGCTCAAAATTTGAAAAAAAACGGGAAAGACTTATTCAGATACCTGATAGATAGCGAAAGCAATGTTGTTTTTAACGGATATTATCTAGAGGCGACTCAGACTGACTTTCCTACTTGCTTGAAAATCCCTAACACAGAATTGCTGTCCCGGGAGAAACCAATTCATCAATTTCTAAAAATATAATATTAGAAAAATTTAATGGGAAAAAATTTAACGCGGATGCGTGGTTAAAAATTTTTGTAACAGAATGTAAAAGATTAGAAATTAGGGAAAGCAAATACCCAGAGCTCCTGAGACTATTTTTGGAAGGTCCAGCCAGTGAATGGTTCTCAATATTTTTAAAAACAAATATATTATCTCATGCTTGCGAATTTTGGAATAATTCATTCGTAGATACGTTCGGTAAAAAATCGTGGTCGGAAATCGCATATGCTTATACATTTAAATATGTAAATGGATCTTTCCTCGAATTTGCGTTAAAAAAAATATACTAATAGATATCGATACGGAGTTAAACATGAATTCTCAAATAAACTTAATAGTAATAGCTCCACCTCCAAAAAACAAGAGTGGAACAGAAATATAAGTGGGGGTGGAAATATCGAGACCATTTCAGTGGCCTCGGAAACAATAGGCATGATAACATTATCGGTTAAAATTTTTAACATTACAGAACAATTTCCGTTACTCATAGTAAAGAGCGTTTGGCGCTGATATATTATTAGGTTAAGACTGTATAAAAGAGTTTAACCTCTGTCAAGATGAAAATCTAAAAATATGGCAAAAAATGTAAAGATAAAGCAGATAAAACAAAATTTCACACATTTCACATATAACTGAATACGGATAATATTCTACAAAACCTATTAATTAAATACGACAAAGTGTTTGGAAAAGGAAAATTTGATATTCGCACAATAAAAAATTATGAGGCCACCATAAAACTAACAGAAAATAGGTAGATAGCGAAAAAACCATATAGATCCAAAATAGAGTAGAAATAAAAAGTCAAATTAAACAACTATTAAAAGCTAAATTAATAATAAGAAAATAGAAAAGTCATGCAGCCCATACGTCCCACCGATTATATTAGTATACAGAAAAGAAGACGAGAGAAAATCTCGTTTATGTATCGATTAGACAGATCTGAACAAAAAAGTTGTGCCAGAAAGCCAACCGTTTCCGAGAATTGACGATTTAACATTACGTGCAAGAAATTGTAAATATTTCACAAAATCAGACGTGAATTCGGCGTTTTGGTCGATCCCAATACGTAACAAAGATAAATACAAAACAGCATTTGTAACCCAAAAGGGGCACTGCCAATGGTATTGTTTACCTTTCGGTCTAAAATCTTCACCGGCAATATTTCAACGCATTTTATCGAGCATAATAAGAAAAAATAATTTAGATTAATTTACAGTAAATTACATTGACGATATTTAAATTTATTAAAAAAACTATCATATAATGACCACATATAACATATAGAGTTAGTACTTAAAGCGATACAGGACGAAGGGTTCAAACTGAATTTCACAAAATGTAAATTTGCACAATACAAAATCAAATATTTGGATCATGAAATAGGAGATAATTCTATAAAACCGATAAATAACTATGTAATAGCTATCCTAAATCAAGAAAGCACGTTCGGCAATTTCTAGGTAAAATAAATTTTTATATAGAATATATACCGAGATCGTCCATAACATTAGAACCATTTTATAATTTATTGAGGAATAATGTAAACTTCAAGTGGTCAGAAATACGTCAGGAAAATTTTGAAATGATAAAAAATTATTTATGCTCAGTCCAATTTTGGCAATTTTTGATCAAACCATTACTAGTTATATTTATACGGATGCATGCGCACAGGCAGTTGGAGCAATATTAAAACAACGCCAAGTAGACGGAACTTTAAAACCAGTATTTTACTTTTCACGCAAACTAATTGAAGAACAAAAGTCAAAAAGGGCAATATATATTGAATGCCTCGCTATAAAAGAGGCGATTTTATATTGGCAGTATTATCAAATAAGACAGAAATTTATAGTCTTCATAGACCACAAACCACTGGAAAATTTCAACATCTAAAAAAATTTAAGGATCCAGAGATGAGACAAATATTGAATTACTTGTCTCAATTTGAATGCGATATAAAATATATGCCGGGTACAAATAATTTAGAGGCGGATTATTTGTCATGAAATCCAGTGTTAAAAGAAAATAGTACAGAAAACGAAGAAAAATCAATAATAAAAATAGTGAATTTTTTAAAGCTAGAAGTCCTAAGCAGCCAAAAACAATTAAAACTTGATAAAAAATATGAAATTGAAAATAATATAATCTATAAAATATTAAACAAAAAAAAAAGTTTGATTGATTGAAGCATTCGGCATTACTTTAATAAAAAAATTGCATAATATGCAAGGACACATAGGAAGAAAACAATTAACACTAACAATTACCCTTAAATACTATTTCAAAAATATGTACAAACACATAAAAATAATTTGTCGCAGCTGTGAAACTCGTATAAAAAATAAAACTAGAATTAGTAACTGTACAGCTCCATTATCACAATTAGGTCCCGACACGAAACCGCTTGAAATTATGGCCAATATCATTATTGACCGCAAACTAGACGATGTCGGTCTGAGACCACCCCTTCCGAAGCCGTAGCTTTTGGTCGAGGTTGTGTTATGACCATACCAGGGAGAGTTGCGCTACGGCGGGATCTCCTCCGACTCCGGGGCCATCGTATACCTCTCGCGAAGCTGGAGTTCCAGGACAAGAAGTGGTGAAGACCGAGGCGCAATCAAGCTTCACAGCTAGAGTTGTGGAGAGTTGTGGATCCAAAAATGCACGAGATTCCACGACCGAAGTCGTCAGACTATGGTCGCTCGTCTGCTCCCCCCGAAGCAGGAGTTTTGGTTACCGGAGAGGGAGAGATACATCTTCCACGACTGTGTCCGCTCCAAGAAAGGGAGCGACGCCTATTGGAAGCCTTTGCTGATTTTAAAGCCAAGGCTCAGATCACCAAGAAGACTCAATCACGAGTTATCGATCGGAAGAGTAACGGGATCGACCTAGCGGTAGAAAACAGGTCGGTCCTATCATAGCCCAAGAGTTCGATGACTTGGAGGAGTCTGGGTAAGCTAAGGAAGCATTCCTGAGCTTATATTGGCAGCGTTGTAAAAAAGAAATGGTGGAGGAGATTAGTCAGTGTAAATAGAATAAATATATTGTATTTTCATATATATATAATTATAAAATTGTTTCCTTTTTCCTATCCATGATTCCTATAGTCATCCCTTAGGTCGTGTTGCAGAGTCGCGTTACTCGTAGTATACGCAACGTCTGGAAGGGGGGTATAACATGTATAGGTTATCTTACCTTATACATGTTAATAACTATTACCAATGGGGAAAAAGAGGGAAAAAGGGAAAGAGCATAGTAAGAATAGGAAAAAGCATAGTAAGAATTTCTTAAATACAGCTTCTCATGTAATATTAGAATATAATATTTGACTTTTCGAAAGTTCCAAATATTAATACTAATATTAATATTCGTATTAATATTAATATTAATATTAATATTCAAATATTAATATTCGTTCACGGATATAGTCAAATGTCCTACTGATTGTGATAAAGAGAAACAAAATAATATATGTTCGTGGCATATTAAGACATTTATTACTTATAAACCTTATATGTATTTTTAAAAACTTTATATAAAATATTTTTCTAAATTCAGTTATTTATTAAGATGAAAATACATACTAAATAATATATGTTATAATTATATTATATTGTAAATAATTATATTGTAAATCCTTTCATAGTGAAATAAAAAAATTTTCATATACTTGAATAATATTAGGTTGTCAAATATCTCCCTTCCGCTTTTTTGCTCTTCAATCAATGTTTTATAAAAAGTGTTACAGTGATCGGATTTACTTCAAATATTCGCCGTTTTGTTCGACAATCTGTTTCCATCTAGAGGGCAACTTCATAATACCCCTCTCGTAGAAACCCCTCTCCTCATTTACGAAGAACTCGGACAGCCACTTTTCACAAGCCTCTTTTGAGTCCAACATAACACCACCAAGGGCGTTCGACATGGACAGGAACAGATGGTAATCACTTGGCGCTATGACCGGACTATACGGTAAATGCGATAAAACCTCCTACTCAAACTCCCGTAGCTTCTGACGAGTCATCAACGAAGTGTGTGGTCTGGCATTGTCCTGGTGGAACGCTATACCATTCCTGTTGGCAAATTGTGGACGCTTCTGGTCGATAGCCTCTTCAAGCAGTCCAGTTGTTCACAGAAGATGGTAGAATTAAGCGTCTGGCCATATAAGAGCATCTCATAGTGGATGATTCCCTTCCAATCCCATCAAACACACGGCAAAACCTTCCTGACCGTCAATCCCGGCATGGGCACTGTTTGGGACGGTCCACCGGCCTTCGACCATGACCGTTTTCACTTGATATTGTCGTATGTGAGCCATTTTTCGTTGCCAGTCACTATCCGCTTCAAAAATGAGTCGTGTTTGTTCCGTTTTAGCAGCACATCACAGGCGTTGATTCGGTCCAGAAGGATTTTTGCATCAAATCATGCGGCACCCAAACACCAAGCTTTTTTTTGTATCCAGCCTCCTACAGATGGTTTAAAATAGTTTAGTGACTAACTCTCATCTCCTGTATTCTCTCATCTCCTCATCTCGGTATTCGTCGTCACAGGTCTTCCGCCGGCTGGCTTATTCATGGTGTCGTTTTCACCTGCTCTGAATCGTCAAAACCATTCTTTTGCGGTTCGAAGTGACAGTGTGCCGTGCTCCAAAACACTATGAATCTCACGGAACGTTTCTCTAGCGGATATGCCTTTGACAACGGAAAACCTTAAAATAGCGCGAATTTCGGCGCTTGTGAACTCCATGTTTACACGTCTATAACTTTAGAACGCAATATCCAAACTAATCATGCATAGCGTCCTTTGGTACGTTATGTCAAGACCTTTCAAATAATGTATAGTATTATCAGATACGAGCTCTGTAGCGCTTTGTACATAGCCGCGAAATTCATAAGACAAAAAGGCGGAAGGGAGATATTTGACAACCTAATATAATTAATTTCAGGGACATATCCACTTGTAGTGTTTAAAAGCCCCGTTACAATATATATATATATATACAGCCAATATTTCGGAAGAACAGTTCAATTTTGATCAATATTTTACTTTTTAATTAAACAAAATGGCGGATCATGATTATACCTCTGAAGAACACTCGTATATGACTCACTGAAATTTGTCATTTTCTTTTTTTTTGTCTCCTGATTACGAATCTTTTCATGGATTATGACGCATTTTGTATTTTCCTCGTAAAATACATAAAGACTACGTGCATGCATAATGATTATATTGTGTGGATTATGTAACACGATTTTTTAATAAAAGTTTTACATCCGAAAAGACACCTTATTATTTTATGTTTTGGCGGTGTATCTTTTATTTTTGAAATAGAATCAGTGATAACTGTTTTGACCGTAAAAGTTTGTCAACTATAGCAGTCTCTATACGTCAGAAATCTCTATATTTGTATACAATATATATATAAGAGAGTAAACTGAGTCCGTGAAATAACAATTAGGTAGGTCGGGGTACGCGTATATATTCTGCCGAAGGAGCGCTTCTCGATTCGTGCATACCACTCTATGCGTAAACGAATCCCTCGCTTACCTGTGTATGTGGATAGTGAGCGTTAGACGAACGCGGATGCTGATAGGTAGGCGTAGTATTGAATATTAATTTTAATTATTTATAATTAATAAGTTCATTTTTCACATATTAAAGTATTTTAATTTGATTATTTATTATATAAAAATATAGAAATATATTTCATTATTTATTTCTCGTTGTAATAAACCGTTTAATCGCTCCGTTTAGAATTTTCCTTATTTAGATTAATGATATAAAAAGAAAAAGAATATAGGGGAAATAGGTAACTTTATGGAATAGCTCCGAGTATCCTGTAATCCGCAAGGGTTAATTATAGATTATGCTCTGTTAACGGAGACATAGATTCGCTTGATCATTTAGGGATTAAATACAGTCTCTCAAGTAAGAGCGTGATTGTGTTAATGTATAAAAAAATTTACATCACAAAACTTTCATATTTATATATACATTCTACACATTACAAAAGATAATGCAACACGATCAATAATTCATTCAGTCACCAGAGGCGTCGATAATTGCCTGGCATCTCCGATGCATACTTTCTACCAATTTGATGGCTATTCTAGTGACAACGATCTCCAAATCCGACAGCTGTTCTCAATGTATGTGTGCGACTTCCACGAAACTATTCTTTAATATATTCCTACACATTTTCAATAGCGTTGGCATCAGGCGACTGTAACAGCCAGTACAATGTAACGATGCCAGATTGCGTCTTCCAATAAGTACAGAGCTTACTACAACGATTAGGATCGTCGTTCTCCGGCAGAACTCAATCTTCATTTTTTTCTGATAAACCATTGTTTGGCAGATGGTAGTAAAGCGTTTTTAAAAATATTTATTATTTTCTCGGTATTTAGGTTGTCAATAAAGAGGTCCAAAGTGCCGAATCCCTGGTTTCAGAAGCAGTTCCAAAGATGCACTTTTATTACGTCTTTACGGTCCGCTGTACAAACCCATTGGTAGAAGTTGACCAGGCTCGGGTAAAGACACTACGTAACCATATGAAGCAGTCATCAGTGCAAATTACATTTTTCAAATCTCTACCAATATTCTCTTACGCTCAAGCGAGTACCTTTGACACATGTTTTTCAATAAACAGAGGCTTCTTCATTGTGTTGCGCCATTTCAGGTCATGAGTACAGAGATGAGTTCGGACAGTTTCGTAAGATATATCTAATCCTTTGCAATTAATTTTACTTGTCGTTGCCACAGTGTTAAATCATGATTCGGCGAAAACGGATTCACTATTTTTTCTTCATCTATTTTGTCAAGCCAAGTATCCCCATACAGAAATGGCATCGAACATGCTTTCTTTTGTTAATAATAAAGAAAATAATATTATATGAAAAATAATAATATTTTTATTATTTTAATCATTTTCTCAAAATAAATGTTTCTTTTTTTTAGAAGTTTTTTTCAGAAAGTTTTATTAATTGGGAAATTTTTCAATTTTATTTTCTTTTCCTCTCTCTTATTTACTTCCCTTGTTCCACAAACGACATTGACCGACGTGAGCGAGACATAGTGAAAAATGTATTATAAGGGAATTTGAACTCTACATGCTCCCGTTACTACAGGCTAGCAGCCAAATACCCAGACTGCGCCGCGGAGCACGGCCACCGTCTGGAGGGAGGCGCTTCACCGATCGGCGCAAGCGACACAAACTCGCGCCGTTCCGTGAACAGCTCTGGCTTGCCAAAATTCGCGATGTCGGACATATCGTACGACGGTGGAACGTCCGCTTCACAGGGGATCAAGACGAGAGTATCGACCTCTTCTTGACAAGAATAGAAGAGTGCCGAACCCTCGCGTGCCTCGACGAGAGCGAAATGCTATCCTCGCTCTCAGAGCTCACGGAGGGTGTTGCGGGCATATGGTACCGCAACAACCGCGAGCGATGGCACACGCGGGCCGACTTTTATCAAGCGGCCCGCAGATTTTATGGCAACAGCCGCAGTTACCAGCAAAGTCTGGTAACAGAAGTAAATCATCGCACGCAGGGCGCAGACGAGCCCGTGCGCGACTATTTAACGTGTCTGCTTACGATCTTCAGGAAACAGATACCGCAGCCGAGCAAGTAGCATCAAATCGAGCTGCTCCATAAAAATATGCAGCCGCGTCTTCAAGGCCGGAATCGATGGGATCAAATTCATTCGGTGAAAGAATTTATCGATGTCGCTATGCTGATTGAACAGATGATCGAGACTGAAGAATCCTTGAAGCCGACCCCACCGTTGCAAAATTCCGTCGTGCCAGAAGCTTCGTACTGGTACGTGTAGCGACAGCAAAAAGCTGCGAAAACGCGTGGGACGAGCAAACCCGCCAACGAAAAGGCAAACTCGGCGTCGGTCAACGTCGCAGCCGCAGAAGTTCCACCGGCTGCAAAGAGTGCTAGCGAGCCGATATATAAGAACCTGATCGACGAAATGCGCAAAATTCGCGATCAGCCAGAGGCAGAAGAACGTCCCGACAAATAACAGGAAGACCGGAGGTAGCCCGAAGGGATCACCGCCGCGCGCGAAAATCGGGGCAGATCAGGGGACAGATAGAAATGATCGATCGTCCTCTCGACAGCGGTCCCCGAGATCGAGCGACTCTGAACCCGGCGCCAGGTAGAAGGCGCCGAGCGCTCACTTGAAATGCTGGGACTGTGGCCTCCCCGGATACACGTCTCGTACGTGCCCGAAATGTTCGGGAAACGGGACGGGGCGCGCGTAAAACAGGCCGTAGACGCCCGCGCCCCCGTTCAGCAGGTCTTTCAAACGCAGCGAGAAAAAAGCGAATTGCAGGACGAGGAAATGCAACCGTCCGAATCGAGTGAAACGCGAGACACCGCGGCACCCGACTTGAGTGCTAGCGAGGCGGCACGCGCCGCTCGAATAGATGAACCGCCGGAAGGATCAAGGTGGTGGCTGCGGGTAAGCGTGAGTGGATACAAGCTCCGCGCTCTGTTCGATCTGGGCGCTACATTAACCGTCATAGGCCCCGTCGGCTTGCAAATAGCGAGCGCATGCGGCCACGCGCTGCAGCCGAGCAGCGGAAAAGGCGCCCACGTATCAGACGGGCGCCACGTGTCTATTGCTGGATACGTGGAGCTGCCATTCGAGATAGCCGGCGTGCGCAACGAAATCAAGGTAGAAATCTTACCTACGCTTGACGAGGATTGCTATGTCGGCGTAAATTTCGTCCGCGCATTTAAAGCAATCCTTGACCCGTGCAAAAACAAGTTGTTTATTAAGGATGCCGATCGAGCGGTAATGCTCGAAGTAGCAGGCATGTCCTCGGAACTCCCGACGGCTTTGGGGTCCGTCGGAATCGCTGATCAATTGACTACGGAGAGAGAACAGCTTGATCAGCTGTTAGCTCGCATGTTGCCAGACGCAACAGAGCCTCTCGGCTGCATGTCGTGGGTGGAGCACGACATCCACGTGGGCTCGGCTCGACCCATTAAAAAGCGTTAATACCCGGTATCGCTTAAAATCGAGAGTGCGATGCATGAGCAAGTCGATGCCATGCTCCAAGCTGGTGCGATCGAGCCATCGACGAGCGGCTGGTCGAGCCCTGTCGTTATGGTTAAAAAGTCCAACGGCTCATATCTTTTCTGCGTTGACTTCCGAAAGGTCAACGCAGTGTCACATGTAGATGCATATCCATTGCGCTACATGGATAGCATTCTACGCAAATTGCAGAGGGCGAGATATATCTCGACCCTCGATCTAAGCAGCGCGTATCACCAGATACCGCTGACGCTTGCGTCTAGGCCGATCACTGCCTTTACGGTCCCTTCAAAAGGCCTCTTGCAGTTCACGAGGATGCCTTACGGGTTAAGTTAGGCAGGCGCGACTTTCCAACGCCTGATCGACCGTGTCATCGGCCCTGCGCTCGAGCCCTTCGCGTTCTCGTACCTAGACGACACAATCATCGTAACCGAGATTTTCGAGGAGCATCTGAAGTGGCTCAAGCACGTGCTGCAGCGCATTAAGGAGGCTGGAGTCACTATAACAAGGGAAAGAGTGAGTTCTGCCGAAGTGAAGTCAAGTACCTTGGTTTGCTAGTAAACCAAGAGGGATTTCGGCCCGATCCAGCTAAAATCGAGCCGGTTCTGAATTATCTGGCTCCGAAAAATTTGAAACAGCTCCGGCGCTTCATGGGCATGGCTTCCTGGTATAGGAAGTTCCTGCGAGATTTCGCCAGCACCGCGGAACCTCTGACGCGCTTGACGAAGAAAGATACTCGGTACGCGTGGGCAGAGGAGCAGGAAAGCGCTTTTTCTTCCGTCAAAGCGCTCATTGCATCGGCGCCCGTGCTGCAGCGGCCGAAATTCGACGAGTTGTTCATCGTGCAAACCGATGCGAGCGACACTGGCCTTGGGAGCCATGTTGCTCCAATTGATTGACGGCGAGGAGCGCGTGCTTGAATTTGCGAGCCGCACAATGTCCGCGGCCGAACGCAATTATAGTGTAACGGAGCGCGAATGCCTTGCTGTGTTATGGGCAATCAAAAGATTTCGCCCTTATCTGAAAGGTAATCACTTTAAAGTGATAACCGATCATAGCAGTCTACGGTGGTTGTGTAATTTGCGCAACCTTACCAGATGCCTTGCTCGCTGGGCCCTTGAACTGCAGGGCCATAGCTACGAAATGGAGCACCGAAAAGGTGCCCTTAATTACGTCCCTGACGCGCTCTCGCGCATGTACGAAGAAACCAAGCCGTCGATAAATGCTGTGTCGTGGGCTGACGAAACGACCAACGAGTAGTATCTCGAGAAGTTGGAAGCCGTTCAAACAAGTCCATGGAGCACCCGATTTGGAAAATCGTCAGCGGGCAGTTGTACAAATACTGCCCGAACATGCGAATAGCTGGCGGCACGGAGGGCGACGAGGCTTGGAAACTCGTCGTCCCCTGTGAGAAACGTAAAGTCGTGCTGCAAGAATGTCACCATGAACCGACGGCTGGTCACATGGGCCGAGAACAAATTTACGCCCGCGTGACTGCTTATTATCACTGGCCTCGCGCTTACGATGACGTGGCAGCGTACGTACGCCACTGTCGTGTATGCCAGCAATGTAAAGTGTAACAGCGGGCTCCTGCTGGTTTGATGGGGAGACGCGAGGCCAGCCGGCCATGGCAAATAGTCTCGAGCAATATGATGGGCCCCTTTCCCAGGAGCACGCGAGGATTCGAGTATATTTTAATTTTCGACGACCTCTTCACGCGATGGATCGAGAGCGTACCGATCCGAACCGCGAACGCTCGTGCGATAATCCGAGAGTTGAGTGAGAGGATTGTCCTGCGCTACGGTACGCCCGGAGTGTTTTTGACAGACAACGGCATAGAATTTAAAAACCGTGCCATTGAAGAGTATCTCTCGTCTTTGGGAACGGAGCATACAACGGTGCCTCCGTATCACTCCCAAGCCAACCCCGTTGAACGCGTCCATCGGACGATCAAAATCATGATCACGAGCTTTATTGAAGGAAATCATCGATCGTGGGATACTAACCTCATGGAACTTACTTTCGCGTACAACACGGCGGTACAGGCTTCTACAGGCGTACGTCCGGTTTTGTTGGTGTACGGCAGGCAGCGCGAACCGCCTGGCACGGCCCGACGATTGATGCAACAGTCCGCCGCGGAAAATGAGGCCGACTTGTCGCTGGGCAGATGGAGAAGCCGCACAGAGGCGCTCCGCGACTTGCACGACGACGCCGCCGCGCGAGCACGCGCCGCGCAAGACAGGCAGACCGCGTATTACTATAAGAAAAGACGGCCTGTTCAATACTCCCCGGGAGAGCTCGTATGGAGAAGAAACCGAGTTCTCTCGTCGGCAGCGCAAGGTGTTGCGGGGAAATTGGCCACGAAGTTTACCGGGCCGTATACAGTGATGTCGCAGCTCGGCTCGAATACTTACGAGTTGCTCGGCCCCGCCGGCGAGATCGAAAAACCATGCCGAGCACCTAAAGGGGTGCTCCCGAGCAGAAGAACGCCAAGACGAGGACGCTGAAGCTCAGCCACCGATGGACTACGGAGGCAATGAGGCGATGGGTTACCCGCCTCGCGTGCGAAGCGAGCGAAAAAGATCTCGGCGCGTCGAGACGAATGTAGCGCGCACCGGATCTGCACCTGGTCGACGAAGCGCGGTCCACCGCGAAATACTGTAACGGTGGTGCGCCGGGTCACCGAGCGTGCGAGCGGACGTGCGCACGATGTGATTGGGCCAAAGCGTGGCCCTGGGCGTTTGAAGGTATCGGCCAGCAAGCGAACTGACGCGGGGCGAGCCCCGACCGCGAGCGCAAGGCCGAGGCGACTGCGGGCGCAACGAACGCTTTAACGATACTACCGTCCCACGAACAACGCCTTCCTTTTCTCTCCTTTCAGAAATCCCGATCCACGCAGCGGTAAGATGCAAGGAGGCTGTGAGATAGAGCCCAAGCGGGTAGAACGGCGGGGAGATATCCGGGCGATACGGCTGCTGATAGTGCGGGGTGCTATCGCCGCCGAAGTATTTTTGGCCTCGCACGAGGTGTACGTCGCCGCGCTGGCCCAAGGGGAAGGGGTCTACCAACCGCGACCCTTGGCCTTAGCACCGGCGTCTTCCGACGCACAAGCCACCAAGGAGCAGCCAGGACAAAAGTCGGAGGTATCGAGGAGCAGTGGCCCTACTATAGAGATGAGCTTGAGGCGATTGCACATGCCCACGAACAGGTGCGCGAGCGCTAAGAGCGCTTCTTCAGGGACCTCGAGGATCTCTACGAGGTCCATGGGCAGAGCGCAGTGGATGCGGCAGGGGCTGAGTTCGCTCGCATCGTTGACCTGCGCGAAGAAGAACAACGCCTTGACGACTTCCGCGCCGCGCGCGACTCACGACGCCGACGCCAGCGGGAAGAGCTGCAGCGCGCACGGCGCAAGGAGGCGGAAGCCGAGCAGCGGCGCCGGCAGCTGGACGAAGAGGCGGCGCGCGCGCACCAATGCGCTAGACGGGCCCGTCAGGAAGCGAAGCGGGCCCTCGTGCAAGTACTGTTCGCGGAGCTCTGCACGTAGAAGCAGGCCGCGAGAGCTTCTATTCCGAAGGAAGCGCCCAGCTGCTACATCTGCGGACACTCCGGGGTGCGTAAGTCTTGGAACTGCCGGCAGATAAGGGAGCATCGGCACTACCCGGATAGGACAGGGAGGCATTGAAGAGCGGGGCCAGGTGGCCCTGATCACTGGCTCCACGGACGCATGTAACCGCCAGTCAAGGGCTATCAGCATTTACTTTTTCTTTGAAACTACTTGGTTCATTTATCTTCCCATAGTGTATATAATCGGAAATAAAGATACATTCCATCTCTACGAAAGGTGTTCATCGAACTTCATCCCCTACCAACCCATCCTTATCCTTCTACCCCCACTCCTTCACGGCGATGGCTTCGAGGGGATGCCGTCGTAAGTGCCGCGGCTCTGTGACAGAGCTGCCCACCGAGGTAAGCAGCGTCTGGACGCGGGTGTAACGAAGCCGCGATCGAAATGCGACTCGTCAGCTGCGGTGGGTGCCGCAGACATAAACACTGCATGACCTCGGCCGGCCGGCCGGCGGAGAAGGGCAGAGCGGGGGGGAAGGGTGAGCGAAGGGCCGTCGCAGAGAGGAGAAAAGAGTAGTTTCTTTTTAGTCTAGTTTCGGATAAAAGAAGAAGAGCCACGCGCACCCGATTCGGGAGAGAAAGGAAAAATAATATTGCAGACTTGTCGGCGTGCGCGTTTTTGTCACGTTCTGCGGAGGGAAACGGGTCCTCGCGACTTCGACCCGACCAAGCGTACGAGCGGAGTACGCGGCCTGAGAGGAGCGTTTACTGAAACCAGAGAAAAAATCGACTAAAACTACCAGTCCGGAACATGCCAAGAAAGTTCCGGAAGGTCGTCCCCTGGACAGTAATAAGAGTCCGCAGAGCCGATAAGCTCTTAGTCTCGAAAATCTCGATAAGTGTAGTGAAGAAGGTTACCGTATTATAACTGCCCGACGTGTTCAGGAAATGGAAAAGGAGGCCACCAATACGGTCCCGTCAATTTGCATTTCCAACGTACCCCGAGCGAGACCATCGAGCACCTAGTTACTTGAATCCTCAGTCGTTCTCGACTGATCAGGCTGAATATAGATCTGATCCAGAAACCTGAACAACTGAGAATCATAACGATTACGAATTGCACTACGGCCAGACAGCTGTACGGGCTCAAGAAACGCGCTGGTGGATTTCGGTACAAATTGCAGAATACTAGATTCATGTAGTATGTGGTGAATAGTAGTGCATAGCGAGACTGTCATGGATAAAAGTGACTTGAATTTAGCCAGTGCTTGTCAACGGGAGATCTGCCCTGCAACTGCAGTTGATGCTAGAGGTGCAGAGAGCTCCCCATTTTACGTATCGGGTCACATCAAACTGCCGTTCAAATTGGCAGGGAACACGCGCAATGCATTGATCGCTGTGAACCAAATCTGGAAGTAGATTGCTATGTAGGTGCCAATTTCGCAGGTGCGTCCGGGGCCATCCAGGAACCGACTAATTATTCGCTGTATGTTAAGGTAGTGAATGAATGAGTGGGGTTGGAAATAGTCGCAGTTACACTTAACAAAATACAATGTCTGGCATCGTTACGATTGACTATCGGCTTATCTTCTGAAGCAGTTCGAGTAGGCGAACCGCAATCAAAAAAATACTGGTTTTGATCTAACTAATAAATTCTCAAGGTTGGCATTCATCGATCTCGTGGATATAATCTGGCAGAAGTAGCAGCAATTGATGAAACTGTTAGACGAGATCCTGCCGGCGGCAGAAGAGCTACTGGGATGTACGACGTGGGCAGAGCATGTTATAGATGTAGGAAATGCTCGTTCTTTACGTCGAAAGGCTTACCCACTCTCTAAGAAAATTCAAAAAGAAGTGCATTCTCAAGCTAAAGATATATGAGAGGCTGGAGTATTCGAACGATCCACCAAAGTTTAGTGAAGTCCAGTGGTGATGGTACCAAAGAGCTACGGAAAATATCGATCAAATAGGCCTTCTCGTTACTCGTGAAGGACTCCTTCCCAATCTCTAGAAGATCGAACCAGTGATGCAATATACAGAAACGAAGAACCTGAAGCAACTTAGATGCTTTCTCGGTATCGCATCGTAGTATAGAAAGTTTTTGAAAGACTTTGCCACGGGTGCTGAACCATTCACGCATCTGAATCGGAAAGACTGACAATATGAGCGAACCGTGGAGCAACGAGTCTTATTGAACAAGATCAAACCAATGATCACTTTAGCACCTGTTCTGCATAAACCTATATTTGGTATCCAGTTGACCGTACAAACAGATGAGAATGATACTGGTATTGGGTCGATCCTCATCCAGAAAGTCGACGGATAAGATCTGAAGGTCACTCTCTCAAGCCGAAAGAAACTATTTGTTAACAGAGAGAGAGAGAGAGAGAGAGAGTAGTTGTCATATGGGCTATTGATAAATTTCGTTCATATATAGACGGATATCATTTTCGCGTCATTACGGACCACAGTAGTCTGAATTGGATTCATATGATGCAGAATCCAACAGGTAAGCTCGCTCGATAGAGTCTTAAGTTACAAGGGCAAATGTTCGTTGTAGAGCATCCAAAAGGTACGTTAAATAAAGTGCCAGACGCAGTTTCAAGGATCCGAGGGTCAACGATCTGTCCTACTTCACTGTGACGTGGGCAGGGGATAACCAAGATCAATGATACTGGAGATGGTTCAAAAACGTACAGAATTGCCTGAATGAATATCCAAAATAGAAAATCATCGGTCGGCAGTAAAGCTACAGCCCAGATGCCTGGAATCAGCGGCAAAGAAGCTTAGAAGATCGTTGTTTCTGATGAGCATCGTGATACTGTACTTAAAGAGTGCTAATACTTAATACGGCTGCACCTTCTATTATTGGCCTGGATTTTATTAGGCACTTGAACATTATGTGAACAACTCTCTTATATACCAGCAGTCCAAAGTACATCTGAGACCGCCTGCCAGACAGATGGGTCGGAGAGTTTTTGAGAGATCTTGAAAAATAATCGCTCGTGACATCACCGGACCATTTATAAAGAGTTGCCATAAATTTGAGTATATACTGGTGTTTCAAAATCTGTTTAGGCGATGGGTAGACGTATCCCGATTCGTAAAGCAAATGCCGGTATAATCCTCGAAAAATTAAAGGAAAGGATCGTACTTACATTCGGCGCGCCAAAGGTCTTCCTGTCAGATAATGGTACAAAATTTAAAAATCGTATAATTGATGATTATTTGGTGGAATCGGGTGTACTCCACACCCTTACGCCACCGTACCATGTACCATCCGCAGGCTAATCCAGTAGAGCGGGTTAACCGGGTATTGAAAATCTGCATGGTGGCGTTTATCGATGAGTCCAATAATACTTGGGACGCGAAATAAATCTTAATACTCTCCAGCTTATCTAAATTTCGATAGAGAACTGACTTCGGTAGATAGCTAAATTTCGGCAGGATCTCTCCGCCACAGCCTACATCAAGCTACGGGAGAAACTCAACAGAAAGAAAGAGAGAGTTCCTGGCTGGACAGATTGAAGGAGCTCCAAGAGATCGCTAAAATACAGTCGTAAGGGCAACAACGTCGTCAGGCTGAATATTACAATACCAGACGGTGTCCATCTCCGTATCGAGTAGATTAATTGTTATGGAAGAAAAATCGTGTCAGCTCAAGTGGTAGCGGCGATATCAGCCCCAAATTGGGTAGGTCCCTTTGTAATAGTGAACAAAAAGGAGGCCAATACGTACGAACTGGAAGATTGTGAAGGACACATTGAGCAGTTAGCAATTTAAAGCCAGTATTACATTCGTAAGCAGCACCCCAAAACACATAAATGTTTAAACTTTCAGCAAAATCGAATTTGAGCGCTGTATATAAATTGTATATAAGTGGTGGGGCACCGATATGAGGGTGAGTTTGAGAACTGTTCAATCTTCGTGCTACTGCTATAATATATACTTCATATTTGGATTTCAAAATTTTCCGTCATGAAAAAAGATATGAAACTTTATTCTATCGACGTTTTTGCAAAGTATATATACTATTTTTGTGAAGAATCATTTGCTGCCAAAATATTTGGCTAAAAAGGTGTTTTATATATGAAATCACGTATATCGTATGCAAAATAATCAAAAACACTTTGTTTCCAATATATATAGTTATACTAAAGCATAATTCAAAGTTTCCAATCCCAAGACTCTGAACATAGCCGCAAGATATATATATATATATATATAATATGTTCCAAAAGTTCCCAGACTTTCCAAAACAAGAGAAAACAATAAGTTATTTGTGCAAAATTCATTTATCTGTTTCAAAATAGTATCCTTCCGAATGAATACAATATTGAGCGCGTTCGAACAGCGAACGCGCATTGGACAGAATATCGTGCAAGTGGAAACTGGCATTTGTTGCATGTTAATGCGCAGCCCCATCGATCGATATTCATAACTAATATTTTAATCAACAATAGGATTCTGAAGATCAATCACTTACCGTATTCATCTAATATCCGACCTTGTGATATCTATTTATTCGTTAAATTTCATTTGGCGAAGAAAAGAAAGCCTTACAAGGACGTTGAGACATCCAAAAGGTAACGACCGATATTTTCTAAAAGGTTCCGATGAACGACATGAAAAAGTTATATCACGTGCTGTTTGAACGCGCTCAACATTGTATTGACTTGGAAGAGGGTTAGCTCTAGGTTCACCTTAACACAATATATATATATATATATATATATATATATATATATATGGCGCATACGGGTAATCTCGTAGTTATGTTTTCGGACAGTGGAATACCATGTCCAGTTGTCTCAACGATTTCTATGGGGAGATATTTTTTCATATGCTCTGCTATGATGAACGTACGATACGATATCCAAGTAAACTATGCCCAGGACTCCTTCTAGAAGTCGTTCAAAGAAAGTTGGATGTGTTCAATCCGTCCGAAGACAAAACTATCCCTAGAAGACGTGCCGAGACAGCTGGACGTCGTATACCACGGTCCAAATGCGATATTCCTCGTAGAAGTCATCCCCAGACACCTGGACATATTTTTCTACAGTCTGAACGTAACACTCCCCGTCAAAATCGTCTTCAGACGCCTGGATATCATATTCCAGCGTTTGATGCTATGTTGCGATATGCGATATTCATCGTAGAAGTCATCTCCGTACACCTGGACACCTTCTTAACACGAAACTCACCATAGAAGTCATCATTACACATCTCGACATAGTATTTCAGTGTCCGAATACGTAACTACGAGCTTACTCGTAAAAGCCATCTATATATTTTTAATATATATATATAAATATATATATATATATATATATATATATATATATACTACCATGTAAAAATATGAGTAAGACTTTATTCATAACTTTTGAAATCTTTATTTATTCTTCTAAATTTAATTTATTCCCCTCAAAATAACCCCCTCCCCGGGTGCAATGCAACTATCCCAATTTTTTTCCAATTTTCAAAACATTTTTGATACTAATATTCCGGAATGGCCATCAGTTCCTTCTTTGATTCGGCATTTATTTCTTGAGTCGAATCAAAACCGTGTCCCCGAAGTGGTATTTTGAGTTTGCAGAACAGCCAGCAGTCATACGGTGCTAAATCAGGCGAGTACGGTGGTTTCGATACGATAATGTTTGAATTTTTGGAGAAATCTTGGCGTAAAACCAATACAGTGTAAGCTGGTGCATTATCATGATACAAAAACCAAAAGTTGTATTTCCATAAATCTGTCCTTTTGAAACGAATAGCTTGCCGCAAACGACAGTCAACAATCAAATAATATTCTTTGTTAACCGTTTGGCCGGTTTGAAGGAATTCGTAATGCATCAGACCACGATAATCGAAGAAAACAGTGAATATAACCTTGAGTTGTGAGCGACTCTGATGTGATTTGTTCGGTTTCCACTCTCTTTAGACACGATATTCGCTCGATTGAACGATTTTCAGTTCGATTAATCGTAAGCGTAGATCCAAGTTTCATCTCCAGTTATTATGCGTTTCATCTTGTCCTGATAGTCCGAAAGCATCGTTACACAGACCTCCATGCGACACTGTTTTTCCAAAAAATTGAGTGTTTGTGGCACTCATCGAGATTTCACTCTTTTCAGGCACAAAATGTCTTTCAAAATGGTATTGACTGACCCATTTAAAATTCCAACAATATCAGAAAGCGCTGTAGTAATCAATCGACGATTTTGCAGAACCAATTCTTCTTTAAACAATTTTTGACAATCTCAAATACTTATTCTTGACGTTGACTTTTCACCAAAGATCTTCTCAAAAGTCGAAAACCGAAGATACAACTTTTCTTCTTTCACAAAACACAAGCGTAACTATATGACAAATGAAGATAAGTACGTGCAATTTAGCACAGATAACTTTGACAGTTCTACCAATTTAAATATAAA
Source organism: Sycobia sp. Sy_11 (assembly GCA_018907035.1). Classification (NCBI taxonomy): domain Eukaryota; kingdom Metazoa; phylum Arthropoda; class Insecta; order Hymenoptera; family Epichrysomallidae; genus Sycobia; species Sycobia sp. Sy_11. The sequence goes on from JACCIC010000075.1 coordinate 318,683, forward strand.
AACATTGGTCCGAATCGATAAATGCGGGAGGTTTGAATAGAAAAGCCTTACTTATTTTTGTACACAGCATTATATATATATATATATATATATATATATATATATATATATATATAACTTGTGATGAAGTGAACCTAAAATTAGAAATTTTAATTACGGATTAATTTTTCTAATTTATTATTTGTGCACGCAATACATTTTTTATTTCCTAACTGACCTGTCATCTCGTTGGGAGGGTGGAGGCTCGGCGGCTCCGTCGGTCTGTAACAGAAAGGTATAAACAACATAAAAAGAAGAGAAAAGAAAAAAACAACGCCACAAACGACCGCACAGACGGTAAGTAGAAAAGAAAATATTTTGAGAATTAGGAAAAAATGTCTAATAGGTCAAACAACAATGCTTGTCTCCCGGTGTGAATACCTCTCTCGATGTTATCCGATATCGTCGTCGCCGGTTCATCTCACTTGGCCAGGGAAAAGAACGCGAAGCCGAACCCACACTACAGCTCGTGACGAGTACCTACTTTACTTTTCTATGGGCGAACGCTGCTGCCTCTAAGGTCCATCGGCGGAAGGATGATAGTGGAGATGGTAGTGCCGAGGATTTGGTACCAGAGCACTGCGTTTTCTTCCTCTTCTTGCCTTCTCTCTCATTTCCGGCCTTCATTCTCTGCTTCACTGCTCACTTTTTTCTTATTCTCATCTTCTTTTCTCGCGACTTAGTCTTTTCTTCCACTCTTTTGTTACTCTGTCCTTCTCATATCTCTCTTTCTTTACTTTTTCTTCTTCAATACCTCTCTCTCCTCTACTCTCACGTATGTTACCCGCTCTGCTCTCTCTTTCCTCTTTCTCTCCATTATTCTCCTTCGTTACCTCTTCTCTCTAAATCTTATTCACAGTATCATCTTTCCATCCTTCGTTTTCTCTCTTTCTCCATTTTTTACATCTCCTCTACTTCTTCTGGAAATCAAGACGAAATTAATACACGTCGCACGTTTACCGAAATTTTGAAAAAAAGTAAGTTACACACGGCGGCGTCAAGTGCGACTCTCAGCGGCATTAATTAAAAATCTGAATTATATACAAAAAGAATTTTGTCTACTATTGATAGAAAGAAATATCCAGTCCGTTTTTTATTTTAATAATTTTAATATTATGAAATTTAATGTAATTAATACCAACTCTAATTTCTAAGACTTAATGATCAAATTTGTCCAGAATATCATTGTGAAATAAAGTTGTTCCTAATTTGAAATGTCACAGTAACTCTGTATTTATCACACATTTTTTTCTAACCAAATTGATACATTGTTAAAAAAATACTACAAATTGAAATTGTATTCATTAGTACTTTTATAAGATTATTTTATAGGCATCTTTTTGATTTATTATATATATGTTTTTTTTTTAAATGATTGAGATATTTAAAGCCAGTACGTTATATAAGAATTATTAGAAAATTGATGTAAAAAAAATTTGTTTTCTTTTTTAAAAATTATCTTTGTTCAAAACGCTACAAAAACGTAATTATAACACCATAATATTATAACATGAACTATAAACTTTAAACTAAAGTGTAGTAGTTATATACCAATACATTATCTACCAATACATTACTTATAATGAACAGGTGAAAATAAATTTGCATTTACATTTTACACCGAAATTTTTCTCACTAGTTAAAAGATGTTCCGTTTATTATCGAATAGCAGGAATGCAGTCAGTATAATTCCTTGTTTTCGAAACTTGACACGCCTTCAATAATACTTTGCAAGACGTGCGCGTTGCGTGCGGGTGCCTTAATGCTGTTTGATTGACGGATGGCATGCGTGTAATGTTCGCCCAGATAAATTGGCGCGGGCGCTTCCTGATTTGTCACAATAAATATATATATAGGTATTCGTGCCAACTGAAATTGAAGCAAGAAAAATAGTCTGTGCGATAACACCTTCTTGAAGTAGACGCTAAGATAGCACCTTTTTATACGGAAGAAACCATGTATTATTAGGTTTCTCTCCATCACAACCAATATAATATCTGGCTATTTCAGTCAACTGATTTAATTATAGAATATTTTTTCTACAAGGGTGGATTGATAAGTTGCCGGCCTGACCAAGAAAAACAACGTTTTCAAGAATTTTTTTTATTTCTCAACATAATCTCCTAAAAGGCTGATACATTTCTCATAGCGATGGATGTTTTTGATCATATCTGGAGTTGTGAAATGAAAATTCGAAATTAAATCCACTGCTTAACGGTTGAATATGATGGGGAGGATGTCCCCAGTGTTGAGTCTATCTCTTCTTTAATTTCCTTCGGCGTTAACCCTTTCAAATAAAAATATTTGATGACAGCACGATTTTCCTTTTTTTACATTTCTTCGAAAAACACAGAGGCGTCTTGTTTAGCGTGCTCTAAAACCTAAACTAACATGGCGATCGGACTGAAAATATATCTATAAGCTATCGAAGGATGTTACTGTAGAACCTCCATCTTAAGGTAGGCCTAGTGGCGCCGTCTCTTGGTCAGGCCGGAAACTTGTTAATCCACCCTCGTACTATATACTTCAAACTTTCGGAAAATATTTATATAAAAAATTTGAAAAAATACAAGAGAAGGTTTATTTAAAGTTTTCACTATGCTAAAATACATCAAACTCGGCTAACTATTTTACTTTTGTTGCAAGTTCTTTTCAAAAATTCATTTAGCATGTATTCTCAGCGTCTTCGAAAATCATATAAAATCGACAATTGTTCATGGTATACGAACAAATGTAACACACTGTGTTAATCCATAATCGACAATGAAATATTTAAGAAAAGGTTTTTTAAAATGAATATTCTTCATTATTATTTATATACTTACTTTTATTACAATAAAGAATACGAGTAAATGTTAAGAATGTATAATCGTGAGGGGAAAGATAAATAATTTAACAATAATTTAATTAGAGAGATTTGACATTTATTATAAGAAAGGCATAAAAAACTTCCACCCCGGTGAGTGGGAGGAAAAAGCTTTTCACGATACAAATACAATGGCAAAGTTTAACAAGTAAAATTATATGTTTTCTATCGAACAACTAATAATGACGGAAGTTTATACAAATGGTCACAAAAATCGTTAGCGCTTTTACCACACAAATATTCGTACTATAAGATAGCATACAAGGAGATGAAGCCTCAGGCGTAAGGATTCTTCTAAAGTGCTTCCTTAGCTAACGGGGACTGCCCTTGCTGTCGACGGCAGCTAGTGGGCGCAGACGTCGCTTGGGAAGATCCTATGAGTCGAGCACAGGGGCTGATCTCACCAAAGCCTCAATACCTTGGTCGCAAATTGGTAGCTGACACTGAATCGCACCTTAGTTTAATCAATACACCAAATCACACATTTATGAACACACGACATTAACGAATTTAAAAACGTAAAATAATCAAAGAAAGGAACCGAGGTTGAACACTCGAAAACGCCAAGGCCATAATGTTTTTCCGATCTCTCTCGTAAGCAACAAGAGCTCGGTATCATAGAAGAGGGGAAGAAATGTTTACGACGGGCAAGCCAAAGGGCATACGACAATCTTTTGCGACCACGGGAGAGAAGAACCATAATTGAAGAGGCCAGTGAGTCGTACAGTTCTGCCAGATATGCGTATGCATTTCTTCTTCCCCTTTTTCAATACTAATAATAGAACCGTTCAAACGATGAACTTCACCGGCCCTCGCTCTCTCTCTCTCTCTCTCTCTCTTCCTCTCTCTCTCTCTCGCTCTCTCTCTCGCTCTTCCTATCTCTCTCTCTCTCTATCTGTCGTTAGTTCAGGCCGGTCTGTCATCTGTGAGAACCAAACGTTCCGCCTGCTTTCATCCATCGCACGAATATTATTCGGAAATGCGTGTTTGTTTGTATTTTTTTGCCTTTTATACTTTATATTCTTTCCAGATCTGTAGTTATTGGAGATAAACATGCTATATGCCGTATATCTAAAGACGCGTTCCAGCGACCACTTCGCAGGCGATAGCGATCATCTTTGAGCGCGACCAACTGTCGCAACCGCACAATTTTTCTGTACGATATCGCCATGTTTGATTTCTTCTGTAGATAGTATAAATATTCATCGGATCATCGTCTCCAAAATTGAATACGTAATCGTCGTATCAGTTGGAAACGGGTCAGGCGGCTTTCAGGTACAGCCGGTGTTTCGACATTGGGAAGAAATCCAGAGATTTCCCGATCAGAAAGTATGCTGACGTTAGCGCAATAAGATCGTCAATATTCGAAAACACCGGACAAAGTGGGCACACTTCGATTTCGGCTAAGATGGTCGAAAAACTCTTCAAATGTTAATCTATAATCCCGAGGGGTTCTCTTTAGATGGTGTTTGGTGGACTTCCGCCCTGCCTCCCATAATCCACCATAATGTGGCATATTGGGAGGCATAGAACTCCATGTTCTACCATCATTTGCGAGGAGGCTTACTGTATGGTTGTCAAATTTCGAAGCCGCTCGAAACATCATCCGCAATTCGTCTCCGCTCCTTTGAATGTAATAGAATTATCACTATAAAGATAGCGACACATCCCTTTACGACTAATAAATCTGCGATAAGCTGCTACCAATGTGGCCATACTAGGTCACTTACTAGTTCCAGGTGTGTAACTCTGGTTGAGACAAAGAGAACAATATATCCTTTATAACTACGGTTGTCACACCCCTTTTTGCTCGGATTTTGAAGGGGCCCGCAACACTCACTCAACACCTACTGTCATAAATGGTGGGGATGGGGTCACGCGGTTGACAGGTAGATCTCCCATTAATTGGTAGGCAAGACGAGGTTTCACGAGTTGGCATTGTATGCATTTATGAATTACGCTTTTTACTATCTGCTTACTACCTAAAATCTACACATATTGTCTCAATACATTCAGTGTTAGAGAAAACTCGCCGTGAAGTGTAAGATGATGGACATGTCTAATAAATAATTTGCTAATACTCGAATTACATGACAATATGGGCGGATATTTACGAGCATAAGGCAAACTAGAATGCGCGAGATGGCCGCCGATGTGTAATAGACCGTCATTCTCTTCGAGTATCGGGTTCAGCTTACTTATTGAACTACCCTTAGTGACGCTCTTTCCGGCTGTTAATAAAGTTATTTCTTGGGCGAAAGCATTTAATTATGCAATAAATATAATTTTAGTCCGTGCATTACTTAATTCCAATGAGGTGAGAGACTCTGGAAGGAGATCCAGACCGCTCTCTCACCTGCGCAGCTTAATCGAAGAGCATAAGCAGTAAGCAACGGCCCGTATAAGTTTACTCAAGTTCAAGAAACGCATTAATATATCGGGCTCAATTATATGTAGTTCAGCGTGTACAATTCTTGCTGTTGTACGTGCCAATGGTCAATGATCGCGCATTTGAGAAAGCCAATCATGCCCGTGCAACCAAAGCTTACAGTCTCGTAAATCTATAGTGCGAACCGACGCGAATGCACAGAATGTCCGCGCCCTTGTTCGTCTAGAACGACTATTAATCATTCGATTGTTGGTTCGCGAGCTGAATATGAACCGGAAAACAGTTAGAAAAATTTTAACCTAAGATTTCGTAATGAAAAAGCTGTGCGCGAGATACTTAAAAATAGTAAAAGATAGTTCCGAAGAACCTTTCAGATGAATAAAAAGCCCACGGAATGAACATCGCGCAAGATTGTCTCGAGTAAGTTGAAAGTGATACTACTCTTCTCGATCGAGTTATTACTGATCACAAAAATTGGTTCTTTCAATATGATCTCAAAACTAAACGACAAAGCCAACGATGGATGTCCCCTGGAGCGCTAAGGCCAAAGAAGGCGAGAATGAGTAAGTCCAAAGTGAAATCCTTCTTAATTTGTTTCTTCGACAGCAAAAGGGTGGTTCAAAAAGAGTTTGTACCACCTGGAAAAACCGTAAATTAAGTATTCTAGTATAACATGCTCGAAAAATTAAGAAAAAGGGTGCTCAGAGTGCGTCCAGAGATCGCGAACATTGCTATAAAATTAAAAAATAGGTAGAAACTAAGTTTTAAGCTGGAACCTTGTTTCTGGCTTATAAACATTTTAATTTGGATGTAATTTTCTATTATTACTTTCGACAAAATTAATATTTATACAATATTATAATATTATATGGTTTGTACAATAAATAAAATATCAGAAGATACGTAAACAGTTTGAAAAAATTAGAAAAGAACAATAATGTCTGTTTTGAGAATTAGCCTTTTGAATATCAGAAATTTTACCTGGTTTCGCATTAACACTTAGAAGAGACCCACCGGAAATGAGATTTATTTTAATATAACTCTCAAAAATGAAAGATTCTTTTCATAAATGAGCCGCATATTGATTATTTCAAAAAAGATTTTAATGATATCTTGAAAGTTAAATGCCAATGGTAATTTTGTGGAGATATTTAATTATAAAAGCGGTCATATCGTGTGTTGCAGAAAGTACAATGTCTGTCGTACAGATGAGCTGACAGACGACGTTCGACAATTCGACGCTCGCGTAATTCAAAATAACATGAGATATATGAGGTTGTATTTAAGAGTTCGTACTTACGTGCAAGGAATGTATGTTCGGTGGTAAATAAAAATCACAAGATGAAGTCTATATGTTAACATGTATTTATTAAAAGAAAAATAATGGCATAAAAAACCTCCACTCAGTGAGTGGAGGAAAAAGCCGAAATTAATGTTAAGAAAACAGTACTATTTATTGAGATAATTAGGTTGAACACGAGATCAGCTGATCGCTATATATCTACAACGCAAGTAATAATAGATCAATAAATAATAGCTAACGCTTACAAAGGAATAAATATATTAACACAATTTTACGTTATAAAATAGAGCCGCTAAGAATCACTTAATATATAAACTCACGGAGTACTCCGATGCGCGCGAATCGAGCGTCAGCGAGTCCAGATACTCGCGTAGCTCGTGAGGTCCATTAGGGGAAGAGGTGCTCCGCGAATACCTCCTACTCTGCGTTGCGGCCCCGACGTCTCGGGCACGGTTTACTCCTAACCGCAACGCAGCCAACGGGCACAAGCCGCCGGGAGCACTCTCGGATTTCCGTATCAAACGGAATTTCCACAAGGGCAAGGTCCCTTGTCCCGCTGATGCGCCAATGTTGCTTCAAAGCCCAGCTGTGCACAAACACACACGCACACATACACACAACGCCGATAAGCTTACAAATTAATATTAAAACTAAAAGCGTGAATCAAGTAACAAATAATTCTTGAGCTCGAACGGTAGCTACGAATCGCGACGACGGCCGAACATAAAGTGTTCTTCCTTCGCTCAGCAAAAATCCTGGAAGCGATGCGACACAGCGAAGACTTCAAAAAAAAGACCATAATTTCTAAAGGAGGGGCTCGACGCCAGGTAAGCTTCTCCATACTATAGGCTTTGGAAAATGGTCCTATGGTCTCTCGCAATGGGCATCCGTCGCATGTGTTCAACACCGGCGCGCCCATTCGGATACAGAACGCCTTACTTAAAAGGCCACATTCAGATATTTCATTAATGGCCCTTGTAAATGACCTTTTCTCATTGAGACGAGGAAGCCGCGAGAGAGAGAGAGAGAGAGAGAGAGAGAGGGCTAGAGTGAGCGCGGCGGAGAGACAGAGAGCGCGCAGGCAGTAGAGAGAGAGAGAGAGAGAGAGGGCTAGAGCGAGCGCGGCGGAGAGACAGAGAGCGCGCAGGCAGTAGAGAGAGAGAGAGAGAGAGAGAGAGAGAGGGAGAGAGGGGATAGTCGTCACTTAGCCAGCCTGAGCCATCATAGTTCCGCTTCGATGTAGGTGAGCGACATATGTTCGGATGGCTCGAACAGGCAGATTTGCCGAGAGTAGCCGAGCCTCGTCGATTCTTCATCGCGCTCGATTTGCCCAGTGCAGACTTCCGCGGGCGCGAGAACCTTGTCGCGGGAGGGGGGGGTGGTTGTACAGAGAAAAGGAAAGAGGACCATCGACACGAGACATGTCACATGGGGGCATAAATGTCCCGTCGCAGGAGGCAGAGCCGGCGGGTAAAAGTACTTCGAGAATACCCTAAATGGAGATATATATATATATATATATATATATATATATATATATACATAATTATCAATAGCGAGCGGTTATATATAGGAGATGGAGCGTATTCTACGCGTATTATACGCGAAGTTTTATCGTTGCCATTACACGAGGAACTCGACGTAAGAGAGGTGGGAAACAAAGAACGAACGCAAGAAAGAAGAAGAAGAACAAGAAGAAGAAACCCCTGCACTTAATTAGCGAGGGGCTCGGTGGCCCCCAGAAGAGCGACGAGAGCGGGGAGAGCCGTGTATATATATATATATATATATTATATATACATAAGATGAGAAATTCCCCGTATATTCACACACGTAGTGTGTGTAACTTAGCGTCTACGAGGGGTAAAGGAAAAGTGAAAAAGCGAGAAAAAAAAACAGAGAAGAAAGAAACAGGCCAGCCTCGAGGAGCCCCACATTAGATTCAATTAATGGGCCGAAGCAGGTTTATGTGGCGAAGGCTGCGCTGCATCGGGCCGCCCTATATGGATCGAATTAACATTAATTTATAAATTAATCCGGCTATTCGCGCCCGGAGCCGAGGTTCAAACTGAATTAAACGGCGTTTCGATACTACTTTATTATCTCACTTTTTCTTCCATTCCCAGGTGGTTCAATGGCCAAGCGTTATTTGTCATACAGATTGTTGGACGAGCATTGTGTATTAAAATTTTCGACATTCATGCGAATTCGAATGATTTTAATGAAGTACGATTGCACTAATGAAAAATCGATCTGCATACTTGAGCTACTTCAGACGGTGAAGACACGAACGTATATTGTTACTTTGAATTCGAATTACGCAGATTTATTTATTTATCTATATTTGTTGCCTCGGACAATGAATTTTGAGAACGAGTTGGGATTTCTGTGCAAAACATTACTGTACAGTTTCAGTTGTTATAAAAATGTAGTTATGATATTTAAAGTATACAAATTATTAATCGGGTATCTGTGGCGCTACTCTTAATTTAATGTCAAAGAAAATTTTTATTTAAAAAATCTGCCCTTGTCACTATTGCTCACGGCTTAATATGGCTTGTGAACTTTCCGCTCAACGGTACAAACCACTTTTAAAATGAAAATTTGAAATATATTATAAATCTTATATATAAAACTTCTGGATTAAATTGATATTATTACCTATCATTTCATTATTTACATTAAAAATTGCCTCTATTAAAATCCTGATTCGTCGACCACAGGATTCCCAGGGAATCGATGAATCGGATCAGTTCAAATATTCGAATATGGTTGTTCGATCTGTATTTGTTTCGGCATGAACGTAGGGAAGGTAATTCGAACATTTAAAAAAAGTTTTATAAATATATTCTTGATCCGTTAGTTAATCATTGATTCATTTGTACGCAAATCGATATGCATACAATTACTTCTGTTCGCAAAGAAATAAATCTATCGAAAAATTCTATCCGAAAATTTGAGCTCATTTGATCCGTTTGATTAATGGTATTCTGAGGTGGGTAAATTAGGATCTTGTACGCATATCTTAGTAATGTTTCAAATATTGTGTATTTTTGTTTATATATTGACTCCTCGTATTGTTGGTGACAAGGTCTTGTTATTATCGAAATGATATGTTTCATATAAAACATATTTCGAATGCAGTTCATTTATTTTGTGGCTTAACAGTTGTATGTAACAAAAAAAAAAACTTAAGTTTCAAATTTATGCAATTTATGAAGCTTCAAATAATATTTATTATGTATTTTCAATAATTATAATACACTATAAAAAATATTGATCAGATATAATATAGAATGTTTCTCATTTTACAATGTTTTCCCGCGCGGTACATTGTTTTAAGCTTCTTCCTATTTATATATATATATATATATATATATATATATATATATATATATATATATATACATATATGTATTCCCAGGAGAGCTCTCTGTTTAACAGTGGGGCGGGGGTCAACATAGCCCTCTATATGATATAGAAAGAGGCGGGGGTAACTAAAGAGAATGCGGGTGAGGTGTACAGATAGAGCTGGCCGGAGAGAAGGCATGAAGACGGAGAAAGCGAGAGAGAGAGAGAGAGGAAGAGAGACATACACACGGAAAAGAAGTAAACATCCAATTACATTAGAGTGCGCGCACAATATATAGACCGACCGGCCGCTCGGGGCGTTTCCTCCCATGCGCTCCTGGATGCCCCTTAGTCTCTATCTTTCTCTCTCTCTCTCTCTCTCTCTCGCTCCCAATCTGTCCCTCTCCTTCTACCCCAGCGCGCCGCGCCCGCGCGCTCGCTCGCCGTACATATAATCCGTGCGCGAGCCAGAAGCTCCGCGCTGCGGGCGGCCTTACGTTTCGTCTGCGCGTAAACTAATTTCGACCTCGAGTTTCCGCCCCGCTCGTGGTCCTCTAGCTCTCTCTCGCTCTCTCTCTCTCTCTGTCACTCTCTATCTCTCTCTCTCGTTAATTAAGCCGAACGCGAGACGAACTAAGCGAGTGAACATAGTGGTCGGATGGATAAGGGGAGGGCAGGAAGGGAAGAGTCGAAGCGCAAGAGGTGGAGGCAGCGTAATTTCGGATATATATATATATATATATATATATATATATATATATTCGTTTATAATAGTGAAGGGGGAGGTGAGGACGCCTCACAATAACTTATCGCTCGAAATATATATGTATATATATATATATTCACATATTATACATACTGCGTGTGTACAGGGGGCCGGTTTGAACTTTGATGAGAATCCCAGCCTCGTGTCCGATATTACATGCATACCTAGCGCTGGGTTGCGTGGTGGGCAATGATGTGGGGGGGGGGGGGGGCACGGCGAAGAAAAAGGGTTAAAAAGTAGCACGTTATATAGGGGCGGACGAGGTGGTAAACCCGTCCATGGTTAACGCGGCGGCACGCACGCATGGGACGCCCACGAGGGAGTGGCCGCGTCGCTCCGCCGTTGATCCAGGCCGATAATTACTTACCGCGGCGTCCGCGGCGGAGGGGGCGGGGAGAGGGGTCTGGCAGGGGTACGGGAAAGGTTTAATGAGCCGAGCTCATTAAGCCGCGCGTGAAATATCGCTCTCGTGTACCTGTATATAGCCGAGCCGATGCCCTCTCGACGTGCGGGGCGTCGAGCGCTGGGACGCTCCGCGGAGCGGGAGGGGGGGGGAGGCGGACGCTCTCGCCGATCTCCCGCGATGCCTGCGGGGCCAATTCAGCGCTAATGCTTTCAGCGTTAGATCTCTTTTCCCGATATGGCGCACGTAGCCCGCGCGGCGGGAGCGGGGGAGGGGTCGGTTGCACCTGGCCCTGGAATATACGCGTATCGATAACCACCTCCCGTCCACGGGGGATTTCGTCCGCCGATAACCGGCGCGCGCGCGCGCGCGCACGCGTCGTATTTTGCGCCCTGCGCCGAGTATTTTTGAGCTTTTAAGGAGCGCCGTATCGAGCGGGGGCCATAACAGAAATGAAAATTTCCATTATCGGATATAGATTTTCGGGCTTTGTAATAGCAAGTACTAAGAGCAACATCAGCGTCTCTCGCGCGCCTTTCCTTTACCGGACGGCGAACGTGTTTAATTTCACCCCACGTTTGTATTATACATAAATAATTTTCTTGTATTTTAGCTTAATTCCTGCTTATCAATCGTATGTTGATGTTAAAAGTCAATGTAACGGTGAATTGTTATACCTGCAATTGGACGGAAAGAAGAGCCATGAAATTTGTCACTTTCCCATTGTGCTCGAACTTTTGATTAGAACTACGAGCTTTTTATTAAGCGATCGTTGAGATTGCGAGACTTCGATATATTGGACGATTTCGAACCGAGACGTTCTTTCTAATCTTTTCCTTAAATATTTACGATCCAATTAAATATCGTTTTTTTAGTACAAATATCGAATATATTATAATTCACAAGACCCTATAATTTTCCGCTATTTTTAACGCCAAACTTATCTTACATGCGACAATTTCACTTTGGAAAGTTCAATTTTACCATCGAACCATACGACATTCCCTTTATCCATTATCCCGTTATATGTTCTACTCGTCCTGCGGACATCGATCGGCAATTAAGCCCAACTTGCAAATTACAAAATAGAAGAAAAAAAAGGAGCAAAAAAGAAAAAAAAGAAAGCTAAACCTGAACACCGAACCCACCGATGGAGAAACGACGATCCGGTAGAAGATGGATTTTTAATTTTGCGAATTCCTAATTATTTTCCAGCCCGCGGCCAGTTTAAAAGCCCCCGCGGACTTTGCCGCCTGGAGCACAATCTCGTGCCAGTAATTGGATGGGATTGGGAACTCGTCTTCGCCAGGGTTGTGGGAGGGGGGTGTCGACCACCCTCGCGAAACGCCTCTCTGCAAATAAAGTAGGACATACTTGGTCTCTCTCTCTCTCTCTCTCTCTCTCTCTCTCTCTCCCTCCACCATTCTTCTTCCTTTGTTTCGCGTTAATTCCTTTCCACCAGTCGTTTTCTTTGTCCTGCTCCCTTTCACCGCCAGCCTCTTTCGCTGTCTTCCTTATTATTTGTTTTTTCTTTTCCCGATACGTTTCTTGCACAGCATAAGCAAAGTTTCGAGGCGTCCGATACCTCTTGTTCGATATCTTAATTTTTTGTCAATTGTAAATCGAATCGAAACGGATATATCGAGAGAAAGAGAGAGAGAGAGAGAGAGAGAGAGAGAGAGAGAGAGAGAGAGTGGGAGGTGGAGAGACGATTGGAAATTGCTGAAAACGACGGGGGTTTAACTGCGTACCGAGCCCCAAGTGAGAAACTGCCTCGGTGGTAAACGAGGGACGTAAAAAAGACGTTTTAAACGGCGGAGCGTTGATTTGGCTCCCCGCGTCAGTTCGGTTAGACTTAAATAGAAAAGTCCCTTAGTCCTGTTTTATGCAAAGCCATACGAATGTTTATGGAGACTCGAATTTCAGTCTGTCCAATGTGTTCGCTAATAAACAGAATGGAAATTATGAATAATTGGATGTTGCGGCGCTTTACGCGAATTGCCGCTGAAGACGACGAGAAAAGCGAGCGTTTAATAATACCGGAATATTCCTTTTACTTTTAAGATCTCCATAAAGTGGATTAATTCGTACGGTAAAAAAAAAAAAAATAATAATCACTGGAAAAATTAAATATCCCCGAGCTTCATCGGTATTTTATATTAGTTCTCGATTTTATAGTCGGGAAGAGCAAATAGATATGCCGGAAAATTAGTTCGTATTAAGCGCGAAACAAAGTGAAAAAAGCGAGAAACATTAATCCCGATCCCCGGCCGACGCATTGAATGAAAAACGCCCGAATGCTCCACGGTTTTAAAATTATTTCGATTAAGCACTCGAAAGTCTCTCCGCTATCGGCAAATCCATTATTCCCGATATTTTTTTTACGGACTCCCAGCGTATTATATGCGAAATCTTTCGTATAACCCGGCCCGAGAGCCGGCATTCCGCCGAATAAAATCTAAACAGACGAACTCGTCGAATTTTCGGCGCTGCGCCCGAAAGTGAAAAAAAAAGAGAGAAACCGTCCCCCCCCCCTCAAATCGAGGGGATTTCGCTCGGTGAACGGAGTCGGAGGCAAAAAAAAAGCCGCGCTGAGGCTCGTTGAGGGGAGTGCGGAGGGGGAGGGGGAGGGGACGCGGAAGTGAGAAAATAATGGATCCCCCAGCTCCGGCTTGCGAACGCGGCAGCGACCACCGACCAGTCGGCTTTTCGGCCATGGTCGCGGTAACGAGACCGTATAGCGAGAGAGGAATAGAGCGATAGAAACGTCGGGCTCGGGGAAGATGAAAAAGCTTTTCGATTATGATGGCCGGAACGCCATAGTGGGGTCATGGGGCGTCATCAGTGGAGGAGGGCATTTCCCTTTTCTTTTATATACTTGGGGACTTTGTTGGTTATTTAGGTTAAGGATTTTTTTTTTATTTTTTTTTAATTAGCGAATATCTTAGCGAAAGATTATGTATAAAAAAACCTTTTAGTATCATAGTTTACTTCGTAATTTTTACAAATATTGTCATGTGCATCGAATAATAAATGAAAAGATATTCATGAGCATAACGTTACTTAATATGCAAGCTATTCAAAATTAATCAATGACATATGTCTAGCAGTGGACGTCTTACTAAGTGACGATTATAACATACTATAGAAAATATACAGATAAATTAAAAATTGTAGAGGAACGCGTTCAGAACTGATCCATACCTACATGATACATAATATATTTATATATGAAAAAATTTATCTTCAATGCTATATAATCTCGTATTTACATAGAAAGTCTTTCTTTTTTATGTTCTTAGTTGAAGTTAGCTCGGAACCCTATTTGGCAGACTGGTACTTCGATGGAACTTTTCGAAAGGGAATAAATCAAATCCCCCTTCGCCATAGACGCGGGAAGACAATTTCGATCGAAATTACGCGCTTCATTATATGCAATAACAAAGAAATATCAAAACGCCATTCGCCCGCGAAACTCAATAATCTCATCCTTAATAGGCGGGTAAGATCTCCCCCGTCCCACACCTCTATCTTCAAGTGGGATGCGCACTCAATTAGCGGGCTTAATTGCCTCGTTCGATCGGGGAGCCGGAGTGCCGCGATGCCAGTGCTCTCCTCCCCCCCCCCCACACCACCAGTCCCCTTTCCCCTTCATTCGCAGCCCATCGCGAGACGCGAGACTTTATCGCGTCTGGCTTCGCGGTCGATTTTCGGCTCATTCGGCCGTCTCGCGCGGCGGCGGCGCCTCGGCTGCTTCTCTTTCTACTATCCTCTTCCGTCACGAGAGATAGATAGATAAATATATAGATAGACAGATAGATTGATAGATTGATAGATAGATAGATAGATAGATAAATAGATAGATAGATAGATAGATAGATAAATAGATAGATAGATAGATAGAGAGAGAGAGAGAGAGAGAGAGAGAGAGAGAGAGAGAGAGTATGTGTGTGTGTGCGTGTGTGTCGTTGAGTTAAAGAGACTTCGTCGGGCTTCAAAATGGAAATGAGAGATCGCGAATGAAAGGGAGCGGGAGGGGGGGGTCTCGCTCGGCGACGCGGTGTGGCGGTGGTCGTTCAGTGGTTCGAATCCGTCTTAAGTCGGCCGACCCGGCGACCCGCCAATTGCGTTTGCGGCGTTTCATCGATATCGGTATGCCCTCGCGTATCTGTGGGATATTTGATTGAATGGGCTCGCCAATGCGAAATCATTGACGTTAATTGATATTGGTCAATTCAGCGGGTAATGTCAATTTGAATAATTGAAAATTAATGATTAGGAAATAGTACGTTTAAGAATCATTGACTTAGTTCTTATGTGACCATTGGAATTTAGTATAACTGTGAATAATAATTTGTTCTAATAATAATATAACTTATAAGGAAAATTACTTCTTATAGCTAAGCAGTAATATATAAAATCTTTCTTCGGGAAAATATATTTTATTCACAATATATATTCCCTGAGTTTTCAAGAATTGCAAATGTATTGACTGATAAATGATATTGTATATCTATTAGAGCATTATCGTCAATAACGAAATATCAGAGATAAACAGAATTTTTTAGAATTAATTCATTTCAACACGAAATAATAGATTTATGATTGCGTATGTGTTGTCAAATTTTCTTGACTATTGATTTTACGATGGGTCTTTCTGAAATGGGTTTTTCACAGTTAGTATTTCTACTGTTTATGTCTTAATTTCTTTATCAATCTACATAACGATTATCTATGCTGATATTTTCTTTTTTATATTATCGCGTATTTGTAATAATTGCCTACTGACGTTAATTATTTCCTATATTTAAGCAATTTCTCTTATAAACAATAGCTCGTTTATGAAAAATTTAATTACGACTTTTTATCTTTCACTATCGATTCTTCGATTACCCTACGAAAAATCTATGCATAATGAAATTCCCCACGCAAATTGAGACACTTGCGCAACCCCGCGGAGACGAGGAAGTTCTCTCTCTCTCTCTCTCTCTCTCTCTCTCTCTCTCTCCGAGTTGCCTGTACCTCGAATCAAGAGGCCAATTCCACGATTACAAAAAAAAAAAAAAAACGAATACCGCAAAAACGCACCGAGCCGGCTGGCCTGTAATAGATTCACGGGCTGACTCTCCGCTTCCCATCCGTGCACGGTACTATCAAGTATTTAATTTCCCGAGAATGGAGAATACGGCGACGATGACAACGTGAACAACGACAACAGCGAGACC
Source organism: Sycobia sp. Sy_11 (assembly GCA_018907035.1). Lineage (NCBI taxonomy): Eukaryota > Metazoa > Arthropoda > Insecta > Hymenoptera > Epichrysomallidae > Sycobia > Sycobia sp. Sy_11. The sequence goes on from JACCIC010000075.1 coordinate 335,025, forward strand.
AACGACAGGACAAAAAATCAGGATCGTATGCGTCGGTTTCTTTTGAAGAAAAAAAAAAACAGCGCCCTCGCCCTCCGTGCTACGGGAGACGGGCGCGGGGTCGAGCCGAGCTCTCGTGTCGACACAAGGGGGACAAAGCCAGGGGCGAGCGGCGCAGGAGGAGCGGGCGTGCCAAGCCGAAGTGGAGCTCTCACGGCGGCCGCTTCCCCGGGTAATTGGCCGGTAATTGCATTTGCTAATTGAAATTACGGGGGCACGGGCGCCGATGCGCGCGCGCGCGCGCGCTGGCGCCCATAATTCGACTATCGGGGCCGGGAGAATGCAGGGCCTCGCGCATCCGTGGTTAACCCTCGTATTTGCCAAAAAGGCCCAGGTCTGAAAATGGCCCCCTTATAACTGACCGAAAGGTTGAGCGCTCGAGCGCGCAGGAGGGAGTTTTCAAAATTTACGATCGAGATTGTAACGTTGGGCAAACAGACTCGGCTATGAAAATTCAATGTGCCGTGTAACCGTATGCGAAGTCAGATGCTTGATTTACTTGGCCCATGGAAACGAATCGGTGAGTCTACCTGAGTCCGATGAATTAATCAAGAGCAAAATTCATTTATCTCCAAATAATGCTATTAATTGCAATTTTCGATCAAAATCTGATTCGTTGAAATTTTACCAACGCACTCGAGCTCGGAATATTAAATACCGTTACGTAATAGAAAGCACAAAATCGTCCAATACGTCAATTCCCGAATTTCGCGTCGATCTGGCTTAAGCGACTTATATCGGTTATAAGAGAGAAGAAGAAGCAGCAGCAGAAAAATAAAAGAAAAGAAAATAAAAGAAAAAAAGAACTAAATAAATAAGCCCCCGGAAGCCCTCCGCGATACCGGCCGGCCCGATAATATTTCGCCCCGGAATGGGATGATTTATCGCCCCGGCGGCTCTTCATTTCGCGAGCGATCGCCCGACGAATTAAAACTTGCCCACCGACCAGGGATTGGAGTAGGCGAAGGCGATGGGGTCGCGGTTGTGGGTGGCGGGAGACGGGACGGGGGGCAATTAAAGTTCGAGGCTCTGCTTAGAGGCGACTGATTATTATCGAGCTCTTCATCCCGGCCCCCCCCTCTAGCTCCTCTTATCCCGCGCCTCATTTTCCCCTTGTTCCGTACGGCATCGGTCGATCCCTTTCCGTCTTGGGAGATCTCTCTCTCTCTCTCTCTCTATCTCTCTTTCTCCTCTTCCCCCTTTCCCTGGAAACTTTATTTATATTTATAGGCAACGCGAGCAATCGCATTTATATAAAGACGTGCCGCGAAACTCGATTCTCCCTCATACCTCGCCGCCTGTCTTTTCTCTGTCCCAAAGTCACTTATATATATATATATATATATATATATATATATATATATACATATATATATATTGCCCGATATGGCGAAACTTCTCTTTTCTCTCCATCCTCTAGCTCTCCGGCCTCGACGCTGGAGACTATTCCGTCTCTTCCTCATCCTCGTCTTCCTGCTTTCGATCCTCCCGTTTTTTTTCCAGAAAAAGTGAGACGAACAAAAAAAAGAAAGTAGTATTGGACAAGAAAGGCTTGATATCCAGTGGGACTTGCTTCCTTGTAGAATATAAAGCATATTTTGTAATTCCAATGTTTCCTTTAACCTTACAGATGCTACGCTTCCGAGCTTTATTATAGCAGTACTATATACAACAGCTTTATAAAACAATCTATTTTAAAATCCTATTTTCTCTAATAATAAATAAGACTTTTCAATCGGTCTCATCTAAACTCTTACGTCCATTAAAAACGTAGAATCAAATGCTAATAGCGATTATTTTTCACCGCTTGATAAATTTCCCGATAAAATCCAGAACTGTCATTTAGAGGTCGACATTAATAAAAAAATCCATTTGATTTGCAAGAAGTTCAGACCTGCTCAGAGAGCACGTATCGTTTAAGTCAAAGTTATAATTATTTTTTAAAAAATGGAAACATGTGGATTTAAGAAACATAATAAGTAAAATCTAATACTATTGAACTAAAGTAATGGCTTCATAAGCGCTATTCGAGCTCTGATCCTTCAACGACAGTGATAAAGAGGCAAGGAGCCGACTTCCAACACTGCCGCATAAATAAAAATGATGTTCAAGATTGGGATTCGTTGAAATTCGGCAGTTATCGCGGAAAAAATCAAGTAAATTCTAGAAATCGCTTCGGTCGCCCGTCGTTTTCAGTTTCGTACGATAGACAGCGAATTAACGACGGCAGTGTCATCATTATTTTATCACAAATTTCTTCAATCAGAACCGGAATTCCTCGGAGCGGGAAAAACAAATTCAAAAATTGCCTGTCCCAATTGCGCGCTGTTGATGCTCGAGGACGCGCCCGCGTGAAATCGCGAACAGTGAATTTCGACGAATTAATACGAGAGGTACGAACTCGCGAGAAAAGCAAGAAAAATCAATCGATGCATCGTGTCGGCCGTCCATGAGAACGCCGGCGAAATCGAACGGAATCGATTCGATTCGCCGGAATAATGCGGCGCGTCACGAATTTAACGAGTTGCTCCCCCCCCCAATCACCGCCTCGCCCGCTCTAATATCGAAATCCGACAGTCCTGGTTCGCGCAGCGCAAGTCGAAGCGAATTCCGACGACAAAACGCATGTAGAAAAAACGTTGCGTTTTACGATTATTCCGCCTTATTTTTTTACGGTACGATACGAGGCCCTGCTTGAATGTCATGCGTCGAATAATCGAAGCTTTTTAAAAATCATCTATTTTCAAAACAACGCCCCCCTCCCGCGCTCAAAAACGACGTGCCGTTTAATATCTCCCCGCTCACGTCCCCGAGCCCTCACCCTCGACGAACTTTCCGGCCTCTGTCCCACCCTCCTCTCCCCCCCCCCCGCTTTCGTGCTTTGCCGGGGGCGCGCGTTTCTCTCGCCCCTTTATATTAGCCCTCTGGATGGCGGCTCTGTCGGGGCACAACGGATGATTGAAATCGAAGATGATTGCCTCGGCCCGAGACCCCGGACTGCCGCCTTTATTCGCGCACGCCCTCGCCCCCTCCCCCCGCCCCACGCAGCCATCCGCCCTTTCCGCTTCCGACTCTCTTGCTTCCGCATGAAAACAGGCACGACGCGGGGTGAGGGTAAGGGAGGGGAGGGGGGTATCCCCCCGCCTTTGAATCTCGCGTCCGCGCCTCAAATAAGGCAGATGGATATCTGTTGTCGAATCATTCGCGCGCCGGGGCTCGAATTGCAGAAGGAGCGGCCGAGAGGAGGCTGGATGTAACGAATGGAACGCAACTGCGCGGAGAAATATGATTCTGCCGCCGTCCCCGGCCCTTCCTGACATCCTCCCGCCACGCCGCGTCGGTAGCTTTGCCTCTTCGCAAAGCTTTCTTATTTCCTGCTTCTCTTTCTGACTCCGCGCCGTCGTCCGTCTTAATAAATCAGGCGTCGAGTTACTCGAGAGGTGAGAATTTTTCCCCTTCTTTCATTCTCTTTTTCTTCTTCGTATTTTTTTTTTATGTTTTTTTTTTCTTTTATTTTTTTGTTCTTCCTGCCTCTTCTTCCCCGGCGCCTCCCGTCCAACCTCCGGGAATTAATCAACGCGTCCTGCAGAGAGCGAAGGCTTCGTAAGAGACTCCCTAGTCGGGCTGACTTTGATGCGCAAAACTATTCCAGGAATTGCATCGTTGTCCCTCTTGCCTGCCTCCCTCACTCTGTCTCTCACTCTCTCTCTCTCTCTCTATCCGACCCAGCGGCGAAAGCCAGGTCGTCGTCCCCCCTCCCCATCCCCATGGAATCCCAATATTACGGAGCTGCAGAAATAGCATTTAAATATTTAAATTGCATAAAGAGCGGCCGTTGAAGACGTTTTCTTTGCCTTTATTTTATTACATGTATGAATCGAGATTATAACTCTTGCCTGTTGTCACAAAGTGAAGCGAGTACGCGAGAATGTTTTTGTAATTTGCATAGACACATGCCGCGATTAAAGTCTAATACGTCAAACAAATGTAAACGCTAAATACTTTTGTGCGAGACTGCTCATTTGCTCGTTGTTATACGCACTCGATCCATTTTAACAATGCGCCACTGAAGTGTATGTAATAACGTAAAATATAAAGCGCCCTCTATCTCTCTCTGTCTCCCTCTATTATATTTGATAATTTAATCATGTTACAGTGCGCTACGCCCAGTAATAATATGCGACGTAACCAATTCAGTTCAATTACACGCGAAACGCCCAATTTCCACCGTGATATATGGAAATTAGACAGCGGCGCTTGACCTTTCTCGATAAAGTTTCTATGATATAATTGTTATGCCTGATTGCGATCGAATTACTGTCGGCCACCATATCTATTCAATTTTCAAATTTTTGCTTTACTCTCGGTGCATCGTTAATGTTTGCCGAATTGCAGACGAAAAAGGGGGAGATGAACGTGACAACGGGCATAAATTTTATCGGACGACTGCCACGGCAACGAACAAATGTCTTATATGATACGGTGCTTCAGCGGCAATCGACGCCGGCTAAGCAGTCGCCGACAGACGCGCGACGTTCAATTATCAAACGAACATCGGCGAATTGGCCAGTGGTATCGTCTGCGCGCGTAATCGTTTCCCAAATCTGCCACCGCGCCCGAAGCTGAACGGTCCCTCCGCCCCCGTTTCTTTCGATCGACTATCTCCCTCTTTGTCCGTAACATCGATCTACTATCTATCTATCTATCTATCTATCTATCTCGGGCTCTCTTGAAATTGGGTTGGCTCGGCCGATGCACGGCGGGCAAATCGAAACCCTCCAGGTTCGTGCCTCTATTGATTATTACGGGCGCCCGTTTATGGCGCGTCGCACCGCAAGACGCAAATGGCTTATTCGCCCGAATCGATTCCTTTTTCCATAAAAAAAATACGCAATGGATAAATAGACGGAAAAGTAGGTAGCTCGCTGTATTTGTTGCTCAAAGTTTCTCCCTCAATCGTTCGATTCCAAGCTGCGACTTTCGCCGTATGTGCCAGCTGCGCGCGTATAATTAATAATTATAAATTTTACGCCCAACTCATATTTGCCAAAATCCAATAACGGATTTAATGAATACGTAATTTGTTTTAGAACTGGAATATTCGCAATTTCGCAACTTAAATAAGCGGAAATTGATTTAGTTTTAATTCGCTGCGCGATTTATGCGCTCTCTATCATCATCGTTGGCTCGTGTACCTGGAACTGTTTTCAAATATGCCTGTGGCAATGTTATTTCGTCTAATGTATAAATTAGGAAAGAATTAAGTATAAGACGTACTTGATGAGCATGTTCCATGAATTTTACTTCAAGAGCGTTGATGATTATGAGAAGAAAAAAAAATAGGCTCATCATAATTCCAGTAAAGAGTACAATATTATTACACCTTAAAGGGAGAGTTTAATTACGTTATCGTTTCAAATTTGTCAAAGCTGGTTTCTCATTCAAAAATTCCTTCGGTGTATAGAATATCTGGCCTTTCAATTAACCTTAATATTTATTAAAAGTATCAACGAATCATAAATGTCTGAAGTACGATCAATAAAAAAAAAAAAAAACAAAAAAAAAACCATCAAAAAAAAGTCTTATTCGCTGTTCGCATTCGGCGTATTCGGAGGACCCAATTTTACAATCCGTCACGCATAGAGCACCCCTGGGGTTCGTAAACGTAAGCCTACGAGTGCCTCGCTCCCTCGCGCCGACAGCTATAAACCCCCCCCACCCCTATAATTTACGAGTCGCGCCCTAACTCCGCCGGAGTAATTAATAATTTAACGTATTGCCAAAGATAAGCCTCGGCCGTATTTCCGCGTATACCGCCGTAATCCACGGGAATTCCCGAGAAACGCGGTGACGCCCATTGTGCGCGTGTCGCGATAAAAAAAAAAAAAAATTCGCGCGAGCCCCGGAATCGGAGATGGAGAAAATATCTAATTATGCGGTTTGAGGATTACGAGAGAGCGAGCAGAATTTGTCTGCTTCGATACTTTCGTTGTTGGTTCTGGGTCGAGACACGACCGATGTCCGATGTTATACTCATTGATCTTAAAAATTAAAAGCTTATGTTTTATTTGACGGCTCGCTGACGTTATGATTTTAGAATTATATTTCCCATTGTTTTCCAATTTTTTTATTTCTTACGTCGAAAAATACCTGAAAACGGAAAAAATAAACTTTGCACAGATTTTTGATTACTATTTATCCTGTCAACGGTTACAGTCGATTACTTTCAGCTGTGAATGCTTTTTTTTCTCTCCGGTTTTCAGTACCACAACAGCTGCTGCCTAATTGCTTTATTGATTCCATAACTTTATGATCCTTTCCAACACCCCCGCCCCCCGCCCGCCATATCATCCATTCCAACTCGCATTCCCGCATTTACCAATATTGCTCCGCTCGTACTGACCTTTCGCTACATTTTTTACTCTCTCTCTCTCTCTCTCTTTCCACCGTTCTATCCCCTAAATCCCAATTACTCGCCTGACATCAGCCGCCTTGAACCGCTGTAATCGCTCGCTTTTCGGATAAAGAACGATGAAAATAATCGTCCTTTAATCCGATTAATGTCGCGGCTAAACCTCCACCTATACTGCCTCCCTCCATCCCGCTGTATCCTCCCCGCGCTCCCCTTTACCGACGACTATTTTTCGATAAATCTCGCGGACGCTCGCCTCCTAAAAGAAATTCATCAAGCTCTTTTACTCTCTCTCTCTCTCCTCTCTCTCTCTCTCTCTCTCTCTCTCTCTCTCTCTCTCTCTCTCACTCTCACTCCCTCTCTCCCTCTATCTCTCGCTGTCCGTGCCGCGCTTATAAATTCTCGGCGTAATAGCGGTCTGTTTCATAAGAATTATTACGAGGTGGCTCCTCGGTATCGGGCATGCGCTCTTCCGTTTTCGGGTTAAGCCACGGCGAGGAATCGATCGCGCGCCGATTTAAAACTTGAAAAATGGCCGGGCGAGGTAAGCGATATTTATGGATTTCAAAAAGGTGGCGCGCGATTTGGATTTTTCAGTGAAGCTTATACGTTCCCGTTAAAGGATCGATTTTTTTTTTAAGTCACGATCAAAGTGTCGTCGCGCAAATTGTGTCGCAAATCGACGTTTAAAGTCGCAATATATATCAGGATTTGTTTGCAAATCGATTGAGAATTACAGAAATTCCGAAATTATAGTTCATTTATTCAAGTCCACAGTACAATTCCACACTTATTCGTCTCATTGGAACAAGAATTGCCGATTGCTCGGTGGCGTGACTCTAACAGTTACGTAGATTCATATCTTATTTACTCGCAAGAAACTCGCATGATGCATTCGTTTCATATGAAAACCGTTTGAAATAATCCATCGATATTATGGCTTTGTCATTCGGTTTAAAATTGATTAATAAATTTTTAATCTCGGGCGAAGTTTTATTGGAATTATTTGTTTGAAATTTTAAATAACATGCAATATATTGCAGAACTGGTGTACCAAGAATACTAATGAGTATTAGAGAATTATTTTGGAAGTGGTATGCTGCTATACCGATTTATGATAATATATGTGATTTTGCAATTTGTTTTTAAATCAAAAGTTTAAAGAGATTTCGGACAAATTATGAGCTTCAAGAAACTTAAAAATTTGAAAATCCAAAACTTCATTTGAATTAGAAAAATATAAGAACTCAACATGTTGAGAAAAATTTTCTCGACGGAATGAAAATGCATATTCGAATTACGCGTGACTGTAGAGAGTTCATTTTCCAATCTTCATATCCTATATCTCTATAGGTAACTGCGCAAATTTCAGCCGGTATTCGTATTCCAATTTTGAACAGGATAAAAGTCAGAAAAATTCTGATATGCTTAATTAAAAAAAAAAATAAATAAATAAAATTACTCCCTTAATGTCAAATATTTACCACTGACTGAAATACTACGCATAACGTGTCCGCGTTCGCAAAGTATCCGATTTCAAGCTTGGTAAATGAAATTTTTTTCTCGAAACAAAGCTCTTTCTGTATATCGGGTATAAAATACACACATTTGCCAAAAAGAAAGAGTCTAGAGTTTCACAAAACTCTTACATTTTACATTTGCTCCTCTGTCAGCGCCATGATATGGCCTTCGTGCGGAAACGAATGTCCCCCGGTCCTCGGGGCCGATCATTTTTCCAGATTACCGAGGTGGATAAAGAGTACTTTGGCATTCGTTTCGAGCTCGTAAAGGGCAACGTTGTTACGTAATTTTATTCACGCGATCGGGGCATCTCTATTATTACTCTCGATTATCACTCGAGGCCAAATAATCTGAATTCAGCGGTCCTCTATCGTTAAAATCACACCCAAGGAAAAAAGCTCCAAAAGCGCAACAAGCCAATGAATTTCCACGGCGGAAGTACGCAATCCCGGTCCGCGCTCGATTTCTTTCGCGCGGACGTGCGTCGCGTCGACAAAAGAAAAAATGAAGAAAAAAGACGTCGCCTTTAGTCTCTCGCCCGGCGCGCGCTCAGAGAACTCATTCGTGCACGCGATGTAAATCTGACGTATCTATGTGTATGGGTGTGTGTGGATATGTGCGTCTATGTACGGAGGCGCGAAACGCAGCGCGTGATAGCGGGGCATTTCTCAAGCGCACGCAGGCGTGAAAATTATGAGACTTCCGCCCGTAAATTTGTAAAGAGCCACTCGGCTTCGCGAGCGTCGTCGCCCGCGCGAGGTGACGGTTTCTTCTATCTCTTTTTTTTTTTTTTAAATAATTCGCAACAAGATAAGTCGCGACGATTTTTCAGTTTTGTCGCGGAGTGACGAGTCCCCTCCTCCCCCCCCCGTCCTACCTCATTTTGAGGGCGAGAGCGTGAAATGTGAATGAGACACGGAGTGAGAGAGAGAGAGAGAGAGAGAGGGAGGTAGAGGGAGAGAGACAGAAATTTGATACGAGTTTATAAATCTGGGCCACAGGAGAAGCGTGTCGACATTGATTATAGAATTAAATTCGGTTACATTGATAATGCAAGTTCATGTCGAGTTGATCTTTCTAAGCTAGATTGGGCTTTCTATATTTTATTAGAGGAATATAAATATACGACGATTCTTAAATTGACAATAAATATATTTGCTTTTAATGCATTATTATATTGAAATACAAATTCTACAATATTTACCCATTTCAGATTTATTTTTCTCTATATTTATGATATAAATAATATGTTTATTGACAAAATATCAGTGTCGAGAAATAAAATACATTTATCAGTTGTAAACGTTTTAATTTTTAATAGTCAGTTATAAACGATATACGTAGATTCATACCAGCATATCTGAAACGACAGTAGTAGCATCAACGTATGAGGAGACAACATCTACCAGAATTCTCATTAAGCTAGAATGTAATCTTTATCTGAAAATATATAGCAAATAATATATATATATATATATATATATATATATATATATATATATATACATAGATAAGTAAAAAATACATACAAAGATACTTGGAAACGGACGATTGCTAAGAATAAACAGCTTATAATGATAAAATCGCGGTAAAAATAACATGTGCCCTTTGTGAATTTCAAAATTATTTGTATATCAGAATTAAATATACAACTATTCTCTTCACATTTTAATTTATTCATATTATATTGTTTATTGAAACAATTAGTTTCATGATATATATTAATGATTTTTTAATCCATAATGTAATAATAGAAATAATAATATTGACCTCTTATATTATAAAATAGAATGCATTTAATTTTATAAAACGAGAAAATAGATTAATTTCTAGCTTATTCTTTTTTAATTACAGGGATATTTTTCAAAGCAACATCGATGGAAGAATTAAATTCCAATATAAAATCGAAATCAAACGATAAATAATACAAATAATTATCTTTATCGATCTGAATCATTATAAATCTAACTACTTCGAATCACTTTTCATGGAGTTAAAACTCACTTTTCCCTCGTGTGACTTTCTTCGTCCCTCAATAACTCGATCGGTGAAAAATTGAAAAATAATACGGTCAGCCAACGATAAATGAACAAAGAACAGATCTCGAGAAACGGGGGAAAATCCATAAAAGCCCGTTTAGGACCGTGAAATTCGCCCCTTCTCTCCCCTCCGCCCTCGAGGCCGCGCGGAAAAATCGCGGCATCCGAGCTCATGTGCATTTTTTCCCTCATACCGTATGCATAACGGGATTGCGATGCCCACCGAGGGGGGGGGGAGGGGTGGTGAGCCCCGCACGGTAGGATGACACCAGGAGAGAAAAAGATAGTGTGAGAGAGAAATGGGCGACGAACGATGCATCGCGCTAAAGGGCAAAAAGAAGATCGAAACGACCGCGTTAACAATGCAAATGCGTCCCGCGCGCGAAGTCGGGCGGAATAAGGAGTGGGGCGGGAGGGGGGTGTATGATGTCCTCGCCAACGAAAACCGGGAAAAATTGCTCAATCAGGGTAGGGTGCGGGGGCTCGCGGGATTACAGGAGCGTACGTATGAGACTCGGTGGTGGAAGAATCCAGCGCTAGGGGTTAATAATTCATAGCGTAGTCGCGCGTCGTCGTGCGCCCTACGCACAGGCAATTGGGAGGCAAAGACGGAGCGGGCCGATTAAGAGTAACTGGAGGGGGCAGCGAATCGGCTGACGATGTATTGTCGACAGGAAATTCGAGAGAGGGTTACGGGGGGGAGGAGAGATGCGAGGTATGGTTATTTGCAGGATTCATTTTTTATCTAGCTGAACTCTGGTGTGTGTGTGTATATGCATGCGAGCTTGCAGAAACTTTCTATACGTCGACTTGAAACGTCAGTTTTATTTGATAGATGCATTATCAATTTGTACTTTTCAGATATTTCAGAATAAAAGTTCAGTCAGTTCAGTTATTTCAGAATAAAAATTTGCCACGCGGATCTCGACACCCTCTTAAAATCATATTTCGATACAATGGAGAACTTTTGGGGGAGTTCGACAATTTCTGATATATAAACACAATGCGTTATAGAGCATACGTTATTTCTCTTAATAGCGCAAGTTTTGTTGCACGCTCTACTTAACAAAATTGTAATGTTGAATAATATACATCATTGTATATATACATTCTTAATTATTACAATTAATATCGAATGAGAAGAAAAATCAATGAACTAAAAAGTCTACCTCTGTAATAACAAGCATATTTACATTTACGAGTAATTAAATTAAGGAAGAAATTAGTAATCTTATTGTAAAAAAAAAAAAATAAGAAAACGAAATTTTCCATTAATTATACATATAAACGTGCTCGAAACTTTTTGTTCCTCTGCCCGTGAGGGGCGAAACCTGTCTATATACTTCGCGTCTAATTAACTAATTGTGTGATTACATAAAGTAAACTAGGGAACTTTTAAGTAATGAATTAGTCCCCCCCCCCTCCTCGGCGTATTGCGGGCTGAATTATCAAAATCTAATTGCCCTAATTGAGAAACCGCGCAACTAACACACTTTTTTGCGATTTAAAACGAAGAAAAAAATAGTAGAAGACGAAGAAGAAGAAGAAGAAGAGGAGGAAAGAACCAATCAACTTAAAGCTCCCTGCCCCCTCTCTACCCCCAGCCACGCCAGGCATTCGCCCGCACCGCGCGTTACAGCTTCAATTTAGATAAATATTCAGCGGGGCCTGAGTTGCCCGAGTTGTACTGCCGATAACCAGGTGAATAAAACCGCGTGAGCGGCCAATGGATTTTATGGTGGGCGGGGGAAGGGAGGGGGCTACGGTAAGTTGCCGCGGTCGAATACTCCTCCTCCTCCACGCTCCCACCGCCGAGTGATCGATCAGCATATTCTCACGGCGTGAATTCCCGCGGTCGCCTAAAAAGAATCGCGCGTTGAAGGCGCGAGCTCGGGGGACGGCTCGGGGGAGGGGGGGGGTGAATTGACGTCTTGCTCAAAAGTCCGACAGCAATGGCGCGGGAACGAGGGGGAGGGGGAGGAATGATCGATCGCTCGTCGTCAAATGCCAGAAGATCCGAGCGCTTGCTGTCCAGTTCTTCTTCTTTTTTTTCCTTCTTTTACGAGACTGACGCGCTTTTCCTCGTCGATCGCTCGTAATATGAAGCGAAAATGTCCGGGGGAGAAAAAACAAACGCCCGGCCGAAAGCCCGCCATCCCCCACAGGCCGACGCGCTTCGAACGGTCAAAAAGTCGTTACGCTCCTTTTTAGGAGCGTCGCTCGAACGATTTATATGTAGATGGTCCAGGACAGTCCGACGATTTTGCTCGAGTTCGACGCGTTCACCTTTTTTTTTTTGTTTTTATTTTTTTTTTTGTTTTTTCTTCGGCGCATCGTTTCCGTGACGTACGTTCTGTGTATTTGATAATAATTTTTATAATAATAAGTCATAATCATTGCTTGAACCGGATTCTGTTGTTTGTAATATAGTAGACTGTCGGTGAAACAGCTGATGCATTTGAAACATGTTAGAATCTGTCGCGTATATGACGCGAAAGTGAAGTGTCGGCATATCGACGATAGGACGTGAAGCGGGAAAGAAGCGACGACTTTGTATTTCGAGTAGTACGGCGAGAGAGCAGCCGTCGCGAACAGTTTCAATTTGACGATCGCACGAGTGACATCGTATTTGACCGCGATTTCAAACATTACAGATATTCTCAAAATAGGGTCCAATAAAGTTCATAGAAACAAAAACATGTGCAAAGCACTAGTGTTTTCCATAATAAAAATTCAATAATTTCAGATTCAAATAATAGTGAAAGAAAATTACAAATGTATTCATCTATTTTTAAAAAATATGATAATTTTTTAGACATAAAACAAAAGTATAAGAAGTTTAAATCTACATGTAAAACAAATAATTTCAAGACTATAAACAAAGATTTCTCGCGAATGAATGATAAAACGATGAAACAAGTTTTATGTACTATTTATAATATCGATATTCTAATTCCGGATCTTCAAAAGAATTCCGATTGTTAGTAATGAGATTAAAAGGAGTGATATTCATTCCTTTCAAATACTCGATTCAAGTAAATCACCTCCATTAATAGTGGACAACATAAATACCAATGGTTGATCGAAACCTTTACTAAGCTAGAATGTAAAACGTGAATTGTCTCTCAAAAATGTCATTTTGCACAACTTCAAAGGTATCCGCTTTTTCCCCAACTTCTTCTCGGCTCTGTAACTTTTTAATTACGTTACTCACGTAAGATACTCCATACTTTCGTTTCTCATTACATATTAAGAATTGCAATATTAGTTTAATCAATAGTTTATTAAACTGATATTTACGTTAATATTATCATTTTTATAACGAATTAGCTGAAACTAAAGTTTTCTAAAATTTTTATTTTTAAATGTTTTTAAATATTAAAAAATGTTCGAAACATTTTTCTATTATTTCAATTAAAAAGTAAGTGTAAAAATTCCATTAAACTGATCGAGAGTGGCGTTAAATAATTAATCTAAAAATTTTCAGCTTCCTTCAATCAATCTGACAAAAATAAAATCGTATATGCAGAAGACGGAAAAAAAAAGGAAAACTACGCTACGATGAATATTAATACACGGTTGCCAATTTAGTCCTGAAAGTTAAGGGGGGGGTGAAAATTTAATCTTTCCACGCTGCTGCAAAAAAGGAATCCTCAAACGAACGCAAAATAAACAAAAAACAAAAAATTAAATAAAGAGGAAAAAACAGAAAAAATAAAAACCGACCCATCCTCAAGCGCACCGTCCGCGCCGTCCCGAGAAACTTTCTCCGATGAATAATTCCGTAAGCCCGCGCTGGACTTATAATAAAATTCAAAATCTCCGCGCCGCCGGCCGAGCGTCGGCGACCAATGAAAATTCCGAAGCGACGAATAAACAAAAACGAAAAGAAAAAAAAAAAAGGAGGGTCGGGCGGCCGGAGGGTGGAGGGAGGGCAGAGGCTGATTTAACTTGGGCCACGGTCGCGGTCGGGCAATCTCGCGCGAGGTGAGCGATGCGAGCTACCCCCCCGAGTCCGCTCTGCATGCCCTTGCTGCTGGGGTAGAAGGGGTGGTTTGAAAAAGTTACGCCGGGTCCGTATCGCGTCGACATAAGTATGCATGGAAGTTAGTACCGCCGGATCGTCTGAAATCTTGAGCAGACCTCTTGCGTAAGATCACGAGTGGTGTGTAAGCCAGTCGGCGGGTAAGCGAGAGGGATAGAGAGAAAGAGAGAGAGAGAGAGAGAGAGAGAGGCAGAGACATGTTTCTCCCTACTTCTTCGCCTTGAAGATTTAGATGTGGAGGGGCTACGGCGGCTCGGAAGACTATATTTACCCCCCGAGGTCCCGGGGAGTTTGCGCTAGTGAAGAACTCGCGGCGCGTTTGATAAATAATGCTCTGTCGATTTTGGCGCGCGCCGGGCTCCCTCCGCCGGGCGGGAGAGCTCGTTGGCGTGTTCTGACTGCCGTCGCCGTTATCGTTCGCAGCGGCGAGCCTGCATCGCGCGCTCGGAGCGGGCAGCGCGGAATAACTTTAAGACTCGTTGGAAAAATAATTTTTTCCACTTTTTTAAGATTCCCAGCAAAGCCAAGCAAATGTTTATTTTTGCAATTGAATCAACGGATATTAGAGTTTTTTTCTGTGATTCTGGTAAAAATCAATATGAGTCGTTAGAAGGAATATGAAGGTGCCTCTGAACCTTCTTGAATAAAAATTTATTAAAATTTTGATATAAATTGGTATGTCAAGTCGAAATTTAAAAATTGTTCAACTAAATTCATACGCATAACTCATGCAAAAAATCAAGATTTGTTTTAACACGAAAAGTTTTGAATTTTTCTTAGCATAAGAAACTATTTTTCACTTTCGTTACAAAGCATAATCGTAAACATTTTTAATGAATACACCGTACACCATTAACGAAAAATTGCCCAAAATGTATTCACGTTCATTTTTATTATTATAGGTAAAATAAATATCCACTAGCGAAAATAATCATACAACATTTTTGAAAATAAAATATCTAAAAAAAATTATTTTGTCTTTTGCCAGTCGACATCAGGCTATCCCATGTTTATTGCTAAAGTACGTATATGCAACGTTGATTGATTATCGTTGGTTTTTTTTCTAATTTTATCTACTGAATATTTAGAAACCGTAAAATAATTCAATTTATATTTAACGATGTATTTTCGATCTCTGCATTTTACAAAATATAAGAAAATTTACTTACATATTAGACAATATAGTTGCAAAATTGAACAAAAAATATTTTTTAATTGCAGAATACCCGAATGGAGCTTTCCGGTGCCTGGTAATAATCCAAGATTTTCAGTAAGTACCGTCATTTTCCAATACTTTCGAACGCCTCGACCATTACGTCTGCTTGCGAGGCAGGTCCCGTACAACTCTGGCAGTACCCGTTGCCGAAAGCTTACGAAACCTCGTAATAACAATCGTGAAATCCAATCCGCGCGTAAACGGCCCGAGTCGACGTAAAATAGTTAAGTTTGCGCAGCGCGAACATTGATATCGAGCCGAGGCGCGCGAAGGGAAGAAGAAACAATAATCGACCAGTCGTCGACTTTTCGCCGAGCGCCGAAATCCGGTGCACACGCCACCGGTCTCCCCCTCCCCCCGAGGAATTTAATAATACGTCGAGTGAGCTTTCGCGCGAAAACAAAGTGCCGCGCCCGCCGCCCGATCTCATCGTCGTCGTCGTCGT
This sequence comes from Sycobia sp. Sy_11, assembly GCA_018907035.1. Classification (NCBI taxonomy): domain Eukaryota; kingdom Metazoa; phylum Arthropoda; class Insecta; order Hymenoptera; family Epichrysomallidae; genus Sycobia; species Sycobia sp. Sy_11. Next base: position 350,742 of record JACCIC010000075.1, read on the forward strand.
CGTCGTCGTCGTCGTCGCCGGCTCCGCGCCTCGTCGCTCTTTATGACGAACGTGAATTCCGAGCAAATGAAAATTTCAGGCCGATCCTCCTCCCGTTGCGCCCCCTCCCCCTCCGGGCCAGGCTCTTTCTCTCTTTGCCTGCGCGCCACTGCTCCGAGCACCGGAAAAGTACCGCGCCGGCCGGAGCCGGGGCGATAGAGGGGGCGCACGAGGAAATCCGGTCAGTGGTTAATGCCGGCGAATATCGATCTTTCGACGTTTCGTCCTTCTTCGTCCTCCTTCGTCTTCATTCTCGTCCGGATTACCGTCTCATAGGCAACGTTTTTGTTTAATCGCCCATCGGTACTTGATTATGTCAAAAATTAGCTACATTTAGAAAATCTTGCCGCACAAGAAACAGAGTAAATTACTTTGAAAGCGGTTGAGAAAAATTTATATTACAATTAGCTTACGGTAAATTCTAAAAATTGCCGTATTTAAGCTTGTAAAATGATGATTACGAGTACTTCGTCAAAAAATAGTAGATTTTACTGCTCAATACAACCTATATTTTTACCACGATAAGAAACATTATTTTATTCCAAAAATTTCCAAATTAAAGATGAAATTTGACGAATGGCGAATATCTGCTCGTTCTTATAGCTTAAAGTACTGGACATCCGAAAGAAATAAATAAAATTAAAAAAAAGAGAAATCAAAATTTCCATTAAAAGTACTCAAATCAATGATTCAGTAAGTTTATAGGGAAAAAAATGCAAATGCAAATGATTTTTTATAATTGAAATTTATCATAGTAACCATAGACACCGTATTAGATGTGACATCTATTTATTAATCTATATATATTGAAGCTAACGAATCTATTTCAAGTAAAAAAACAAAATTGAGTGATATAGAAGACTGAAATCATGTAATTTGGCAATGTAGTTTCTCAAAAAAAAAATGATGCTATCAAAATTATATAAATTGATACCTAGATCTGAATGCAATCCATTATGTACAGAGATGTTTATCAGTGAGCCTAATGTGAAAGCGTGCCAAGTGATTTAAATTTCTCAAAAAATTGTAAGCTTAATATTTAATATTTCGGTACACCATGTTCGACAATACTATGGAAAGAAATGTAATATTTATAATTTATATTTCATATTTTATCTAGATTTGTAATTTATTTTTAAAAAAAAATGTTCCATAATTATTGATTTTGAAAACTCAATTATGCCCGTATTTCGATATCCGTTACGTAGTTACGGGCCATTGTAATTATTACGACAAATATGGAAGAGCAGGTGATGTATATGGATAAGAGGGTCAAAGTAAGAAAAACGCATCTACGTCGACGATGAATCCCTGATATTCCTTTATCATTTCCTTCTTCTCGAGCGTGTAACGTGATTCTTTCGCCTCCGCCTCCCCCTGCCGCCCTCATTTTTCCTTTTCATTATTCTCATTTCACTTCACAAAGGCAGGGAGAGTCCCCCCCTATCTTTCCCAACCTACAGCCATCTACCGTCCTCTTTTCTCTTTCACTTTCTCTCGGTCTCTCTCTCTCTCTCTCTCTCTCTCTCTCTCTCTCTCTCTCTCTCTCTCTCTCTCTCGCTCTCTCTTTATCTCACTCTCCCTTCATCCAAACGGCACACTTGGAAAGCTTGAGCTCGTTGCCGCGGCGGTTGGAAAAGTGAATCTACTAAAATGTTAAAAGACGCCGGGTGGATGAAGAAAAGAGAGAGAGAGAGAGAGAGAGAGAGAGTGCGGAAAGGCAGAGAGGAGGGAATGAAAATAGGGGAGGGGAGAGGGAGCAGAGGGCAAAGATCGTCGAGTTCCGCCCTGCGGGATTCCTTAGAAAGTCGGACTTATTTAGCCTTGGGGTCACGGCTGCGGCGCTCGCGCCCCCCGCGAGCGAACGAGCCAGCGGACCCTAGACGCAAAAAGGGAGCCGGAGTCGAGAAGGGGCAGGGGGGTATAAATGCCCGAAAGGACGGCGAATGCTCTTTTGTCGGGGCTTCCCGCCACCGCTCGGCGGTCCATCCATCCCCCTCCCCCGCCCCACTCCCATCTCACGGTCTAGCGCTGGCGCACGAGCACGGCGGCGAAACTTTATTAATTGCGCGTTTTGTTATGCAAATCTCTCGTGCCCCTCCTCACACTATCTCTCCCTCCCCCTCCTCTCTCTTCCGCGCACTTACTCTCTCTCTCTCTCTCTCTCTCTCTCTCTCTCTCTCTCTGGTCCTCTTTCCGTTTGTCGCCGCGTCCGATTGCCCCGCGAGCCTTTAAAAGATTACTCTCGAATTCATGGCCTTCCAATTGGGAAACTTTAAAGTTGTTCGAGCAGATCCAGGATGGGGAGGCATACACCCCCGACCCCTTTCGCCACAATTAAAGAGGGGGGGGCGGATCGCCGAAACGTTCGAAACTTTCGGGAATTCCGTCATTTTTGAGTTTTCTCGCGCTCCGATCTGCGGGGTATTTAGTACGGCGGCACGTCGACGGCCGTGTTGCCGATAGCTCGCGGAAAAGATGAATAAAGCCGTATTCACTCTGGGATCAGCTAATAAAGAATTATTGTTGTTACTACTGTTATGAATTATTTTTATTACTACTTCGAATTAAGTACCTTATTAATATTCTGATTATTTATTACGAACGATGATTTCAATTATTTGAGCCTCTCGTCTAGGAACAAATAAAAATTGGTAAAAAAAAATTGAGCTTCATACGTTTCCCAATTAATTATTTAATAATTGATGCAAAATCGGAAATTTTCCATAAATACTCGTTATGTAAAAATAAATAAATTCTTTTCTCTTAATGTTATGCGAAACTGTTATAAAAAAACTTTTAGAATTTAATAGATTCTAATATTTTAAAAATGTAAAGATATTCATTGTATTTAAAATGAAAAGAACTTTTTATGTAAATTACAAACATTTCAAATGTAAATAAAATATCTAGAAATAGCATAACCCTTTTACAACTATATTCGCATGCAATATTTGCATATTTCAAATATTTAAGTAGAATAAAGAAATTATAGTCAGTCATGTATTTTATATCTTGGATGCCATTTTACTTTATAAAAATTTAACTAATACAGTATGTAATTCAAGTATCTTAAAAATTAAGCGAAACCTCAATAATGCTTAAATAATCTTTTTCATAATCGAAAAAATTTACCCTACCCCAGGTGAAAATGAAAACTCTATCTTCCGGATAAACAGTTCCGTGGCGCGCCCACCGCTGAAAATCGCCTGTGTCGCGGCCGAGCGCGCTCACCTGCTATGCCTACCCCCCTCCCCATTATTCTCATCGCGGCCACCGGCGCCTCCGCGTCTCATTCGCATAGGCGCGCCCATTCATCAGGCTTCCGGCTCCGCTGTTGGCGGCAGCGCCGGCGTCAGGACCGAAACAAAATATCCCTTTGGGAAATAAGGGATAATAGCGTCTTAAAAGCTTCGACAATCCCGCCGACCTTCCTCGCTCCCCCTCTTCCCTTTCCAGTGCCTGCTATACTCTCTCACTTTCTTTTCTTGTTTTTTTTTTTTTTTTTTTTTTTTTTTTTTTTTTTTTGTTACCAGAGACTCCGCTAAAATTATGCGCTCGCCAGCCCGGCGATCGGGGAATAAAAATGGAGATTAATGACGCGCGATAAACGGGAGAGGGGGGAGCGGGGTTGGGCCCGGCGCCTGCGGCCTCTGATAAACACGCGAAAACGATGTAAAGTGTCGTTCTCAGGGGGAAGGCGGCTGGAGTTAAAAGCTCGACGTGCAATTTTTCGAATCGCTCGGGAATATTGGCATTTTTCACGGAGAAATTGAAAAATCGCTTGGACAATGATTTTGAAAGTGTAAATATTTGTTTTACTATCTCTTTTTACCCACGATAAAAAACGAAATTCAATGTGTAATTGTGCATCGCTGATCGACGAAAGACTTTCATTGTCTTTGGTTCTACCATCGACCGGTGCCTAAATCGCGAGCGATCAATGGAAATGACAATGAGCGAGGAGAATGAGCCAGCGCTAGCGCCCCTCCTCCGCCCTCTTTATTATCATAATAATCAGAGTAATATTATAACCCGCACGCGTCGGCGCGCGCCTTTACTTTCCTTTAATCCGATTACTCTTCTATATAAATATCTGTATATGTGTGTGTGTGTGTGTGTGTGTGTATATATATATATATATATATGTATATATATATATATATAGCCCCCGTGCCGTTTTGTAATTCGCACTCATCCCCGGGGTTATTCAACGGCTAAATCATACGGCGCCTCGAACGCGAAATAACCATTAGTACGAGAGCCCGGGACGAGGTAGGGGGGGGGGAGAGGAGCGCGATCAACGCGCGGCATAATCCACCGGGGCTCCGATCCCCGGGACTTGCCCGCGTTCATAATGATCGAGCGCGGGGCGGTTTTCGGTGGCGTGCGCGCGCGCCGGAATTATTATATATATATATATATATATATATATATATATATATATATATATATATACACGCTGGGCCGTTGTTTACCGATTCCGCGCGCAGCTGCAATCCACTCGGTCGGATAGGAATTTAGGTGGGTTATGAAGAGTGGTGGAAGGGGGGAGTTCCTATATTTCCGAGCAAATAAGGATAATGAAGCTTTGGCAGCGCTTGGTTGATAGTGAGGAAATCTTTCTACCGCATTAATCTATGCGAATAATCATTCAACGTATACTTGCGTGTGCCGATTCGAGTAAAAACGTATGTGTGTGTGTGTGTGTGTGTGTGTGTGTGTGTATTTTATACGTTAGCATTCGTTTCAAATGAAGTGAAAACTTCGAAGAGGTTCTTCAAAGGAAATTGTATAAAACCACCATGCGATTGAGGTTTCATTAAAATATCAAAGTTTCTATCTTTCCCGCAGCATTAACAAAGTTTGATGAACTGAAAAAGTGAATTACAGCGGTCTCTTTTTTTTTACTCCTGTAACAAAGTAGATCGCCCAACTAAACACAATTAAATACCCGGCTCATCGACCTCGTCGGGCAATCAACTTTGTATTAGTATCGCTCAGATTACTCTAGTGCTCTCCCCCCCCCTCTCTCTCTCTCTCTCTCTCTCTCTCTCTCTCGCTCTCTCTGTTATATTAGCAGAAAAAGAAGGAAACTTATAATATTAAATTTACGTAATTTGAAATATTTTAATGCAGCAAGTATTGCGTACTCGAGCGGCGTAATTCAAAGTAAAACTGATTAGGTCGGTTGCAAAGCCGGAGATAAAATATTGCAAACAAAAATGTAAAGAATAAACGTACTGTAGAAATAAATGTGTTATATATTAAATAATTTTATAATATTATACATGCACAAAACGTTGAAAACGTACAAGTTCCATTTTTATTTTTCAATTGTCTTAGATATTTCGGGGAACGATCACTCTCAAGACAATCGTCCTAATACTTCGACATTATCATCAAGAAATGTAAAACAAGATTCATCATTGTGCTAATGGTAAATTCGTACTTTTTTTTTTTTTAGAAAAATTTAATTTCTCAACTCCGTCCTTTGCCCGCGTTCGAGGTCCCTGGATATTTAAAAAATAGCGATTGCGGTGACGTAGATCCAAATAAATCGACGAGCGCTCTGTATCGCGTTCTTAAAAATTGTGCGTATAAAATGTACCGCAACCCCTCCCTCGTCTTCTTACTTGTGACCTCTCTCTCTCTCTCTCTCTTCTCTCTCTCTCTCTCTCTCTCTCTCTCCCTCCTCGCCAGTCTAATCTATCAAGAAGGCGTCTCGCGCTGCACTGGCAAAGAACTCGACAACGTCCGTGATAGCGCATAGTGCGGCAAGCGGCTAGAGGGCCGCGAAAGTATATCGCCGAATATGTTGGCCGTCCGTGTGTGCGCTATCTGTCCTCATCCTCCCAACGGCGCCGTCGCGGCTCAAGGGTCGAACTAAATCCGGCGCCGCCCGAGGTTCGAGGAGTCGACGTAATGGTCGGCGGGAGGGGGGGGGTCTGTGCCGACCGTCCCGTCTCCTCTCCCCAGTGCCGTACATAACTCCGCCCGTCGTCCCTCCTGGCGCGAGGAATTCGCAGATATATATATATATACGCGGTATAGGGCCAGGCATTGCGCGAACGCCGCGCGCGACTTGACCGTAGGAGCGCTTCATTTTTTTTCCTCTCCTCGTTCATTTCCCCCCTCTTCTTCGTCTTTTTGCCTCGTCTCTTCATTTTTTTTTTTTTTTTTTTGGACCGTCGTACTTCTCCCCCGTCCCCTCGTTCCGGGTTTCATTGCGTCCGCATTATCGGGAGACTGTCGGCTGGTACGTATAGGGCATTTCTGTCGTTTGGCGAAGACGCCAGTAAGCGGAATACGGACCGATGGACTCGGGGGAAGGGGGAGATAAACTGCTATTACAACGGCATCAGCTCCGGCAATCCATCGAATTAGCTGGAAATTTTGCGTAAATTCATCGTTGCCATTACGCGTTCGCGAAACTCCGTTGTAGGCCGCAAAATTGTTTACGTATCCGGATTTTGGAGGAATTTTCGACGAGAAGGCCGTGTAAAATAACGAACGTTTCGTGCGAGCCTGCAAGGATTCTGCGATCGATGCCTCATTGGCGGCAAAACGAAATCTTTCCCAACGGCGCGTTGATCTATAATGGCTTCGCAGAAAAATTTCAGTTTATCAACTACAATGCACCGGCAAAATTTCTTAAATTATTTATTAAACCTCGAATTGTCTAAATGCTGTTTTTCTGTTGATAAACAACTAAAATATAAAAATACCGAACCTATTTAATGATGTGTATCCATTATTTATTAGATCGGTAAAATAATCATTACTCATTAATAATTTTCATCTATTTCCAATGAGAAGAAATTCATATTATACATTTATATCGATATTTAAAAAAAAAAAACTATGTTTTTTAAAATAAAGCATTATATATGTTTTCATCATTAAATCCATTAAAAGCAAATACTTGAATGAGCATCGAAATTCTTCATCCACGGCATCCCATTCCCAAAACTCTCTCCGTCCCCGATGCACTACTAAAATTTCCGCGCTAGGGCGCCTCTTCTTTTATGCAAATAAATCATTTTAATCTGCCGTTCCGTGCGCGCGATTATTTTATATAAATATATTATCGCGCATTAAGCGTAAAGTTTCCCGGGCCATAAGGGCTTAAAATTACACTGTAAACTAATATCCATTAAACGTGCATGCAGCGTCTTGCTTTGCCGGCGTTTCATGTTCGCCGCGCGAATAATTTATAATCGACCCCGGGCGAAATTAAAATGCGCGAGATTATAATGCGAATATTTTCGTTAATGGCGTCGGTGGGCGGGAGAAGAGGAGGGGAGGGGGGGGGGCAAAACGAACCCGGTGCCCGCGCCGCGCGAGCGAGAGATGAGTCATTGTCATTAAAAATAATTATTCCCCGGCGCAATTCGACCCCGGGGACGCGTACGGGTGAAATATACAAATTAAATTCAAATTACGGGATTTCGTGTTCTACGCGTCGGGTGTTGCGCGCGGGCGCCGCGTGAAAACGGATACTCGTGGCCACTCGACGTTGGAAAGAAGATAGAAAAAAATAACAAGCCGGAAAGGACAAAATACACGATTTGTCAACGATACCTGGTTTGTTCAACAAATAATTTAATCAGTAAAAAATACAATAAAGACCAGTCTATACGTCTGTGTAAAAGATGAAAGTGCGGTCGACTAAATCAGCTACTTTTGGAACTATCTATGTATATATTTTTTAACATTTTTATCTAAATATTAGGTAATCAATGATTCTATCATTGATCAATATAAAATGTATTAAAAAAAAAAAAAACTTGAATCCGAAAACGTGTACCATAATATTATTTCACGAAAATATATTACTAAAAGAAAAATGTACGTTTAATAATAGTTACAATGACAAATGCAAATTCTTCGTTCGCTCATCAGCATTCGATCGAGAACACATCAGTGGGGTCTCGATCGCTGTCGATCCGATTATGCCAACTTTTCACTTTCATGAGCAAGAACAGAAATGGCGAGATGATCAATAATTTTCATTCAAAAATAATGACGATCAAGATATTCGCCACGTTGACTTTCAATGTCAAGTTTAAAAATCTGTGAGAGTTAAATTAATTTAAAATTTTAATAAAAAGTAAGCCATGTTACTGTAAGCATTAAATATTCACGTGTTAATTGCTTTTTAAAATATCAAAGCAGATATATATATATATATATATATATATATATATATATATATATGATCGATCATTGTACGTTCTTTCATTAATATTTTTGACCATAAATCACTGCATATCTAAATAAATCTCGCGCCCACATCCATCGAATCGATATGCTCAATGAAAGAAAGAAAAGACGAGATTACGCAAGGTTATATATATATATATATATATATATATATATATATATATTCACTGGCGCGCGGCAAAGCATCGATCACATACGTATATTGACACGCGCGGAAAAGGACAACGACGATGAAAATTCGCCACGACTGCAAACGGTTATTCTAGACACGCTCGCTTTGCGACGCGCGCTGTGCCAACGCCTCGGGCCCGTGGAGCCGAGACGATACGATGAGCCTCGGCCGTCCGGCAATCCCGGCCACGGAAGTGGCTTGTCGCCTGCCGCGGCAGAACGCCGGGCGCGCGCGCGCGCGACGGACTCAATCGAGAAACGCGGCGACCGCCTCCGCCCGTCGTCGGTGTTTCTCCATCGATCGCCGCCTCTGCGGTTCGATTCGGGATCGGTAATCGCTCGAGGCCCCGGCCCTCCCCGCGGTGGCTTTGCGGTCCATCGGTAGGAGGATCGCGAGACCTCTCGAGGGCCGGAGGTGAACGGGAGTCGTGGGCGTCGGGAGGGCCGAGGAGTAGTACCGCATCGAGCAATATACAGCCGCGGATGTAATGAAGAGCGACAGCGCGGCGCGTCCGTCCGCCTGGCCCTCCCCCCCCCACGCACCCTCCCCCAATCCATCGCTAATTTACCGCTAAGTGCTCGGCTTTGTTTCCGGTTGGCGCCGATCCTATCGTTTGCAATATCCTGTCGGGTGTGGGCGCGGCGGCGCGCGCGACAATTGTCCTCTCTCCCATTCCTCCCTCCCACTCTCTCTCTCTCTCTCTCTCTCTCTCTTACTCTCTATTCCGCCCTGTACCCTGTAATGCTTAAGAGATAGATAGATGAACAGAGAGAGAGAGTGTGTGTGAGAAGGGAAGCGAGTGTGAGAGAATCGACGATTTCCCCCGTGCGGTCTCTCTAACCTTACGAGCTTGCGCTCGAGGCCTTGATTAACTAACCTCCACCCCCCGCCCACCCCTCGCCCCACTGAATCCCAATCACGGACTTATAACCGGCGACTGGAGTTCTCGCGCCTCCCACCTCCGGCTTCGATCCCGCAGCGGCGGCGGCGGCGGGCACTCTCGCGCCTCGCTTTTATATGGGCGCGAGGACGGGCCGCTCTCCCCGGTGACAATTATAGGGCCATTCGACTCAAACGTTCCCGATGTACTTCAATGTTTTGTCAATTCGATGATTTGAAATATTTTAGCTGAAAAATTTTCAGCCGAACATTGTATGATAATGATAGGACTATATTTAGAGGGGGCAGAGTCAAATTACGATTTGAAAATGTCCGCGTAGTTGCCTCGAATAATGAATGTGAATAGTATGGAAGAGTGTGTTTTTGTCACAGCTCATTTTTTACGAAAGGATTTTTTTGTTAAAATTGTACGCTTTCAAAAAGAATTTTTAAAAAAGATACTAAGGAATATGGATGTTTTTCTCGTCAGATACAGCCTAGTGCTCTCGTGTATTTAACTAAATGAAATGTAATATCGTTTAATAAATTATATTGACAAAAAATTATAATAATAATATAATAAAAATTTTTAATAATGATAAATTATAATGGCATCTATATAATATCGATATATCCGAATGAAATCCAAACAATGTCAATACTTCCATATCTTTGTGATGAAATCGCTTTACGAGCGAATGCAAATATAAACGAATATACTAGAATCGCACAGGCGTATCATTACCATTTATACATGTATATTCGTTAATTAAATTTATAAACCTATCGATGTCCCGGAATAGTCGAGGAAAAAATTGAAGGAACGCCAGTCATTAAAAAAACCCTCCCCCTCCCCCGAGCCACTCGAAAAAAACACAAAAACACAAAACATCCATCCTCTCTCTCTCTCTCTCTCTCTCTCTCTCTCTACAACAATGATACACGTATGATATTTTACCTATAGAATATAACAACCAGTGGCTCCATACAATAATTAACGAGCGACGCGTCCTTTGAGATCGATTGCGGTGAGGTACCGAGTCACCCACCTCCCCCCTTCCGCCGCAAAGCCTGTAAACCGTGCACCGCACAGCTCGGAATTTCAATATATATATATATATATATATATATATATATATATATATATATATATATATATTCGCGGATATAATTCTCGTAATGAATTCGCGACGGGACGAAATAAATGAACGCTCCCGTCGCCTACGTACTAATTGCGGAAACGTGACGACTTAAAACGCGGCGACATCGTGCTCCGAGAATTCGGCGTGCATTACATTATGGAGCTTCCGGCGAAATCGCGCCGCGATGCTTTGTGCAGATACACGTATATGCATTGTGGTATGGTACGTTACTACTTGTCTTAACTCTCTCACTCTCTCACTCTCTCTCTCTCGCTTTCTCTCTCTCTCTCTCTCTCTCTCTTGTTTCCTACGCGCAAGTCCTTCGCTCAAGTCGGCTGTTCCTCGTTTCAAAGAGGGTGGAACACTGTACGGAAGAAGGCGCTTTAACTGCAAAAAAAAAAAATACTATACCAATTGCTCTACTGTAACGATGAAGAACCTCTGAAGTCGGACGTCGAAGCGATTTAACAAATTAACGCCCTCTCGACCTCCAACTGGAACTGTGCTGGGCGTACCAAACGATCTCAACGACGATTTGCACAATGTCGGATTTCACATTGATAAAATCAAGGCAAAATCCAGGGTCAGACTTCGTAAATTCTCGCGGCAAAGGAATTACCGGCCTATGGCTATTTATAGTTGACTCATTAAAACGCTATTGCAATAGGAATGCGTGGATTATTTTTGAAAATTAATCCAACGTAAAGTGCGATATTGAAAAACAAAATAATGTAATAATTGTAATATATTAGTAAATTATACATCATAGGCTTTAATTATAAACGATAATGACATTTGTAAAGATAAAATTTACCATTTGCCCTTTTTCACGATAAAGTGTATGGGTAGAAAATTTATATATAAGGTAATATATGTAAAAATTCTGTAAACATATGAACGATAAATTAACATTGCATACGTTTGTTTATACGTATCTGCTAAATTAGGAGTGACGAGGCTTTGATGCTGAATTTTTTTTTTTCTTTTTCAAAACTATCGAACATCCAGCGCGCGCATTACGCCGGGGCAATCGCAAATCCCGCCTCTGTCCGTCCTAGTCGCCAAATACGCGCGCCCTTGTAATTTGTCAAACGCGATTGCGAGCGCTCGCCCGGCCTCGCAAGCCACGAAACTTATTTTTTTTCTTCTCGCACAGGCGACGTTCTCCGCCAGCTCCTAGTTTTGACGGGTGGCGGTGGCGGGCGGGGGGTGGGGGGAAGACCGCTGAGTAAACTATGCGCGCGGCCGTATTATTGTATAATCGCGCGGTCTCGCGGCCGGAGCGCGCCGCTGGTTTCGCGCGCCTGTTTTTGTTTGGGGAAAGGTCCTATAAACGGACCGCGCCCTTAGTTTGCCCCCCCCTCCCACTCCCTCCCCGTGCCACGCGAGCGCCGAGAGCGTTGTGCGCAGTTCATAAGCTGGTGGAAAAAGCGATGAAAAATAGCTTTCTATATATATATACAAAGATGATTTTCCAGGTCACTCGATATCTCGAATATTTATTGTTATTTAATACGGACGAGGCGAATTTCTGATCTGTAAAGGCTTTTGAAAAAAAAACAATTCCATTAGTCTATTATCATTATTTACTCTGAAGATCAAGTATAAAATTCTTAATTTAAAAAAGAGAAAGGATTTATCGAATAATGCAACAACGATGACATTAAATGGAATTCTTAAAAAATAAAAAGTAATAACAATGAGAATAATATGAATCGCAATAATAATAATAATAATAATAATAATAATAAGTCATTTCGAAAAGCGTATATGAGGGAAAATAACATGAGTCAAAACTCGCTAATGCAGGCTACAAAATAGTATAATGGGCAATCTAAAATTAATTTCATTCCTTTTTTCCCCCTTTTTTTCTCTTTTTCATGAAACTGAAAAACTCGTTTAAAAGCACTTTAAATCCTTTAAATTCGCATTACCCGCGAATGTAAAAAGAGGAACAAAAAAAAAAAGAAGAAAATATAATAACAAAAGCGTGTATTTACATCTTTATTTAAAAGTTCTCGTTATTTTTCATTTTTATTTTAAAGGCTCGTATACGTGTTTTAAATTTCGCGCGCGGCCCCACTTTTATTGCCCGATTAAAAAAATAATAATAATAATAATAAATAAATAAAAAAAAAAAAAGAAAAAACGTCCCGCGCGCAATTTACCAGATTGACTATTCGAATTATTCATCTAGCAATAGAAGTTTATTGCGTTAAAGCACGATTGTCCGCGCTGATTGATATATTTCGAACGGGAGCGCCGCGGCTATTATAATTTCGACAAACGAAACGTTACGATTCTATACGGCCGCCGGGTAGGATGATTGAAATGGGAGCTCCGTAATGATCAATTCGAGCTGGAGGTTGTTAAATTTTACAAATAAAAAATATCCAATATTATACATATATATTATCCTTTGATAAGATAGTTTTTAATCGAAATGGCAAGCAACGTGTGTAATAATACAACTAGTCGTAGACGTCTAAGCACACATTATCCATAAATGTCGATGGAATAAAATTTGTGGGTCCGTGTTTTTTTCGCATTTTTATAGTAGTCTGATATTCCCTCACCAATGTATTAAGGTAAAAATCAATATCGTAGGCTATCTCGATGTAATTATTGCGAGTATTACGCACCTTCAGTCCTTAATCAAATAAATATCTATCCATCAATCTATCTATCTCTTTTACTATCTCTCTCTCTCACACACACACACACACACACACACACACACACACACACGCACACACACACATTCTCTCTTTCTTCGAAACGAGAGCACGCGAAATCTTCCGCTTAACCCGAGGCAAGCGTCGGACGCGCGTTAGCCAGAAAGCGAAATAATCCACTTTGCCGATACTTCAATTAACACTTCGCCACGGCCCATCGCTAAAATCTCGCCATAAATCCAGCGCGCGGGGGAGAAAGAGAGCAGGCAAGGGAGAGAGAGAGATGGAGTTATAGAGCATTCTCCAAGCCAAATTCTGCACTACCTCTTTCCTTCACACACGCGCTAACATGCGCGCTCGCTCGCTCATCGGCTCTGATCGCCTTGTATCTCGCCTTTCTTCCCACACCCGCGGTGTCTAGACAATACGCGCCGCATCCGTCCGCCCCTATGATCTCTCGAGTTCATCAATTTCAACAGGATCCCCCTCCTCTCTCTCTCTCTCTCTCTCTCTCTCTCTCTCTCTCTCTCTCTCTCTATCTATCTACCTATCTATCTATCTGTCTCATTCCCTCTCACTGTCTCACTTCGGCCAACGATAGAAAGACAGAGAGTGAATTGCATTACTTAGAAAGGGGCGTAGGTGGAGAATGGAAGGGGTAGTTTTATCGAGTCAGCCCCCAGATATTTCCTCGGGGCGAAAAGGGTCCAAAGAGAGAGAAAGAGAGAGAGAGAGAGAGAGAGAGAGGGAGGATGCAGCGCAATCGGCCGGCAACTGGCCGCTACAGACGCGTGTCTGAGCGCCAAGGCTCGAGGAGAGAAGCCTCATCTTCACCTACCCTTCGGCTTCGCCTCGAAGCGTTAACTAGATAAGTGTCACTCGAATGTAACGAACGGGCGTCACTGCCTTTCTCCCGACCTGACCTCCTCTCTCTCTCTCTCTCTCTCTCTCTCTCTCTCTCTCTCTGTCAGTCCATGTCTCTCGCTACCGCGTTCGCATTGCTCTGGCGTTCGGAGGAAGCGAGAAAACTTCCGTCGACTCCGACAAATCGCCGGGCTGCGCGGCCGCGCGCGAACGCCCCGGCCGCGGGCAGATAAGGGGGCGGCGAGGAGCCCGACGGAGGGCTTGCGTGATCGAGCGGGCCCGCGATCAGTGGCCCGGCTTGACTTTTTCACAAATGCACGAGCTCGCGCTTCTTACCGTTAGATGGATAAACCGATAGATAGTCAAACCGTCGTAAAATGTAGCTATTGAATGATGAGGTTAATTTATCGTTGAATATGTCACACGTATATATTAAAAAAAAACAAGCAACGAAATTCGTTCGCTCTTACTTGAAAAGTAAAAAATTAAAAACGGATTCAACTGACAGAGTCGGTAAAACTAAGCGTTCATGGATGAACTAGCAGAAATTCGACAAATATCCGTAAACAGTATATCGTACCCGTCAACTTAAAGCCATCGCCGCGTACGCGTGATATTTAGCGCGCGGCAGCTGAAATACGAGAGGGAAAAAAATAGCATAGAGCTAGAAATATATTAAACGCCGTGCTTGCACGTCCCCCCTGCCCCCTTCGCCGCTGCCTGAAACGCAAAATAATAAAATAAACCGCGCGCCCCAAAAACAAAAAACAAAACAAAAAAGAAAGAAAACCTCGTCGCGCCGTCCAAATTCAACGGGAGTTGCGCGGTGTTTTACATTCGCCTCCTCCCACCCACCCCCTGGAGGGTGGGAGGCAGCAAAGCAAAATATCTCCCTCGGCCCGGCTCGGACTATGCGAAATTTACCGCGCGGCGGCTTGCGCGCTCGAAAAATTAGTCCGTAAAATATCCGAATACCGCCGCTGGACGCGTACGAATCCACCGAGATCTGGGTGCAGAGGTGGGGGGGGGGGTGTGAGGGGTGTTCGAACGAAAGAGTCACGACAGGCCCGCGTATACATCACGGACGCGGCGCGCATGCGTAAAGATCGCCAATTGCGAAATTAATTGGCGGCTCGGTGTGCGCGCTCTGCGATCCAGCTGAAAGGGGAGTCGGGGCTGTCGGGGGTGGGGGAGGGGGGAGAGGAAGGATCATTAAAGATCCATTCACGGGGTCGCGGGTATATCAGAGAGCGAGAGGGGGCCGAAGAGAGAGTGAGAGAGAGAGAGAGAGAGAGAGTCGGGAGAGGGAGATAGTGTGGCAAGCACCCACGGAGCGAGCTTGGAATATTACCCGAGCGCGCGACACGTGACCGCGATGCAAATGCCGCACGGGTCCTCTGTCTATGAGCTCGTTCAGCGACTCTATATCCGACTCGTCCTCGACTCCTCCCCCTTCCACCACGTCCCACCCACGAGTCTCTTGTACCACAGCTCTCGCGCTATATCTTCCGGGTCATGCCCGAACGGGGAGGACGCGCATGAGAGCGGTGCACGCGGAAATAAAGGCTGGCTTTTTTTTTTACAATTGGCCTCCTATAGCCAAATATCCATCGTAATGCCGGGGCGCAAGTAACACGCGCATTTATCCCTGCGATTATTAAAACTGTTACGGGGGCTGTAGTTAGATTCTGGCGAATTGTATTTTTTTTTTTTTTTTTTTTTTGTTTTTCATTTCGAGAATCCAGTTTTTGGGGTGCATAAATGACAATTTAGCAGAGGGATCGATGCTTCCTTAAATAGCGCACAAGTGATCGAGGATCCAAAATTATTGTGTCAATCGATTAAAATCTATTGCTATAGCCGCAATTGTCGAGGAATGTTAAAAGTTGGTGATGAATATACAGTTTATCATGAAAGCATGCTGGCTTAAGGCTCAAGCACCAGAGGCTCGAAAAATGTTTTTTGTTTTTTTTTCCAAGCTTTAAAGGATCTCACTCCAACTCTTAACATGATTTGGGGCTATCGAATGTGCAAATTGGAGGATTAAAAATTTCAGATATTAGAATAGGGAAGAGAGAACTCATTGGGGCGTTGAAACTATTGTTTAGGTTCTGTAACATTTCAAAAAAATGTTTCGAAAGAGAAGATAAAGACGGAAAATATGAACTGCTTCAAATAGTAACTGCTTAACTGCTGAAAGATAAGTAGAGACCTTGAAAAGTGTGCTTATAAACTTTCAAGAATATTATGAAAAGTAGTTTAAGAACCCTCTGTGCAATTTAATTCAGGATTCCAGGGAAATTTTTTTAAATGTTTATTAACATTATGATAACGAAAGAGAGAGAGAGAGAGAGAGAAGTGCGAGAGTGAGTGAATGACAATACCAGAAAAACAAAATGTTTCGTTACATATTTTAAATTCACGCCACTATTCGAGCCATTATCTGTCGCAAAGTAGCCGGGAAATACTTGCAACAGCCAGAAAAAAAATTCCGACCATGAACATTCAAGTCTGTCCACAATAAGCCTGCACAACTCACCGCTTCGCGCAGCCCCATACTCGTCCGCCCGGTCGATCGCCAATACATACGGCAGCTCGCCCACTCGGCATCGTTTTGTCTTCATTGTTTTTTTTTTCTTTCTTTCCTTGTCTTTTTCGTCACTCTGGTTTACGGCGCCCCCCGTCCCGGGCCGACCCCGAGAGCGAACACGGGCGCGCGCGCGAAATATAATACGCGCGCGACGCGTCTCGAATGGGTCGCCGTAGCCGACGCCCGCGCCGCCGCCAGTAATACGGCCCCGAAATTATTCAGCGCACGGGCGCCTGATGCAATTAACGTGGAGCGGATCAAAGGCAGCGACGGCGCGGACGCCCGCAGACGGGATCGCTCCCTTGATTTCGCGATTCAGGCCCGCCGTACACACGCTTATCTGTGTATATTGCGCACGCGTGTATATTGCGCGTGCATGCCCGTGTGTATAAGGGGCTTTGTCCCATCTAATTTCGAAGCTCGACGATAAAACAAACTCTGGGCAAAATGCTTAGTACGTCGTCCAGCCTGCGTTCTGGATTGATTTTTCAGAATGATCGCGCATAGACGGATGAGAAGCGCCTTGTTCTGTACGGATAAATGCGCGCGAATACCGGGATGAGACGGCATAACCGACGATGATCAAGCTGTTAAAATTTTCTTTTACTCATAGTCGATAAAATTAGAAAAATACAACAGTCTTTATTTTTGGTCAAATCGTATGTACGTAAATATACTTTCGAAGTGTAGAATAAAAACGTAAGTTTTACTTGAAATTCATGTTTTCATTCTTACTCCTTATTTCGTTTCATTGTTTATCAATTTGCCCTCTTTCACCCACTCCCCGTCCAGCCTACAGACAGTTTTCGTAAAACTGCACAATGCATCGGAAATTTGGTTGTCTTATCCGTATTCTACAGCTGACTTTCCCCGGTTTCGAGTAGAGTTCGTGCAATTCTTTAAAAAAAAAAAAAAAAACAAACAAAAAACAAACAAATAAAAACAAAAACAAACGCGAAAAAGAAAAAAAATTAAATTTCCCGGATAAACCCCCTTAACCCACTTCCGCGAGTTTACGAAATGTTTTACTCCTATATTTGTTTTTTTCCCCACCGTCGCGCCCCTCCTTTTATTTAGCATGTCCCGCGGTAGCTTGGGCTCGCCTCGCCTCGCCTCGCCGTGCGCTTGTGTTTATTTTCCGCCCCGCGCGTGCACGCGCCCGCGAGCAGCTCGGTTTCTGTTTGCTCGCACGGCTATACGGCCCGGCGAGGGTAGGGGGGGGGGAGCTCACTCTCTAACCGTGGATTCCCGCGGATTCTTGGCAGAAGAGAGTGAGAGAGAGAGAGGGGAGAGGGGATCGAGCTTGTTTCCAATACCGAAGCATCCAGCGCGCTTTGAATTAAAAAGAAGTAGAAAAAAGGCGTAAACGAGCTTTGGTAAAAAGTTTTCCCTCCCTACTACGGGGGCTTTGGCGACGCCGCTGCTTTCTCCGACCGTTGGCCACGCGATCCGTATCCGCGGGAAGTTATGAGATCGGACCTCGTGCGGTCGGGACACTTTTTTTTTCACCAACCAAGCAGCAAGGAAAACCGACGAACCAAACAGGAGTAACGAACCGGCGAACGAGCGAGCAAAATATACGAGCAAAAGGACAGATAAAGTAAACGGCGACGGGGCGAGCGAGGGGAGCGGGGGGAGTTTTCGCAAAGTTGTTGATTCTAATTTAAAGCGCGCGGTAAGGGAGAAATAATTCGCGGCCTGGCGGCACACGAAGCGCCGGGATAAGAAAAATACAGGGGCCGGCCTCTCGGGCGAGAAAGGGCTGGAGGGGGGGAGAAAGAGGCGGAGCAGCGTGCCAAAGTAGGGCGCGCGGTTTATTAGAGCGATTTCCAAATGACGGGGCGTCGAGGTGGATAGAGCGGCGGGGGGGGAGGAGGGGGATGGGGGTCGAGCAGCTCGCTCCGCGTAACAAGATTTCCTCGAAAGTTTCGACCTCGCGGCAGTCCCCCTCCCCCTCCCACTCCCCTCGGCCGTGAAAAGAGTGGGACGATAAAGGGTGAGGGACAGAGAGATTGAGCAAGTGTGGGGGGAGGAGGGGGGATCGAGGGAGTCGCTCTCGCGCGCAGTCGGGGCCAGCCCCGGAACAAAATTCATTTGGCCAAATTAAACAGAGTTTAGCAATTTGCGCTTAATCCATTTGTCGTGAATCCGCCATCCGTCAGTCCCTCTGGCCCTCGGCCGTACCTTTTCGCCTCCCTCTCTATCCCCCCACACTCTTTTACCCGCGTCCGACTCGCTTTCTCTGCCCTCCCCTCATCCTCCTATCCCCCTCGCTCTGTCTATCTATCCATCTCTATCCCTCTGTCTACCTTTGCTCGAGCCTCATCGTTCACTTTCTTATCGCGCCCGGTCTCCTTCGTTTCCAGCGACGAGTGCATTAGATTTTGTGTTCCAGTTACTCACCGAGACGAACACTTTTTTCTCCCCCTCCCCCTTTCTCTCTCTTTCTCTCCGTTTGCTCTAGCGCCGCAGCATCGAATCGAATTAATATTTGGCGGTTGGGTCTACTTCTACGCGATAGAAATTTCATATGCGTAAGGTCGGCATCAAGTCGCCTGGAATATTGAGTTTCCAAAACGAGATTAACCTTAATTTCGGGATTTTTACGGCTTGATGTTAGTATTTAGTCTCCCTACGAGACGTTCGAATCGACCAGTTGAAACATTATTTTAAATTATCAATTTTAAGATCAAAGTTGCAAAGGAAAGGGCGTGGCTCGATCGGCGCGCCGCTTTAACGTTTCAAAAGATCTGATCTTCGCATTATCATTCGTAATAATTGTCTACTGTCGTACGCGTCGACTGAACGGCACCGCGTCTTTCTAATAGCTCTGTCCGTGGAGGGTTGAACAAAAAGGGAATATCGATAGAAAGTTAGAAAAGACCAATGGGAATTCGGAGGGATTGGCAAAAAGAAACAATGAAGTATATAACAGAACGCCCATCTCCATTTTAATTCGCGCAACGTTACGCCTCATCCCGCCCCGTCCAAGTTCCATCAAAGATCCGGCCGAATTACCTTTCCGGGCCGCGGCTGCCTCCGTAACCGGGGCGATCCTATGCCGGAGGTGTCGTTATCCGTTTTCGTTCGACCTCACTTTCTCCGTTCCTCCGTTATTCCTACTCTCATTTTTACGGTGGGCCGAATGATTTTCCACGCACCGGGGCATAACAGTGCGAAAAATATGTATACGCACCGTTATTCCTCGCGTCTTTCTGCGCGCCAGTTGTGTTTGAATATCGGTAAGTCGCTGTAATTTAACAGTCAAAACTGTACACCGCGTATTATCCATTCGATTGTTTAATAATGTCATTTATATTTATTTGAAATTGTTTAGAATAGTAATTTTCATTTCTAATCACGTGAATGGAACTAACAGTCCAATGGACGAATGTCGAAAAACAAAACTGCGCACTCTATTCGCTTAAAGTCGATTAAGCGAAGAACCATTAAGCTAACACTTTTATGCTGCTTCTGTTTTGTACTATGTTTCTGTAAGGTGGAATAGTATCTCGTGAAAATCACCGCGTCTCATTTGGTACGAAGATTACAATGTATATTGTTCACATTTACTTCTCCATAGATTTCTTTGCGAAATTTACATACAATAGATTACGTTGCCAAAATTTAAGCAGCAATCCTTTCAACCTTTATCATACACTAATGACAAAGTTCAAAATAATAAAATTAATAAATATATATATATTGAAAAAGTAAGAAAATGTTTTCCGAACGCACGAAAGGCTCGTTTTGTTTTCACCAGCTCGTCTTTAGGGAATATTTTAAGTAATTTAAGAAAACGGTTTTACTCGCCGCAGAACGAGAACATAATACACATTCGCTCGACAATAGAAATTTTTCTTCGCTGTATTATTTTTACGGCGATTACCGTATTATTTTTATATTATACAGTGGACTATCAAACTTCATAAATGAATTTTCATCTCTTTCAGATCATTTTCCACTCGCTGATGAACTTAACGGGCTCTCCCGTTATATATATATATATATATATATATATATATATATATATATAAAGAGAGGGGAAAAAAACAATTAAGATTGCAGCAGCAACAACGGAAGCGCCAACAACAACAACAACAACAGCAGCAGCAGCAGCAACAACAGCAGCAGCAGCAGCAAAAACCCGTTCCATTATCTTCCCTCCGAGCAAACACGGCGCACCTTCCGACAAACTGTACACAACAACGCTCTTTAATTTAAAAAGTACGACGAGGAGGAGAAGCGCTCGCGTCGGCCTTTGACTTTAGCCTCGACGACTGCGGAACTCCTCCCCGCCGCCACCAGCGCCCATCAGTTCCGACCGAAAGGCCACAGTAGAAAGTCCTCCCCCGACCCCGTGCGACTTTGAAATAAAATAAAAAAAAGAAAAAAAAGAGCGAAAGAAGGAACGTTACTTTAATTAACCGCCGCCCGCGCCCCGGGCTTTCGGCGATCCCCGCCGGAGTGATGGAGGTAACGCGTGCGAAATTATCGTCCGAACCGAGGCTCTGCCGCTCCCTCCCCCCCCCCCCACGCGACAAACGTAGACAAACGAATGTCTCGCAGGCGATTGTCGCTCGATCGCGCGCGGATTTTTCGCGACTGACGATTGCGCGGAGAAAAAGACCCACGGAGGGCGCGGAGGGAGGAAGGATCGACGATACGAGGGTGCTCTACGCCTCTCGCCGTGCGTCGAAAAGTCGACACGGACAAAGCGCTAGACACTGGGCGGGCACGTGAGGGATAAGGATGCCTTAATGACGCTATCCTCGGCGTTAACGTGGCTGCACGGATTACCCGCCTACCATCCGGCCCATCTACTTCGTCCTCGTCGCCCCTCCGTTAACCGCGCGCGCGGGTTTCGGAGATTGGCAAAGGACTGCTGCGTCTACGCAAACCCCCCCCCCTTCCTCTCCCGCGGAGTCGATTCGAAGTATAGCGGCAGCGCCGCTCTCCTCCCACCCCCCGCACACCCCCCGGAGTTCTTAACGATGATAAATTGGAAAACTTTCGCGCAAGATTTTTCGCCCGCGGGTGCTTCGCGCCGCGCATCGACAAGAGAACAGAGGGGGGAGGGGGGGAGAGTAAGGTAAAAGAGCGGCGCGCGTGAGCGGAGAGAAAAGAACCCTCGATGCAATTCAATTTTTGCCGCTGAAAGGAGCTGCCGGGGATGCAAATTTTTCCTTCAGCTCGTCCAGCCCCCCCTTCCTCCACCCCCCTCCTTCCTCCAGCCGCCACCGACAACGCGTCGCTCCTTTCTTCGCCTCTTAATTAATAATTGGAAACTGACTGCTTTTTATGCGGAGGACCACGGGCGGCAAGAGAGAGAGAGAGGGAGAGAGAGAGAGGGGGGTGGGAGAGCGTAACGGCTTTAACCGCGGGATGAATGTATATTAAGCGAGGGTGAACACTATGCATGCATATATATATATATATATATATATATATATATATGTATATATATACTTTTCACGACTAACGGCAGGAAATTTTTTTTTTTTTTTTTGATGGATACGCAGGATGGCAAAGTTCGAAAGCGTTGGGGTGAGACCGTTGGAAAGGGAGTGTGGATAGAATGGTCTTGTCGAACGCGCTGTTCTTCGTTATCGCGAGATTCAACGTAGATCTAAGCGGAATAGTTTATTAATCAATCATAAAGATTTCTATGTGGAACTTCATTAGGGCTAATATATATATATTGATCATCATCGTGAACATTTTCCGTAGCATGTGAAACTTAATTTAATGAAGAAAAAGTAATTTTGTTCAACGATTAAACGAGTCAATAATGGCTGTTAAGCTGAATATATTATATTGATTGTCGTCTTCGCAGACGAGGTCATTGGTTTGGCCATATAATTTTGATTCCGACGGGGACAACAAAATAATTGACGAAACGTTATCCAAAAACAAATAAAATATCGATATTGAGTCATCAAATCATTCGTTAAAATTGTGATTTTATCATCCATGCTAAGTGTTATAATAACGAATGTTGGTGCAATAAATGCATTAATGGTAAAAAGTACCATTACTTCATATTTCATTCCATCATTTTTACTATATGAATACATGCGATGTTAAATTTTTCAGCACTGATTAAAAAAATTTTTTTTTTTTAATTTAAGCTTTATTAATTTCCTGATTAAGAATTCATTCGCGTTTTTATTCTTTGTTTCAATTTAAAAAAAAAAAACATATTACAATCAATTTTGTAATTCAATAAATTGTTAAAAAAAAAAAAAATTTAACGAAAAAAACAAGCTAACATCAACGCCACAGAGCAGGAATTCGGATCATCGAGTTAGGTATATACGAAGAGGGAAAAAACACGTGGCGGCTTCGCATAAAGCCCGATAATTTCGAGCCCGCCCCCCCCCCCCCAATCCCAACGGACAAGGGGAGGGGGGTCGGTTGCCGGTCCGTGGAACGAGTCTCGAGAGGCCGAAAGCTTAATCGAGCTTTCGCCCGCGAGCTTAATGCAGTAATAATATTTGCTTTTATACGGCGAGCGCGCGCGTATTAGACGCGGAACTTTTGCGTTACACGCTCGCGGCGCGGACGCCGACTCGCCTGAGCGCCGCTCAATTAATTTCTCCCCCGGCATCGTTTCTTAATTTTCCAGGAATTCGCCGGGGTCCGCTCGCGAGAATTTACAGTTCTCTAAATAGCAAAGAGGGTTTTTCGTCTTTTTTTTCTGTTTTGTTTTCTTTTTTCGCTTCCTTTTTTTTGATGTTCTTTTTTTTTTTTTTTTTTTTTGAGTTCTCGCGCTATCTCCGCCGTTCGAGCGAAATACGCATGGAACGATGGATGTGCGCAGAATTGAGGAAGAATGTCTTTATTAATTGTAACGATTCTTCTATCCTTCAAATGGGGGATTTATTTAAAAATAGTCTTGCAATTAATACGATAGGATAAAAATTTCTTTTATTCAAAATGAAAATAGTGATAGGATGACACTTGACAATATACAATGAAAGCAATATTTATTTAATATAATACAATAAAAAAATTTTTAATATTATAAAAACATCAACGATTCATAAAAGATTCGGAAAAAGTAGGGTAACAAGAATTAGTTCCTCATGAACGTGGATGGTAGTCTGATATCTATAAATGTAAGGCTCCTCTTTTCTCTTTTTGATTTTCCACGCTCGCTGCTTGAACGGAGAATAATGAATTATTATATATCATTAAATGCCTGCTTGATGGATACACAAGCCGCCAGTCGATGGATCCTTCACACGCTCGGTTGAAGGACCTGCGCGCGCGCAACGACATTCTATTTTAAAATCGAGAGGTAAAAATACTTTTATGCGCCCTCGAAATAGCATTTACATTTTTCGCCGGATGAATTATGACAATTGATCGATGCACGTCCCTCCACCTCGCGCCCCGTCCCGAAACGTTGTTTTACACACCTGCAAAATGATAATTAAAATCTCGATACGCCCTATCGCGGCGTTTCCACGTGTACTAATGGGACGTGCAAATAAAAAAAGGCAATCAGTGTGGAAGAAAAATTATGACGCAATTAGTAAATACTCGAGCATGCCGATTAAATTATATGCACATATGTATATACATATATACATGTATTCTATATACATATATACACGTTAATATACGATAGAATAACTGAGCGTCGTTACAAATTTGCAAAACATTCGAGTACCCCTGGAAAACGCGAGATGCGAGCGTGTATATATATATATATATAAACAAAAACAGAAGAGCCCTGCTAAACGATAAATACTACAATAATTATTTTCCGCGTATTCAGCCATCCGTGTTCCATAACGTGTATACGTATCCGAAGCTCGAGAAGAGCCCTTGGATGTAGAAGGGTGGGGCGTGGTGAGCGCATAATCCCCCCCCCCTCCAGAAATGAAAAACACTCTAGCCGCGCGCAGCGAGTTAGCAATTTAAATTTCTCCCCACCCAGCCCGCCCACCTTCCGTCTCGTGCAGAATTCGCTCTTTATCCGAGTGTCCCCCCCCCCACCCACCCCAACCTCTCCCAGCCGACCGATCCACGGCCGATCGGCCGCGATACCACGAACATTGACCTGCTCTATGGGATCGAGTTCGCCGAGGCGTTCTCTTTGTTCTTCCTTTTTTTCTATCACATGGGGGGGGGGAAGTGCAGAAAAATCAAGCCTTCCACCGTGGCGTTGTTCGTCGTGGCACGATAAATGAAAATAGAGGGGACCAACGATTGCGCGCGTGTGGCGCATTCTCGTTGAAACTCAGGGTACGACCTGCGGGTGCAGCGGAAAGGATCGGAGGGCGAGGTAGGGATGATAATCCATACGTCATATGGGAGGTACGTCTTGAAGTAACATTTTACGGCGATATATATTATTTATTTTATTATTTTATTGTATTGTATTTGTTGTGATATATATATATATATATATATATATATATATATATATATATATATATACACGTGTCTGTAATAGTCGGTACTCATAGAATACTCAACAATAAAAAACCGTACTTTTCTGCTACTGAATTTTCCTCACGTACGTTCGCGGAGGGATCACGGGGCTCGCACTGTATTCGTGCGCCCGTGCGCTAATTGTACTTTAAGAATCGCGAAAGCAAGATACATTTTCAATCAATTGAGCGACTGACCTGGAATGTGTGGCGCCGTATGTTGAAAGAGCAGAGATTTGTGTATAACGACGACGTATGATGTAAGCTTGATTGTAATTAACAGGTCTGTTTAAATTGATCTTAAGCATTCCATCGCGTCAGTAGATGTTTTTGGACAGATTTTAACCTGCATTTTTCCAACTCTTGCCGATATTCGTAGCTGAACGATATCGATTATTTAACACCCGAGACCGTATTCGTAAGCTAATCGGGACAATTATCAAAGTTATTGAATCATAATATTTTTCTATATGTAATCGCATTGTCAGCTTTGTAAAGATTCAAAAAAAAAAAATAGCAGTCACGTACTATTAGAGATGAAGAAATCGAATCGTTCAACAGTTAAAACTGTCTCTGTGCGAAATGCAGTGAAGCATGAGAGGCAGAAATTGTAAATCAACACGAATGTAGATGATACGTAAAGCATGTGTGATCATTTTTTAAATATTCTCGAATATTTAGAAGCCATAGATACTGTTCAAATAGGCACGAACATAGTATTAAGATGTTTTCTGTATAAATAATACTTACGTTAATCAAGAATATGATAAAGCTTCGCAACCAATTGTAAATGAAGCTAAATTTATGGTAACAAATACCGTATAAACAAGGGGATTTAACGATAAACCGTTAATAATAGAATAATAATAACGATCTTCGTCGTAATAATAATGTTAACACAACAAAAACTAAAACTATAACAACAATAATAACAACAGCAGTAGCACCAATAAAAATAACAAGAATAATATTAGTAATAATATGTCTCTGAAGTTTTTACAACCTATACATATATATTTCATTTGTAGTTAATAAAAATATTATACAAAATTTAAGAACTGCAGGAGTATTGTTATATACGTAACGGATATTATTTTATATTCATTAGTAAATAAATAAATTCTACAATCGTCAAAGCCATCTGATCATGTACAATGTATTGACAAAAGATTGGGCTGAAAACGAATTTGTATCAAACATTTATGTCCGCCCCAAACCGGCCTAACCTTTATCTTCCACCAAACACAATCGACATACGGTCTAAAATATTATATAATGTTTATATACTATATATGCATGATTCATCCGCCGCACACTTTATCCTTCAAATGGCGCCCTGACTTTCTTCCACGGTTGCGTCCACAATATATCCTGCCGTCCATTCCTTTGTCTACATACATACGCACTATATGTTATCAATTTTTCTACACACACACACGCCCACATACGGACAGAAATGCTCTTCTTCTTGGGCCAACAGCGTCGAAAATAAAAATACAGATGGTTCGTCGCCGATGAGGTAAGAGGAGGACAGAGCAGCGGCCGTGAATCGGCGACGACGCGGCCCCGCGGGCGAATTTGGAACGAAGGGCGAACAACGGCACCCCGTGACGCGGCGGAGGCCAGGTTGGCGACGCGTATTCTTGGGGAATTAACACACATACGCGCTGTTATTGCTTGAGAATACACGTAGTTTGCCTGGTCGATATCGTCGACGGCGAGGTGTAGGAGGAGAAGGAGGAGGAGGAGGACGAAGAGGACGAGGACTTTTTCCCGCTTCGCCGACGCACGAGGCGACCATTGATTTTTTATGTATCGAATACTTGTATGATATGTGTATCTGCAAAAAAAAAAAAAAAAATAAATGTGTAAAGATTATACTGCGAATCAATGGCTTTCAATAATTATACTGTATGTAATAGTAGCCAGGAGCGATGATTGTGGACTTGGCCAGAAAAAAACTTACACTTGTCAGAAAAAAACTGGGCGAGCTTCGCTTATTTCACGTACGTGAATTAAAATTCTATTGAACCGATATAATTAACGTGGTTATTGAATTTCTTTCGAATTATAACCGTTGCATTTGTTAAATTTTTAACTGGAAATAATTTAATGCGTAACCAATTCTCTGTGTAAATGTTAATTTCCCGTTCAAACGGAAAGATCAGTAATTCCGAATCGACGTGTATCAATTGCGAGGTGATTGGGTCAATCAACCGAGATGGAGACTTGAATTACGTTTATCGAATTATTATTAATATTTGGCTCTTGCAAACAAGCCAAGGCGGTCTCGATATTTTTGTTTTCGTCGACGTTCGGATTTTAAAAATGAGAAATAATGCACGAAGTTAAATTAATATTATGATTACATTATTTTTTTATATTTTTTTAATAATAAAAAAAAAATTTAATTGTTTCAGTGGCACAGAGTCCGATTGATTGGAGTACGACTACGGACAAAATTTGAATTTCTATTAGTCTGTGATCCGTATGGGCATTGACGAGGAGTATATGGCTGTACAGATCTTCTATTAAAGCATATTAAAAAAAAAAACCCTGTGAATTGCAGCCAAACCCTCTCTCCTTATAAGCTTAAGATTATTAACAATGAAAAGTCAATCCTTCCATTTCGTTAATACGATACATAATAGTTATATAGAATTAAAAATATATATATATTATCTATTCCCTAAGTTCAATGAGCTAAAGAAATGAAACGTTTACCGAATATACTCTCGCATTTCAAATTTCGATCCAAGACATGGCACGACCCTGTCTTGAAATAGTTCGTTTTTCTTCTACTTCTTCATCTTCTTCAACTTGCGCGCTTCGTTTTCATAATCATGCGACGTAATACTTTCTCGATACCGCGCGACGTTAATGAACGCAACTTCGTTTAAAAGTTGATGTTAACAATTGTTTGCAAGGGATGTAACGTTATACGGGCCGAGTACGGGGAGAAAATGCAGCCGAGCCAAGACCGATGCGCGAAAAGTTTTAATGCGCGTTAACTTTGGATTTTGACGAGGTTGCCCTACTTACCTCTATTATCCCGGGATAAGTTACAGCGATTTTTTCGATGGTTTAACGGAAGGGCGACCTCGCCCTGGCTCAATGTAATCGGCGTCGAAACTTTTCGGCATTAATGGGAAATTGAAAATTCCGAATGGCATTTTTCCCCCCCAGACAGCGCTTTATACGCTCATCCATGCGGTATCGGGAATTTTCGTTTGTTGTTCTTTTGCTTTTTTCTTTTTGACAAAAGAACGAGGGAAAGAAATTCATTGTCGGCCAATCCACTTTTCTTCGATCTTGCAAATGAAATTCCATCGGCCTCGAAACGAGTCGAGTCGAGCGAAACGCGAGCCGGCACTTCGGGTTCCGAGGAGTATCCCTTCGCTTTGCGCCTCCTTGGAAAATAAGCTTTTTACTTTCTCTCCTTTTTTTTTCCTCCTTAACTCCGCTTCCATTCGAATGGAGCGTTTGGCTTAACATTCTTCCGTAAACCGTTACCGCGTAAACGAGAAAGCGGCCCGTTAGCGATTGCATTGGGATAAGACCGAGGGATTTGTAAAAGTAGGAGTGTTGAACTCTTGAAAGTGCGATGTTTCGCTCGACGTTAAACATTGCAATTGTTCACGATAGATCGGTTTTTCATTTCTAAAGTAAGAAAAATCAAGAGAACGCATGTGTTCAAAGTAAAAAGAAACTTACTTGTAGAGCGTACTGAAAAAATGGACTTCATTCATACGAACCTTATCAACCTAATCCAGCACAGTCTCTCTCTCCCTCGCTCTCCCGCTTCCTTACTCCTCCACGTTCTATCTCTGTCTCTCGCATCCATTTGTTCTGTCTCCCCCCCCCCACGCCGCCAAGTTCGTCCCGGCCGTATAAATCACTCTTTAGGAGGAGTTTTAGCTTTGCCCAAGCATCGTTGAAAACTTAACAGGCCGTGTAATGAGAGACTGTTCCCGCCAGCAGCAGCGCCCCGTTGCCGCCACCGCCACCGCTTTCGACTACTTCCACACCGGCTGCCGCCCTCTCCACCCAACCGAACCCTCTCCAGAGATCCGCCCCACGGTTCTACGCCGCCCGCGCTGGGGCGTTGGAAGGGGGTCGGCTTTTTCCATTGTCGAGGCCGCACGAGCGACCGTGCCGTATACGTCATATCTCTCTCTCTCTCTCTCTCTCTCTCTCTCTCTCTCTCTCTCGCTCTAGCTCTCTCTCTATCCGTCGATCCCCCGCTGCGACCCGCAGCGCCTTGTAAAATTCCGAAACCGCGCTGAATCGGCCGAGATCGCCACTTACATGGCGCGGCGCGCCCTTATACGCGCGCGCCTCGGTTTACTATTATCGGACCGCGCCCCGCGGGGCGAACGTCGCGACGGACCACGAGATCGGTTCTGCGGGTCTGTGGGATTTCGATGCCCCCCCCCCTCCCGGCGCGCCCCTCGCCGATGGAATGGACGAGGGGCATCGGAAGGAGAGAGAGAGGGGACAGGACGGGAAAGAAACTCTCCCGAGCATGGGCGGAGGGGGCGGGGATGGTCCTGCATTTTTCAGAGTCGCGCGTGTACTTACGACGATTGAAACTGTGAATTTCGTAATACGTGTACTCTTTGTTCGATTGGTCCGAATCGGTTTTATTTTCTCCTTTATCGTTGGTTTGTTTTTTTGTTGGTTTTTTTGGTTTTTTTTTTTTTTTGGTTCGGACCTCAAACTGGAATTGATATTTACTGCTTTTGTTTCCGTTCTGGCGCGCTCTTTGAATTATTCCAGGTCGAGAGCGGTGCGAATTTTGAAATGTAACCCCTGTACGTGGACTCGGTAAGCTTTTTCAAATCAATAGCTAGATACACTGAGAAGGAAAATTTTTTTTCATTTCTAAGGAGATTTCACGCTAATTGAAAAGCAATAATACTAAATTGACAAATATTTGTATCGATCTTATATAGTCTTTATAAGATAACATAATTATAATGACAGACAGACTGTTTCTAATCGCTCCCGTAGAATCTAAAGTTTAAAAACTACGACTAATATATAATAATGATCAGTGTACTTCTGATAGCAAAGGACAATTCGACTGGTACCATCGAACAATTTACCGAATCTATGTACCTTCTTCGTCCAACGTTTTGAGCCGCCTCGGATCATCGCGGGGGACTCGTCCATTCAGAGGCGGATAAAAATATTTGTTACTTAAATTTAAAGGAATGGACAAAAGTACAGTTTTAATTGAATATTAGTTAAAAATTATTTTCTTATATTTATATAAACCATTTACTCGATTAAAATAAATATATCTTTTAAAAAAGTAAATATTGCTTTAAAATCAAATTGAGTCATGTATCTCTGCAGCAATTGAACGATTAAATCTGTTTTTTTGGATTGAAAAGTATCTTTTAAAAAATATGTTTTCGTTTTATTAAACAAATATTTGTGTTTCATAAAATAAATCGAATTTCGCATTCAACAATTCCATTCAAATTTATGCTTTAATTTGTGTTAATAATTCTCCATAATCTTAAACTAAGTAATGTAAATTAAGTTTATATAAAAATTCTAGACAATATACACTGACCTACATTAAGCAAATATTATTTCAAAGAATTTAGATAATTCTATAAAATAGCAATATTGCTTCACACGCGTTAAGTAAATATTTACTCGCACGAAGGCTAATAAGCAGTCGAACGAGATATGTTTTATGAAATTACCATTCCTAAGTAAATTTTACTATATTGTAAAAAAATAATTCTTTTGTTTTAGTTAAATGTTTTAATCAAATTTTATATTTGAATCCAGTAAAATGTTATTTCAAAAACGTAATGCTATATAATAAGGAAATACTTTCGAAAAGATACCATTTGAATGTAAAAACATTCGTTTATTTATTTTCAAAAAATGATTTACAATAATAATCTAAATTTATGTAATCCATGTAAGTATAATAAATGCATTGACATGAATCAAGTAAATTTTTTCTAGATCCTATTAAAGAACAACGTTGTAAAAAAAAAAACAAACAAAAAATTTTTTCGAATAACTTATGATTCTTTTAATATCGTTAAAAAAAGTAAGAAATCTTGCAACATCGAAGAAATGTCGAGGTTAAAAAAGCGTTGCTTAATGAAAACAATATAAAAGCCCCATTGACTAAATATAGAAATCCGTATGCATTACAAAAGAGTACATAAAAATGTTTGCAGATAAATCGTTTGCAATGAATGCATTCCATATTCGACGAGAGGATTATGTTTTTTTTTTCTATCTATTCAAATATCATATATCCTAAATAAATCGATGGAATATTAATATTGTCTTAATTAAATTGTCGTAATCGGCTTGCTATAAGCCGCGGCGAACGAATGACTTCGAATTCGCGACAATGCGAATTACAATAATTTCGCCCTCTAAAATATAAATCCCGATCCTCGGGCTTAATCGCGCTTCGCAATGCCGCGCGTCGATGACAATCGGGAGTTGACCAATACGCGTTGGCGCGGCGTAACAATTGCAGAAACGAATATTGCTGCTTGATATGGAAATTCGAAGAATTCGACGATGCGAATATATGTTTCACAAAAAAAACTCATCAAATAATACATCCACGAGGGAAATAATAATGATAATATGTAATTAATCGAAGATTATTTCATCGGTTTGGTAAAACAAAAACTTGCAACTCAAACCAAAGAAATATTCGTGGATTTGTGATTAAAAGTTAGTAATTTATTTATTATCGATAAGCAAAGCAGTTATTATTACTTGCTTAACAATTTTTTTTCAATCTTACTAACATAACGAATTTCCATCGAATTACTTCATTTTCAGCATGGGATTGCATTTTTTTCCCTTCAAGTAATAAAAATTATTCTTATAATGGTAGTTTATGAGCTAAATTGCAATTCCTCGATACATTGCATATTTTTTCTATCAGTGATTGCCTCTATTATACACATAGATACAAATTTTCAATACGACACCGTAAACAATAAATATAACTGACACTGCTGGAGGCTATTTATAGTGCCTTAGATTTAATATCCACCGCTGACATTTTGTTTTTTTTATATAGCAACGGTAAAATTACATCTGTATATTTGAACCAATTTTACATATCGTCTACCATTACTTTTGCATCGGTCTCAATCGTTATTTCGCTTTTCTCCTTGTAAGTCTAAATAATTACAAGTATACTTGGCAATTCTAACAAGTACGTATAACCCTTGAACCGAGAGCGCCCCAACCAAGAAGTACTCGGTATACTGGATAACGCCAGTTCGGGTGAAAAAAAAAAAAAAAAAAAAGAAACAGGGCCCCATATTCCACGACGCGAATCAATCGCCAGTCCCTGCGCTCGATCATCCCCTCCCGTCACGTACCCTACTGCGAACGTATTAATATTGCAATATCAATAGATTACTGGATTCAGATTGCAGGGTCTTGAATTCGGAATCTTGCCTATTGCCCGTAGTTACCGAGTGGAGTAGTATCCCTATACACCATAGTCTCCCGCGCCGACCCTATCCCGTGGCGCTCATCACCCCGCCCCAACGGCCGGAACTTCATCACCCCCGTCCCCAGCTACCCTCTTCCGTTCTCACTCCCCCCCCCTCTCACACACTCTCTGTCTCCTCACTTTTCGATGCGAATCTGGATGCCGAGTCCTACATCGGATACGTAGATAATAGTACGCGCAGATTAGGATACGGCCGGACGATGAATACGGCCTTGGAGAAGAAAGGAGGGAATCGCTGCTTGATTAATCGATCCGAGCTATAGTATAGTAGATACATTGGCCTCTATGTGCGTTTCTTGGACAGAAATTAATTTAACGCGTTCTCGCGCGATGTGCATTATGTAGGCGGGATCGATGGCGACGCGTATATCAAAAAAGCTGAATATAAGCAAAGTGGCAATTATAATACGTTTTATTGCATTGCTCGGTGAACGGATGGAATTTTAGGAAATAACAAAATTTCTACGGTACAAATTTGTGGGCCATGAGAGCTGTCGAATCGGGCCCCAAATTTTAAACGCTCGCTATTAAGTTGATTCGAGCGCGACCGCCAAATCAAAAACATGCTATCAGAATAAATATTCTTGTTTTCTTAGTATTATACTATAATAATACTTAAAAATTAATATTAACCCTTTGAATTCATTTTTATGGCTCATAACTGTCGGATTTCATTTTAAATCATGAGAATAGTTTAATTACCAATAGGGATAAAGTATCCATGAAAAGTTGCAAAATTGTAATATTAATATTTCACTTATTCATTTAGATCTTCAGTATGTCTATAAAATAATTAAATGAAAATTTAGCGAAAAGAAAGTATCCTCAGATCTATCATCCATATAATAATTAATATTTTCAAATTCGTTTTCTTTTTGTACACAAAAATTCCACCAGCAACTTCGGGGGATTTATTTTCTCGAAATCTATAGTTTTTTTTTTCTAAAATATTTAAGACCTGATTGCACGCAAATTTTCCGGTAATTTGAGTTGCGTTCGAACCACCTTGAAAAGATGAAATTAAATTTAATCAAATTTATTACAGTGACAGTCTCAGAATACGAAAACTCGTATACGATCCTTTGATTAATTCAATTCACTACTGGCCACTTATAAACACCGACTCGATTCTCAACAATATTTCATCCCGTTGTATTTTTTTTTTACTTCAATAATCTTAAAAATAAATAAAAATTAAGTCGATCCGAATAATGTAATATGCATTGTAATTTACATTCGAATAACGCCTTTTCTGAAGACGTATACATAATATATGGGTCATTTTTTTTACCTTCCAATGTGTCAAATGACTGAAAATCGAGATTTCGTCTCTAGGACTGCGAATTTTTTGACGCTCGAGTTGCTTTTACTGCAGCCGCTCGAATTGCTGGAATTATGCAAAACGAGCCGTGTTTTACGCGTAGTATGTGGAACTGTTTGCACGCTGGCGCATACGCGAAGGCGCACTTGCGAAATTTGTGACGTAAGTGAGAATTTCAATAATGGCTTGTTCTAGTCTGCTGGAGCAATGGAAAGCTACAGTTACATTCATACGTTCCTAATAGCCGCTGCCTTGTTTGTGAAAAATGATGTATTTTAAAATTATACGAGAATTTCAGGTTTGCATTTTTTACGATGGATATATTTGATAACAGTTCCTACATTTCAATAAAAATATGCAGTCAGGAAAATAATTTTAGAATAAGCAAAAAAAAGAAAAACGTGTTTTTGTGTTTTATTCGCGATAACTTAAATGAAATATAAATGCAATAATTAGCGATACGAACACTTACAACCACACGGTAATCTTACCATGTCTTAAATGAAGGATATTGGCGAATTTTTGCCAATATCCATTAAAAAAAAAAAAAAAACAGAATAAGAATCGTAACGGTGACAGAGTCATGATTTAAGTAAAAAAGTATTATACCTTTGCCCTTGTTATGTCAAAAATTTACTTTTAACAATATCCTACAACGGTAACACGGGTAAGCCGGCATATGTCTACATTTACATGTATTTACGCGTCATTACGAACTGGATGGAATTCATTCAAATTTTGTAAACCGAAAATGCGATAAAACTCTGTTAATAATGTCAAGCCAGCATTATTTTACAAGCGCTAATAATCCATACGATCGGGAGAAAATGATTATAAGCTTTTACGTTATAATAAATTGTTTAAAAACGCCTCCGAAATAAATCGAACTTTTCCTTTATAGCTTCATAATGGTGAAATATATATATATATATATATATATATATATATATATATATATATAGCTATTCTTATGGCTCGCATAACGTAAGCATAAATAGCTTTATCGAGCGTCCGGAAATTTTATACAGTATAAAGCGCCGTTGAAATTACTCTCTTTATAAAGTTAAATTTCAACATTAAACTCGACTCGAGCCTCGCCTCGATGCCCTTTCGAACGCGACCGTAGAATTTCTTCTTTTTTTTTTATTCTATTTTTTTTTTCTTTTTTTTTGCAATTTGTCAAATTTATAATTGCGGCGCAGAAAGGCCCGAGGAAGTCTCGGCAATGCTCGCGGCTTAAGTTTCTTAAGTTTATTTATCGAACTTCCCATCGATACGCCTAACGATGGAAAAGTAACAAGAGCGCGTATATACAGGGAGCGAGCTCTCGTTTTATTTTATTTTCCCTTCTCTCTATTCCCTCGCGCAGAGCCATTTGCCGCATTCGTCCCTTCTCCTCTTCTCCCTTCGTCCTCAAACCCGACCCCCCCCCTCACCCCCTCGCCGAAGGCTTAAAGCTCGCGCACGGCATAATTGGCTGCCTTTATGCGCGCGGTGGCCCTCTCGCGGGTGACTCGAGAGACAGCGAGAAATTCCCGGCGGGGGGGGGGTAGGGGCGCGCGGATGCACGGCCGACGAAGTGATTTCCGTCAAAACGCACGATAGGGAGAAGGGGGGAGGGGGGAGGAAGTGCGCGCGTTACGAGGCAGCGATAAAGTACGGAATCGGCGGCGCGCGGCAGAGGCGCGGCAGAGGCAGGACCCGGCGTAATGTATATAAACAGGCATTTATTACGAGGCGCATGCGAGTTTGATCGATCGGCGGGATTCTACATCATTAGCGACGAGGCGAGAAAGAGGGCGGACGGGGCGAAAAGCCCTTGGCG
The DNA here is from genome assembly GCA_018907035.1 of Sycobia sp. Sy_11. Classification (NCBI taxonomy): domain Eukaryota; kingdom Metazoa; phylum Arthropoda; class Insecta; order Hymenoptera; family Epichrysomallidae; genus Sycobia; species Sycobia sp. Sy_11. The sequence goes on from JACCIC010000075.1 coordinate 386,444, forward strand.
CCGGGCTCTTTATATATGACCCCCTCCCCCTCCCCATCCAGCCCGCGCCCGCCCCCTTGGCGAAATAAGAGAGCGCCGTCGTTGGGCGCGCTTGCGCGCGCGCACACCCGCCCGTATTCTCATACGCGGCGTACGCGGACCGTCGTAATGTAGAGGCACTTTTGCCCCTACCCCTCCCACTCGCCCCCCCCCTTCAATTTGCCGCGCATTTTACTTTCATGAGAGGGATTCTCAATTCCTTTGAAGAATACTTTGTGTATGGATTCTTTTCAAAAGGGAAGAAAAGAAAAGAGAGAAAACAAAAAACAAAATACGTCGGAACTATCCCACGAAATTGTTCGTAAACGCGCTGCTGCCGCTGCTGCTGCTGCTGCTGCTGCTCGTTCGACGGGCTAAATTTCGCGAGCCACGGGAAAACGCCATTGCCCGCGGGGGAGTGAAATTAATTCGTCGAACGGCAGATATAATACGCGGCGCGATTTATGACTTACGCCCGTGCTTTCCGGGAGACCAAAAAAAAAAAGAAGCACAGAATCGAATCGGGTAATTTGGAAATCGAAAAGTTCGATCGCCCCTTTATAATTGTGGCGGCTTGTAAATTTTTTCAGCAAATAAATGTCGAGCAGATCTCTCCTTTTATTGCACTGATAAAAATTCGATATTTCTCTATATACGTCCGAGCATTATTGTTTTTCTTCTCCTTCTTTTTTTTTTCCTTTGTTGAATTTTACCGTTTTTCCTCGTTTTATCTTTTATTATCGACCATAGATGGTAATGGACACTCTATAACTTCGCCGTATTATAACTGGCGGTATCATCGCCGCGCGCGTAATAAAACTTAGTGGTATTGGGGTCGGGACGGAGCGGGGAGTATATTCAGTCGGTCGCGAAAAAAGTTTCCTGGATAAAACGAAACGATAGAACGAAAGTTATATAGGTCAGCACGTCGTGGTGGCGTAATTTAAGTATATTAATCGCACGTTTTCGAACTTCAGAAGCTATTTCAATTGCTGATTCGGCTAAAAATATTACTTAAATACTCCTAGATCTTTCCAATAGAATACAAATCCATAGTATTATCTACAGCCAATGATAATAAGTTATTATCATTATCATTATTCAAATATTACGGAGCGCTCGCCGATGAACACAATGACATTTTTCTATTCTCCAGTGAAATATAAAAATATATAATGTAAATAAAGTTGATAAAATTTAATTAACTAAATTTCATAAATTTAACCAAAAATCTCATCGTCTATGGTCAATAAATTAATTCGTATCTTCGATAATCTGCATATTGTCAACGATCTAATTAAGCCAGATAGCGAAAGTTTTTCGCATCGTCGATAAACTGATGTTAATCTATATATATGATAGTTACCGTTTTCGTCGTTGATAAAGATAATAACGGTTCGATCATCGGGAAATCGTTGCAGTTGAATAATAGTAAAGAATGTCACTGTAGTTGATAACGCCTTGGGCCTGGGAAGTTTTTCGCTTAAGAATGGGAGTTAATGAGATGAATGAAGGAGTGCCCGAAGTAGAAGACACCTTCCCCCACCCCGCCCTCTTCCGCGGCTCGTCAGTGCCCGATACACTTTTGCAGATTGCTCGCTATCCTCGTATGTATAAATCTTATATATGCACTCGGGACATTGTAAGGTACGGAACACTGTCCACGAAATTCACTTCTTACCGAATTAACTAGCGAAATTTTTTTTCTGATTTAAAAAATGTCTAATTTCGACGTATTATTATACATAGCATTGAATATTTCATCGATTGGTAAGGCTCGGAGTTTCCATTGCATGGGAATGCACATCGGCAATCCAGCCGAATTTCACGGGGCATCGAATGCGAAAGCTATAGTTCGACCAATACGTGTATACGTATAAAATTACTTATAAAATTCTTAATTTACGTTATCGGAAATATGGCGTACTTCTCTAGATTACTGTACAGTGTGAATGATAAAAATTCTAGTTTATTGTCTGAGGCTAAGTTATTCAATGTGTAAGCTTCTAAAAATACATCTGTAGTAAAATGTCAACAGACAACAGAGATAAATTATAGATTTTTCAACGATACTCTTATCGAACATATAACATTAATGATAATTATCCGATTATCCGATCCAGACTTTCAATGCTGTATTTTTATTTAGTAATATTTTCTCGAATTATTGTTCAATACCTTGAAAAATTTTTAAGTTTGGAATTAAATAAATCTGCATATTTTCCTATACATATAAATGATAAATAAATACTATAAATAAAAAGATGACATACTTCATAGCCATGATAAATTGATTTTATAAATTTAATTATATAATAAAATTCAATGGTGGCTAATTTAAAATCGAATTTTTTTTTAGTAAAAAAACATTTTGGAGGAAAATTTTCGAAATAATTTTAATATTTGCCGTACTAAATACTCAGAAATTTGAGAAAATTAATTAAAGCAAATTTAAATTACATTTTAGGATTTCATTACTAAAAAAATACATAATTGCATTTCATAAGCATCAATCGATGATTTATTTTAAGTATCCAAAGTTTCACTGCGCATATAGTTATGTAAATATAGGTAAATTAACATGTAACATTTTAAGATTTGTTTTATATAATAAGTTTGACATTCGACTACATTTTACTTTATTTTTAATAAAATCGTTTATTATTCTGTTCATTCTATATTTAATAGTACAAACTTGTAAATTTATCATTGAAAACCCCGTCACCTATACCTTTCACTATTTACAATTATTATTTTACAATCTTAGAACTAGATCTCTAGAATATATATATATATATATATATATATATATATATATATATATATATATATATATATACTAGCATAGAAGGTCTTGAAACGCAGCCTGCCAATAAAGGGAGTTCGACGCACGATCCAAAACATACGGAGTAGCCCTTCGTTGCGAGCAAACCCGAAGATCGTGTAATAATACGTACATTGTAAATGGATCTTGGATGCGAAATAACTAATATAACGAGTAAATGAAAGGGAGAAAAGAAGCAATCAAAGGCGGACGAACGGATTGGCGAGCATTGGCGTCACGCCGATGCCGCCCTGACGTAAATTATAGAATGCGCGCGTTTCTGATCAAGAGGAGTCGGACGGCAATTGGGAATAATCGAACGTAAGTTATGGGGCAATCTACTCGCTTGCTTCATCGCCCTGTCCCTGTCCGGTCCTCTCTTTCTTGCGCCGTCACGCTTCTCTGGCGCTTAGTCTCGTCGCCCGGCGCGTATTCTCCAGACGCCAGGAGAGCAGAGCGAGGATCCGGCGGAAAGGTAAGATAGAGGTGAGAGGGAGAGAACGAGAGCGAGGGAGAGGGAGTAGAGGACAGAGTACGAGAGAGAGAGAGAGTGAGAGAGATAAAGCACAGCAAGAGAACGGGACGCGAGGAGACGTCGACGGCGGGTATATTGAAATTTCCCGAGAAGGAAGTATTTTTCTTGTTCAATCCCTCGGCCGCGCCCCGTTTCTCTCCTCGGCCTGTCTCGTTTTTTTCCCGAGCCTCCCACCCCCCCCTCCAATCCACCTCGCGCTATAGGTGTGTCGCCTAAAAAATCATAAAGAACGCGGGGCGAGCTTTACGAGGTCGCGCGACCCCGGCAATTTTTCCGCCCCCTCCCCCTGCCCCACAGCCGCCTCCTGTGAGGGGGGGTCTCGAGTGCGGAGGGATAAAATTGCCCTGCCACCGCCGCCGCCGCCGCCGCTGCTTTTACTCTTTCTTCTTCCATGTTTTCTTTTTTTTTTGCGTTCTGTTTTTCGCGCAACAGCGCAACGGGAGCGACGAAGAAAGAGGGAGGGAGAGGGAGAGAGAGAGAGAGAGACGGCGGAGGGTGGCATGCCTTTTATTACCAGGGAAGCGCGGGGCTTCCTATACTATACCTTGACTCCCTTGCCTAGTGCGGCTCTATACATCTCTCTCTCTCTCTCTCTCTCTCTCTCTCTCTCTCATCCTCACCACCCACCCTCTCCGTCCTTTATGCACGATGGAAACAGGAGCGCGGCGCGGGGGCCCGCACGTGAACAGCCGGAAACTGGACTCGTGATTATTTTGCTACCTAATTATAATGAACTAATTTTGTGTCGTTACGGTGACGTCGGGGGGGGGGCGGAGCGGTGGACGAGCGCTCTTACGACGAGCGATAAAAAACCAAACAACAACAACGACAAAAATTAAAAAAAAAAAATAAATAAATAAATAAAACGTTGACGTTTCGTAATAAAAGGACGCGGGTCGTAACGATTAGTTGCGAAGTTGGCGCAGGACTGACAAGGCGTTCCAATCCGTGGCTCGGCGTGCTCTTTGCGATTCAACGGCGATTCTTTTAGTACGTATAAAATATTGTTAATACTTATGATGCACAACGGCTTTTTCGCCGGAGCTGAAAATTTTAATTATCGAATTATCGAACTACCAGAATCGTATACATTTGCTTGTACTTTTTGTTACGAATTGATATATATATATATATATATATATATATATATATATATATATCGGATATAAGAAGAATCGATGTAATATCGAAATAATAATTGTTTTCGACATAATATCGAAATTCTGATCGTCGCGTATTCTCCAAATTATCTAAAGCAAAATGTCAGAATAAAACTATTGCGTAGGCGATGAATTTTACGCTCACTGCGTTTGTTTCCCAATACCTCAACGATTATCAAGAAATTAACTATCAAAAAAAAAAGTTGCCCATATGAGGCTTTCGGACAGGTCAGTAAATTTCTTTGCATCGTTACAAGCAATCACGTCAGCGTGTCAAGAAAGAATGGCTTGTTTCACTGTTCATAGTCATACGGCTATATGTATGCAAAAGCTGTGTCATTTTTTATTAAAAATTAAAGAAACGCGCATTTCGGTACAAATAGCGTTTTTTTAGACGCATATTTTTCGTGGAACGGGAGTATTAATTGAATATGAAAATTGAAGGAGTCTTTGTTTAAAAATTTGATTAAGTTACTGGATTAATCGCGCATTGATTGACAAACGGACACTCGTTGAAACCAAGTGATCGCCCTAGGACATGTGAACTCCTCGTAGCCTTATCGTTCGTATAAGTTCTCGATTAAAAAAATAAAACTTAAAAAGGTTCGTTAATATACAAATTAAAACCCAATAACAAGGCCAAGAAACTGACCATAGCAACAACGTTTACAAAAAAAAAAAAACATCCTCTCGATTACGAATAAATCGTCGGAAAATTTTCGGAATGAGACGAAAATCTCCCAATTTTGCATGCTTTCAAAATGAATAAAAATCAGTCAAGCTATAAAAATCCATATTCCGACATCCCCGAATGCGTGTGCCGTAGATACTTCGAAATTTCTAGTGGCCTTATGGCGCAAACAGCCCCTGCGCGCAATCTTTCCTTTTGTCCTTTATTATTGTTCGTCTTTTCTTTCCTTAGTTCAATCGTTATTTTACTGGAATCCAAGTGGAGCTGAAAAATGAGAGGCCATCGACGATGCTGATTATAAACTTGCCCTTGATGGCTTTGCAAACTTCAGAATGGCAGTGCAGTTTTCATTTTACAAGTGTAAATAAGTAAAATGTAAATATTTTAAGCTTCGATTCAAAAGCGTTGCATTATTTCGCCGGGCTATTTAGATCAATGCTTGTACTCTTCACAATAAGATGAAAAGAAAGAAATATTTGAAAAACAATGAAAATCAACTAGGAAAAAAATAATACGTCGAATCCTGGTAAACGAGCCATTATTCTACAAAATTTCCGATATAAACCTCTAAAAAACCTACATACTACTAATAGTGGATTCGAAGAAGAAATCATTATCAAAATACGTAATGAAATTGTAATAATATTGCATCCGTTTCGATGAAATTTTCAATTCTAACTTGACGTACTAATTAAGGGATCCCAAAGCATACGTTTTATCAGGTCGACGATGATGTTGGCACAATCGCGTTGACAATTTGGCCTTTATTCAGACCAGACTATATAATTCTTTTTTTTTTTTTAAAGTAATTTAATTCAATATTTAAACAAAATCAACCCAATCAGTTTAATCTTCTTGACATTTTCATCGTACCCAGTCGAACATCTGCGAGTCCGTGAAAAAAGGAAAGAAGCGAGAGGAGAGAGAAAAAAACAGAGCAACAATATCAAAAGCCAAAGCACCGTTTGACCTTTGAGGGCCTCGTAATACAGGGGTACATAAAGGCGGAAAATAAAATCCTCCCCCGTTCCCACTACCCGATCCATTCCGCGCGCGCTCTCTCGCCCCTCCCACCTCCATCCCTCGGTTAAAAACACTCGGCGCGGCTATTCGGACGCGGTCTATTGCATTGCCTTTAACACTCCCCCCCCCTCCCTCCTTCCGCCGACGAAGTATAAGCTTAAATCCCTCGTAACCGCGTCGGGAGATCTCAAAATTAAACCGCGAGCAGGGCCGCCGCCGCCGCCGCCGCACCGCGAGATGCACGGACTCGCGGCGCGCAGTGTAATCGCGAGAAGTGCGAGGGGGAGGGGGGTAGTGCGAACAAAAAAAAAAATAAATAAATAAAATAAAATAGAGAAAGAAGTTTGCATCGACCGAGGTGGCGGAAATTCGCGAGGTGACCCACTCTATGCTCCTTCCGTGGATTGTTGAGCGACGGCGAGGCAGCAGGACGAATGATTCTACGTCGGAAATCTTACGCGGGTCCCCGTTCAATCATAGACGTTCCGTAACGGCGAGTCGACGGGCGCTACAGCCGGCGAAACCCGACCGTCTGTATTTACAAGGCGCCATCGTCCGGCGGCCTCGGGCAGCAGGGAGGGGGGGGGAGGCGCAAGCGCGAGCATCTATTACTCCGAGCCGAGGATTGTGCGTAACGGCGCGCTCTCGCGCCCCGGCACAGTTGCGCGTAAGCACCTGCCTTTGGGCCACGGAGCGCGAGGTGTTATCTAACGAAGCACGAGCCATTATCTAATGGAGCGCGCCGCCTGAGAGCGCCACGTTTTCTGTCGTCGTCGTCGTTGTTGTTGTTTTTTTTTTTTGCCGCTCAGCTCTATTGGCGCGAAGGGAGGCTGCGACCGATTCGCGGTCCGGCGGCGCTGTTGAATTTTTATCGGGGCGCCTGGCGATAGAGGGCGTGGATTTTCGTTCGTCGACAATTGGTGAAAATAATTTCAATCGACTAATTTGGAAATCGGAATTAAGTCCCCACAAATACATTTTCCCTTTTAATTCTGGGAAAACTTCTGGATGAAACGTACACTCTGCGAGTGTAAATTTGAGAAATATTCAAGGTAAAACTTCATTCTTAATAATAAAACTAAATTGAAACTCGAACGTAATTGTGCAGGATCGGATAGCATAAACGAGATGATTGTATATGTTGGCGACTCTATACATTTTGTTTGAATTATTTAACGAACGTTGTGGGATAATTTAATGACAAATTTTACCGAAAAACTAAAAAAATCTTAATAATATTAATATTACTGAATACAATAATAAGCTTGTTGCCAACAAATATCGAACGGTGTGAAAAATTACAGAATGTTATTGCGGGAGTTCAACCAGAGATCGCTCAGCTGGCCGATTCAAACAGGTCGTTGCCGGTTGACTTAATCCCTTGTCCAGTCAATTGCTATAATTAAACTCGTACAATAGTCCATAGAAATAATTTGGGGTTTTCCGACGCAATGGCCGCAGGTAGAAACCCCACGCTTTATATATTCATAATAGGATAGAAATACGGCTAATGCTTTCTAATGAGTTTATATACTGAACGGTATATATATATATATATATATATATATATATATATATATATATATAATATATATCATTCCTTCGATCATACCCGATAATCGGCGTAGCGCTGGTCGAAAGAGTGTCGTCGCCGGACTTGGCGAAAATGCCAGGTTTTGTTCCGCGAGTTTTTTTACCGGACTTTTTTGAACGCGCCTGTTGTTGCGTTCGCGCGCGCGCGCGAAAAAAAATTGAACCCACGCCGCTGTTTGTCAATGGCGGCGGGGAACGAGTCGTCTCCGCGATTCGACGTACGAGAGGCTGTTAGCGAACGAAGGTTACGGTTCACAACGAGAACGTCCGATCGCCCGGCGTCTCAAGGATCGGGGCGGTCGGGCGCCACCGATGGACTCGATTCCTTGTATTTATCCTTCGTCCCGTGTATACGCATAGACCATCCACGGACCGAGGCAATACGTCGTCGCTAAAAAGACGCGCGAGCGGAGAGAGAGAGAGAGAGAGAGAGAGAGCCCTGCGAGCGTATCGGTGAACTCTCCACCGCCGTCTCTATACGGCTCGCATCCGTATAAACAAACGACAAAGCGATCAACGGTCTGATAATAACATTATTAAAGCCTCTCGAAATAACAGCGTCTGTGTGTGTGTGTGTGTGTGTGTGTGTGTGTGTGTGTGTGTGTGTGTGTGCACGTATGTCGGTATATACCTCGCATGAAACGACACTCCCCCGATGGCCCTCGCCGGCCAAAACCAGCCAAAACATCCCGAAGCGACGGGTAAAGACGCGAGGAGCGAGAGGGACAGACAGATGGAAGGATGTGTACTATTTATTTGTAATCTCAGACACGGAGAAAGAGCGAAAGCGCTCTCGCCACCCTTTCTCCCCTCCCCCCTCCCCCCGCCGCTCGTTTCCGAAGACGGGTCGGGCGCTGCCGGGCGAGGGTCAGGGGCAGGGCTTATTGGCCGCGGTACACGCTCGGAGGTCGCCTGCTCTGGCGGCGCGCTGTTGTTTCGTCGCGCGGCGGCAATATATGTGCCACCCTCGGTACAGGGGGCGCCCCTCGGACTCGCCTCGCCGCCCCGGTAAATACAGGGCGGATATCGGAAAATGGCCTAAATGAAGATCCCGGGTCAGAAAGTTTGTCTTTTGGCGGGAAGTCGGGCGATGGTCGGTTGGGGTTGGGGGGGGGGTGCCCGACGACGGCGATTTTTATCCGCGATAGCTTTCGAACTTCCGAACGCGCGAATCCATTGGAAAATTGCGAGTACCGATGTTAATATAGCCAAATAAGCACCAGATTCGAGCCAAACTGAGCCTCGTAATGTTTCAGGAATTTCTGTTCTTCCCTTCACCTGTGCAGATTTCTGTACACCCATTCTAGTGTAATAATACTTTCCTTTAATGAAATTGGACATATTGTAAGAATTTTTTTTTTTAATTTAGCGACTATTTTTGACATGGAAAATGAAAACAAATTAGCGATACATCTATTGAGAATAATTATGAAAAGCTGTACTTATACTTACGGAATCAAGTTGTTTAGCGCCTTCTAGCTCGAAATGCCTTTCTTTTATCGATTTCCGTACCAAAAGTAGTCGCTCCAGTGAACATTTGTTTTTTTACAACACAGTAGATCTAAGTCAATTAATGAATGATTTCTAATAAGCAAGAAACTATCAAATTTATGTAATAATAAACCAATCAGATCTTAATAGGGTCTGTTAATTTACTTGTCACGGAGCGGAAGACTTTAATTATATTCGGAGGCTGTTTCGCTCGTAGCGCATATATTCGTCTATCCGAAAGATTTGGCGAGTTTCTTTCTTTCTTTTTTTTTTTGTTTCTTAATATAATTCTGGTAGATCACAAAATTGCATTTTACCAAATAAAAATCGCAATAATTTCAGTCGAAGCCATTCGAAATCTTTAGATTTAACGAACCTCCAATCAGGAAAAGGAAAATAAGAAAAAACACAGGAACAGTTCGTTGTTTCACAACAACATTGGATAAGTTTAGTTCAATGTCGACCTTATGGATAATATTCTGGAAATCGAAATACGATTTGACATCGTTATTTTTACGAGTTTGATGGACCTCATATGTTTAAAAACAAATAACTTATTTACTCAATTAGTTACACAAACAGGAAAATTTCATTATCTACTCTTTACTAAGCTCGTGCTGAAAATAATATTGTCCACAGTGAAATCTAAGATTTTCTACTATGTACCGGGACAAACTTGGCGGGCATGATAAAACGAATGATTCTGCAATTAGATATCGAAGAGAATCGGGAGCTCTAAACGAACGTTTAGTTTTTTTACTTATCCGCGCTGTGGCATATATAAAGAAGAACATTAGCAAAAAAAAATTTTTTTAACGAATCCAGAATGCATAAGAATAAACGGGATAAATTTAATTTTTTTCAACAGTGCAAAGGACTCGGGTGAGAAACCTGAGGTTAAGTATCCCCTACCCCCCCCCCCCAAAAAAAAGACCGAAAACCCCACTTAATACATTCGATTATCCTTGGGCGATCGATCGCTTCAAGATTCCATCGGCAATTTATACAGCCCGCGTCCCGCTAACTCGAGGCCGGTGCCTTTATTACAACATATGGTGCGTGACTCAAGTGAGTGGGGCGGAGGGAGAGCGGGAGAGAAAAACAAAAAGCCGTCGCTAAGGTTAATGCCTCCATATAAGTAGAGCCGAGACCGTTCGGGAATCTTGCGGAAATTTTAATCGCGCCGAGTAATCGCCCGCGGGGTTCTCTCCTCCCTTTTTTTCTACCCCATTATCGTAGGTTTCTTTAAAAAAAAAAATCGAATTATCCGGCCCGTCTCCCGGCGTGTACGCATAACGGAATAATCGAAGGATCGGCGGCGGCGACGGCACCGCCCCCCCCTACGTATAAAGAAGCCGAGGGTAAAAATGCGGGGCCAGAGGAATAGAGAGGAGAGGCGGAGACGAGCGCGATGAAGGAAGGAGCGTGTGGCGGGGAGGGGGGGGGAGGAAGAGAGCCGCTCTCGTTTACTTTGTCTCGACTTTTCCTCGCCGAGTAATTGCTCTTAAGGAACCGTTATCCGCGAACGGCGTTTTCTCAGTAAATACGCGGCGACCCCTGCCACTAGCCCCTACCTCCCCCCCCCCCGTGCCCCGCTCACTTCCCACCTGCTCGATAGTCCGCTCCTTTATTTTCCTTCGTAAGGAGGCGACGCGCGCGGCGGGACGTTTCGAAGGGGCGGGGGAGGCGAGTACGAGAACAGGGGCGTGCCTGTGTGCGCGCGCGCGTATGCGTGTGTGTAAACTCAAGAGCGCAGGGCGAGAAGAAAAAATTTAAGCGACGATTCGCGCGAACCCGTGAGTGCCATTGTGGCTTTTCGAGACGATGGGCGGGGCGAGGATTTGACATTTTTACGGGTGACAAGACGCACGATCCACGTCGGGGTCCATCGATAGGCGTTTCGTCGCGAACGCCATTCGGGGCTGGATTATAATGGAGAAAAAAGGTGGCGAGCCAGATTCGGAGAAGGAGGGGGAGGGGGTGCGCGTGATCCGGCCTGAGATCAAAGTTCTCCCTTTGATTAAATTTCTCAATAAGATTTTTAAACGAGCTTACTTTTCTGTTGAAACGCTTTGTACAATGAAGAGATTAAGAAAAATATATTGATTGTTATGCGGGCACTTGCAATTTCGTGCATGCAGAGGAGACGCATATTAGCGTATAATAGCGCGAATCAATAATCGAACTGTCCTCGTAAGAAGCACTCCGAAGCACTAATCGTAATTGTGGTTTATTTCCGCCAGATGGGGAAATGCAAATTTCTCGCGCGCCAAGACGAAATAATCGTCCTTCAGTATTAAAAGGCAACAAAATCATTTCGACAGTTCTTCCGGCTGTACAAAATATTTTGTTCGTAATTTACTTGAGCCCGTTAATACTGCATCTTTTACAGAAACTTCGAAAGTTCTTTTTCAATTTCTCGGATTCGGCATAATCAATACTCCTCAGTCACGTATTACCGATACGCTGGAGGGGAATAGGTATGAACCTGTTTGTGGCTTATTTATTAGCTCGTTAAATATATGATCTCAGTGCGTATCTTTATTATGCCTAGTCTTATATTTACGATTCTCAGAATTTCTTCTATTATTTACATTCGTGTATTTATTTATACACAATTTGTTAACTGTCTTTGCTTTCTTTTGTTAACTTAATGTACTTTTTTGCGGTAAAAGTTTTGGCACTTAAGCTTTTTCTTTGAATTATAAATTATTTTCATTAGAAATTTTAATACATCGTAAAAAATAATTTATCGTCAAGCATCCATTTGTGAATTATGAAAGCGATACAGCATATAATAATTACACACAACGTTGTTAGAAATATGTGATTTTTTAAAATGTGAATATTTTGTTATTGCCCTTCAATCTAACGATAGAGGTCATCCATTCGCATAAAAATTAACGATTGTCAAGCATTTCTCTAATAAATATCTCTATACAGTACTTGCAAAGAACTGACTTTTTTTGCTATGTATGCACTGTATCGTACTTTCGTCTAATCTGTTCCTCAGGGAGTCGTGACCTGTTAAAAAAATAATTGCCCAGTGCTCCGAAAAGGGTAAATTCGATTTCGATCCGTTTGCAGGATAAAATCTCCACGATTAAATATCGTTAGATTTGAATTCAAGGCAAAAGTTATATTTCCCGGAAACGAAAGAATAATCTATTAAATCTTTCGAAAATTCCAACGCAGTTATTATCGACATTTTCTCGCGTGTGGATAAGAGAGTTAAAAAACAAAAAAAAAAAAAAATGAGGAAAATATCGTACTTGGATCGCCCATAAAGTTCACTCGAGCCTTTCCAATTCCCGGCCGTATCCGCGAACCCCCTCAAATCTCCTTGCGCAGCCCGTAGAACGAGAGCAGCAACGCAAGAACAATTTAATCGACACGCGCGACTCCCGTCTTCAATTGGGCGATGCGCCACGGGGAGGCAGGGGCCCGATAAATATGACGGTATCTGTCAAAAATTCCCTCACATCCCGCTTGTGTTATATAACCCAGGGGCATTTATCTCTTTCTCTCTCTCTCTCTCTCTATCACCGCCCCGACGTATCATCGAACGAGCTGGAAAACGAGGAGAGAGAGAGAGAGAGAGAGAGAGAGAGGGGGGGGGAGAGCGCGCGCGTCCTCGCCTCCCGCGAGACCTCCCATAAATATGCATACACGTCGCCCGGGTCATGCGACGCATTACTCGGGGGCTCTTGCGAAAAATTCCGCGGTCGTGGATGTCGGCGGCAGCGCCTCCCGTATTCGGCCCCGTCGAAGGAGAAAATTTTTACGACGCGCCTCCAGCCATTCCCCCTCCCCCTCTCTGCCGTTTTTTTTTATTTTGCCGTCGTCTCCTCATCCCTCTTCATTCTCCCCCCCCCTTCCCACTTTATATCGTTACCAAAACGTCGAAACGAAGCGGTTAGAGAATATAGGATCGGGGCAGCTTCACGGGCGCGTTCGCGGGCTAATTTAAAAATTTTACGCTATTTATCGCTTGATCGTATGCCGGCGATGTACCTTCGACGCATGTATACGCGCGCATCGCCTGAGTTCGTATCGTTTCGACACTCTCTAATACATACATACATACATACTTACGTACATATATATATATATATATATATATATATACTGTCAATCCAGTAGTACACTTCCGCAATTCTCCCTCCTCCCCGCTCTCGCTCCACCTTTCACGGCGCGTATACGAGGAAACTTCTATACCATATAATATGTAGCGAGCCGCAGCAGCTCACGAAACCTATATATACATATAACCGGATTAATAATCGGGACGTGCGGTGGGACACCCGTAAGCGAGATGCCAAGATCAAGGCACGCATCATCCCTCCTCGTCCTCCTCCTCATCCTCCGCCCGCCCCGTCCTGCTTCCTTGTCGAGAGCTCCCCCCCCCCCCCGAACCACCGAATTCGGGTCTCTTTGATCCAATTGTCGGCGGAGGATTATATATAGGGCGTGGCGGCGCGAGGGCGCCCGCGCGCAAAGATCGGCCGACGCTACCGATCTGTGTATAGGATATGAGACCTCCCCCGGACAATGCGATTATATACGTGGCCACACACGCGCGCGCGCACGCACACAGACATATTTCCGCGAAGGCTCGCAGAAGCGCCCGGAAGGTCGACTTGCCTTGCCCTACCCACGTCCACCGATGATTTTTCCATCGTGTCTCGAAGAGGGAAAGGAGCGAGACGCGGGACCGCCCCGTCCGCTCGCGATTCGCGTTTTCGAAATTTATGAGAGCCAGGTCGACGTGATGGGAGCTTTCTCAAATTTGAATTTTCATTTTCCCGTATATTCGAGGATGATCGTCGCGTCGTCCGTTAAGTGGCCTGTTAACCGAGAGCCGGGCATGAGTAAATGAAATAATTTTCTCGAATAATATATATTTTTACAATGAAAATGTTTTTACGTACAATAGGGTTAGTTTAAATAATAATAATAATAATATAATAATAATAATAATAATAATTAATCTCTTTTCTTTTCGTTCGATAAAATTCCGATAGAATATCTGATTTAATCAAATTCGATGAATTTATCGATGAAGAATTATGGCCCGTGACCTCTACTCCTTTTATAAGAATCAGGCCAGTTCGTCTAGAAGACCGTCAGCGTGGATACGACAATAAGGCGCTTTAGTCACGCCGGCGTTCGAGTTTCTTTAATGATTCGATGAATTTGGTAGATTTGATTTGGAAGAAAATTATATATTATTAAATAATTCATGTAATTTAAAGTTAATATTTTAATAATGCAAGGTTAATATCATTATAGATTTCATGTTGCGTACCTCTTTATTGATATCTTGTTGGCTAGGTGAAATTCATCGTTGCAATTTAAGCCACGTTGTCAATCTTAATATTTTTATATATCTTTAAAGTTACGTGTAACCATTGCCATTGGACTATTTATTTCTTAATAAAAATTTCTTAAATTCCTTGTACCCTATCTTTCACGAAGTGCATTTTTCAATAATTCTGGAATATATGTGGAATACCTTGTGTAAAAATATGTTTCGTTTTCGCCGAACCCATGGTCGCCGTCCAAAATTAAGCACAGATTAAAAAAAATTTTTAAATTTCTATCTATCAAGGAACTATATCATTATAATAATATCATGTTTGAGTGCTAATTTTAAAACATTCCATTATTTATAGCCATTCTGCTGAAAAAAAAAATATATATATTTAAGATGAAGCTTTCCTTGCAAACGAATGATAAACAGTCTGAAGTGAAGAAAAAAACCTTCTCCGAAAATGAAACGTAACTGTACGTTTCGATGATCTTTTCACGTTCTCGGATTGATTCGGTACCGTCATAACTCTGGCAAAACAAGGTAGTCGGGATGGTAGAACAACGAGCAAACGAAAGGGGGAAAAAACTCGGCACTAATCAATAACACTCGTTATCGGACGAAAAAAAGTCCCTTCCGCCTCGGCCCTCCCTCCATGCGCTTCCAATGGGAGTAGCAGTTCCTCCCCCTCCCCCTCATAAGATTTGGCGCGTCCCTCGTTATTTTATTATACCCGCCGCCGTAGTAACACGGCAATATAAAATAGTGTATATATATAGATATATGCGGGACGGATATGTGGCGAGATGGACGAAGGTGGTCCTTGACCGCGGCCGATTTCACGTTGATACGCTCAGTCCAACGGTCTCCCCGGTACGTTCAATTTGGATCGTTTGATCGTCGTTTATTTGTTTTTTTTTTTTCAAGGCTTAGCGACGGCCGAGCCTTCTTCGAGCGTATTCTGAATGTTGCTGGTAAATGATAATTTATAAATTTACACTTGCCCGGAGACTATTATGATAGTCGAAGAAGTATAAGGCTTCAACTTATTGAAAAATAGTTTATCTTTAAAAATAAAGTCAGATTATAATATGTAAATTAAATTTACGTATTTAATGATAATAATGCTACAAAAATGTTTTGTAATAAATTAATATTTTAATAAAAGTTAAGTAGTTAGACGAGTCGGATGTACTTTAGCATACTAAGAAGTTTAAAAGCTATAAATCATATATTTTATAAAAACTTTATAAAAAATATTATTGTAAAATATTTCGAAATATATTAAAAAATCTTTTTTATATAAAACGAAATTAAAAATCAGATCATGCAAACAGTCAGATGACCTGGTTGCGATGAAGAGAAACATAATAATATATCTAATTATATTGTAAATCTTTTGGAAGCATTACAATTTAAAGCAGTGATACCATTGAAACTAAAGGCTAAGTTTATTTGATATGTATCCCAATGTATAACAATATGCTTAGTTTACACAGAACGTACATACGTAATATACCAATAAAGCTTAATAAAGAAATAGTTTTATGGTTATTCATATTAACAAATCGCATAATTCTCTTCAACTATATCTCGCATAAAATTATTAACGGATTAAGATATTCGCATTCATATAACCTAGGTATTACCATACTAAAAAAAGCGAAGAAACTCCATAAATTACCCCAAATAATAACAATCCATTATTCTTATCGTTATTGATGTTCTTATTTTTCTCGTTGTTATTGTTATGCTCAATTTGAATAATGATAGGCATCTAATGTACTTGCTTGGAATTATAATTTAAATACTTATGTAATAATAATAATAATAATAATAATAATAATAATAATAATAAAACAATCAACGACGAATATAAAAGCTGAAAGCCCACGATTTTTTTAATTTCATTTACGCGCAATACCCACAATAAACATTGGGCGTTACGTTCCTTCGAGCTTTATATCGCGAGCGCCTATGTACCAGGGAGCTCCCCATACTTACAAAGTCTTCAGCGTGGCGCCTCACTTTCCCGGATTCCGCGACGGGCCTTCTAGTGCTTCTTTTAAAAAGAAAGAGCAAAATTTTCATTGTATTTAGGTCCCCTGTTTGTTCTCGTATTCCGTTGATATTTATCTGCCTTCTGTATAGTCGAATTTCGTGCTCCCCTCCAAGTGAGAATTTCGCATAGGCCGAACAATAGATCAGAATTAAAATACAAACTCTCAGCTTAGATAATTCTTTAGTTATATTGCCGAATGCAATTTCTCTAAGCTGTCTATGTTTTCGTATATTTACCCAAAAGCCGGAGATTGGGAGCGACAGAAATACAGTCGACTGCAGTGAAAGAAAAATATATAATCTTGGTGCACGTTTCAAATTAATTTATATCTGTAAGCAAATATGTTTAAAATATAATAATTTAACAAATAAAATTCAGGTAAAATTCAGATAACTGACGCGTAAAGCAGATATAATTGATAATTATATTAAGTGAATAATGGATAGGAATAAAGCAAGGAAAAAGGAAAATTAAGATTATTGATTAAAAGAGACGTAGATAGAAGAATATATTTGAAGAGATTGAGTAATATAAATTGAAAAGAGAAAAAATAGCTAATTATAGTAGAGCGACTTAACGTATTGAAAAATAAGAAATTAATTAAATCAAAAGGATTTATCGATAAATGGAAAAAGATAAAGCATCTCATGACAATGCCGATGAAACAAAGATATAGAATTGAAGAAAGAGAATAAATAATCCCGGGAGAGGAGAGCAAATTTAAAATAAACATTCGTCAAAAATTCGCGAAGCGTGAACAATTAGGCATTAAAAAAGACTAAAACAGAATGTATAAAATGAATAATCTACAAAGTAGAATAGAAATCGAAACAGAAAAGGAGAAATAATGGAAAAACCGAGATTATTGATGAACGAATGAACAGTTAAATATTAAAAAAGTAAATTCTAAAAATGAGAAAGAGGGGTAGGTTTGCATTGCCGCATATCTAGAAGCCAAAGACAATGGAAGAAATGATAACTTTATTTATATAAATATCGATAAAAATAGATATATTTGTGAATTCAAGTGGATTTTTCGAACATCTTCAAGTAAGGATCTAAAAGAAAAAGAAAAAATATATATATATATATATATATATATATATGTACAGCTACAAAAAAAAAGTAGAAAAAGTCAATACAGAGTGAAAGAATCGATTAGAAATAAAAGGAAACATAAGAAATAGATGGAGAGTCATAGTATAGGTGTAATTCTAGATGGAACGACTGTGAGTTAACACGAAAAGGCATCGAAACGGTAGTGCGATAATTTGTGAATGAAAAAAAGGAGAAATCGCAAAGAAGGAGCGGTGAGAAAAGAGCAAGATTAGAAAGTCCCGATCGTGCGCGCTCGCCTAATAAATTCGCTTCGTTATATTGAATTCGAGAAACGCGTTCGCTCGTATTTTTTATTCCGGCGAAAGTCGAGCGAGCGCGCGCCGGGGCTTATAATGTATGCGCGCGCGCGCGCGCGCATGTATCCACGTACGCATGTATGTATAAATATATATATATATATATATATATATATATATATATATATATATAAAGAAAAAGTTACGGGAGCAAATAATAATGATCCCCGGCGAAATATCAGACGCGCGCGCGCGCTGGGTGGGGGGCGGTGGTTATTTTGCGCGAAATCACTGTGTGAGGGGGGGGGGAGGGTTGATACTGGAGCGGACTCAGATTCCGGCGTTGCATATAACGAGCCATAAATTTCTCCGGCCGGTCTCACGTGTCCCAATATGTATCACGGGTCGCCGGCATATGGAAATTCGAGTAGGCGAGAACCCCCCATCCCCCTCTCTCGCTCACCATCGCTTCCTCACTCTTTCATATATGTACATATATATACATAGGAGCCAATGAGCGAGGAAACGCAGAGTGAGAGAGGAAAAGTCCATACGGTCGAGTAGAGTCATATTAATGTTTAGGTACTTTATTTACTCTCGGGGATAGGGTGAAAAAAAAAAAATTTTTTTTCGAAAACACGCTCGATTTTTTCTCTATTTTGTAGTGGAAGGAAGACATTGAAATATTTTTGGTTTATATATATATATATATATATATATATTTTTATGTAAAGCTATATTGAATGTTTTCTACTATGTCAGTTAGTTTCAGTTTACGTTTGCGCAAGGTACTTTTTAAACGCAATGTCGTATTAACAATACTAATTCTTTACCAGATCTCTTGAGTAAGAATAAATGTACATAGGAGAAGAATAAGGGTAGAAGAAAAATAAATTTTTTTTTAGAAAGACACGCAGATCTATCTGAATAGATGTTTAAATTGATCTGAATAGAAACTGATTTATAGATAGAATAATAATGTATTATTACCGACCCGTCATATAATCTTTTTACAAATTAATTATTTATTTGCTTATCATTATCATAATTTTCGACACGCAGATTAAAAGCAAACTGTGCGCGCGCACACCCACGTGCGTCCGAACACACATACGCATACGTACACACTCGCGCATACTCACGCACATCCACATTCCAGTACCTCTCGATGAATTTCCGTCTCTTGGCCAGAATTTCTAGTTCGGCCCGGCTCAATCATTCACGCGGAAATAAAAGTTCCAGATGCAGATGTGTTGCGCACCGCGTGCACATGCAAGAGTGACGAAAATAGAGAGATATAGCGAGAGAGAGAGAGAGAGAGAGAGAGAGAGAGAGAGAGAGAGGGGGGGGGGCAGACCGCATAACAGAATCTCACATGTGCGCGCACGAGGCAGTGGCGGCCGGAGTCCATCATTCCTCGGCAATTTTTCGCGAATCTATCGGCGCAGACCATCAATAATTTTCCCGACTGCCGCCACACAGCTTCCGCCACGGATTTTCGGGGATGCGCGTGTGCGCGCGCACGCACGCGCGAGCGCGGCCCGCTTTATCCCTCTGGCGCCTTGGGGGTTTAATTCGCTAATTGTCCGCCCCGCGCGCGTCACCCCACCACCCTCGGCGACTTTCCGATTTCTGTTTTCCTCTCCCGCTCCGCCTCCTCTCCTTTTTTTTTTTGCCCTCCTCTTCGAGACAGCGCTTTTACAGAGCCGCAGCTCTGTTCTTTACTTTTTTGTTCGTTCGTTCGTTCGTTTATTTGTTTATTTTTTTGTTTTTTGTTTTCACCGCCCCGCCCCCCCCCCGCCGAGCACCCTCGTCGGTCCCCGGAGAGGACTTCGTTTTCGGGGCAGCGCGAACGCGCGCGCCGCGCAGTTTTTCAATTATACAGAGGCGAAGGCTCTTTTTCCCTGTTTCGCTCGGCTTTTTCATTTTATTCGTGTCCGGGAAATACTCGGGAAGATCGCAGCGCGGCGCCTGGGATTTACAGGGGGGGGCGGGTAGATCGCGAGTGCCCGTGCATTTTTGAGCGACGCTTTTGTTCCTCCGTTACGCATAACGTGAAAAAAACATCGGGGAATATCGATATCGCGGAGAATGCGTCAGTCTCATATAGTGCAGTATCGATTGCCTACGTTAGCGAAGGGAATTGTTAATCTGATTTTGGCCGCGTTAATTGCCGATGCGAGGACGCGCGGGGAAAAAATGTGGCGTAAATTTTACATGCAACGCTGTTAAGAATAATTATCGAGTAAAATTAAAGAGGTCAGTTCTTGACGATTACATTAGATTTGCGATTAATCTATATTTTAAATCTTGTGTGACGTAGGCTTGATTGGCAAGTTATTGGTTAGTTTCACGCGCGCCAACAATTCGAAATAATCTCTGCTTTTTTATAATCATACGAATAAATATTCCAGACGGAATGACGTAAAATGTTAATTTTTATTTTTTTTGTCATTAGTAGCAAACAAATAATAATAGAAATTTGTAGCTGTCATTAATGACGTTGCCCCGATAAACAAGGGAATGGTCGATGGAGAGCAGAAAAACTAACGCTGCGCTTGTGTCATTGTTGACAAAAGAAAAGTCTATTCTTAGAAATAATTTTATTGAAGATACTGAATCAAGTTCGGTCGAAAGGTAAGTTCAGACTGTCTTCATGGCAAGTCAATCAGCGCTATGCGTGTGACATATTCTTGAATTCGTGAATATCCTGAATCTTAGTGACGTAAACGATTCATCGACGCATTATTTTTAGATGCCGTTACGTCGGCCTCCAGTGAAGAACGACCGATATAAATAGAACTGTCCGGATCCAATAAATTATTGTAAAATCAGTTTACCATTGTGTTCACATCATATCGCTCATCCTATAAAAGAAATCAGATATCATATATAAGAAATGACAGTGTCCTAAAAATTATGTTTCGATTTTACTAAATAAAACTCCGTGCTTACTAGTATTGCATGTCTTTATTACATCTCGTATGCAATTTTTGACTTAGCAGTATTATTAAAACATTTATTTTTATCCTTAATTGTAAATACATATTTAAAAGTAAATTGAAAGAAACATTTTATTAAACGATTTTTGTAATAAATATTTTTAATGGATTCTAAAGATTAATTTTATTAGACATAATTACTCGATTAGTGTACATTAACTTATTAATAAATAAGGAGAAGTTTCATAAGGTATTGGTACAATATAAAAAATCGCTCAAATACGACCAATAATAATTATTTTTATAATAAAATTACAGTTCTACATAAAATTTGTATATTGCCATACGGAAACAAAGACTTTTTACACTCGTTCGATAAAATCGTATCCTGTCATTGATAAGTATCCACGAATTATCTGGAATATCCTTGAACGCGAACTTTAGAATCGTATTACCCCAGCAATATTCCGAAATTCGCACTCGATTACGAACGAGCGATTATAAAACGACAGCGAGATGAGGCTTGCGAGGTCGCGCCGGAGGCAAAAGCCTAGCCGTCGTACGCCGAGAGACCGAGCCTCCCGCGATTTCACGGACAACTTCAATGCGCGAGCCCAAACGAAATACCGTTGCGCCCCCGACGCGCATCCGTTGCGCCGAATACGTATCAAAGGGCGGGGGGGGGGGGTAGAGGCGTCGTGCGCGGCAAGAACGGCGGCACGATCGGTCGAGATAGTGGCGTGGAAATAAGTTTAAGCGGATGAATGGGGAAAAACAGGTGGGAAAGAAGTGGGACGGGGTGGTAGAGGATGAGCCACGAAGCGCGCACCGTGCAAAATGGGCGAGAGGGAGAGAGGGGGGGTGGGAGGTCGAGGTAAAAGACAAAAGCTCGATCGAGAAATTTTCGGAGAAACGATCGGGGGTCGCGCGCGGCCCGCGTCCTGGTGTATTTTCAGGCGAGAGAGAAAGCGAGAGAGTGAGAGAGAGAGCGTGAGGGGGGAGCAGGGGCGAATTCAATTGACATTGCAAAGTGACATTTTTGTGGCAACGCGAAGTGGATTCTAGGTTGCTCTCGAGGAAGTTGGGTTCCCGTTCCGGCGGAAGTCTCCTTCGGTTGCAAAATGAGAAAGCGAGAGAGTATGGGAGGGGGGTAAATGGAGAGGGACAGAAGAAGAGGGAGAGAGAGAGATAGAGAGAGAGAGAGAGAATATCAGAAATGGGTAGAGATGCTGTGGGAGGAAAGGAAGAAGTAAAGAAAGCGAGAAGAAAGTGGGCGATTGTAGAATAGGAGAGATACTGGGAGGAAGAAGAAACGCGTCAGAGTTGCTTATGTAATAGAACTGCTCGGAATTAAAAACGATCTAATCATAGGACTATGAAGTAATTCATTATTTATAATAAAGTCGTAAGTTATTATATTTTGACCTTTAAGGCAAAAATGTCCAACAGGAATAATAAATGAAATCCAGAAATTGTCGTGTATCGAATGGTAGAAGCAGTTTAATACAGCCGAGATGAAGTTGATGCGAAACTGAAATTAAAAGCAGATGATTTTCATAAAATTTATTTGGATATAAATAAATTATATCCAAATTAATGATAATTATAGATATTGAAATGAAAATTGATAAACACCTAGAAGGACCCGTGATGAATACAGACCTACGTGGCGAACCTCTTTAACTCTAATTATTATCAAACATTCATAGGATCAGATAATGGTACATTCCCACATTATCTAATTTATTTACAAGGTTTTCTTTTTATAAGAATATATATATATATATATATATATATATATATATATATATAAATTTTTTAATTCCTGGAAAAAAATGTGTCCCTGTCCGACCTGGGTACAAACAAACAATCCTTTGATATCCGCAAGCAAAACGCCTTGTCCACTAAGCCACAAAACACTATTACATATATTGTGTAATAAAGTAGAAGTACTTTTGTACTTACATATATATCATAATATTGTGAATAATATACAAAAAGCGGCGCGGCATGGTTAAAATACTGTAATAATCTTGATTATTTATTTACTTATTTCTATTATTAATTAAAATTTCAAAAGCATTTCTTTTGATTTTAATTCAATTTCAAATACATTAACTAAAAGTAACTGATTAATATTATTAATAATATTTTGCTAGTTGTTAATTTTATTTAAAATCATAATATTTTTGACGAATTAAGAAAGTTTTACTTCGAAAACCGGATTAAATCGTCAAAGTAGAATAAATTTATGCTTAATAATATCTACGAGTCTCGCCACAACCTTCTAACACGTGTGGGTTTTGAATAAGGTATAAAAAATAAATGGGTGTAAAAAAATAATCAGAAAGTGAGAAAAAAAATTTTCCCGTACGCTTATTGTAATATGAACTTATTTTAAAATATTCATTATGTTAATAATTCATTTTTTTTAACTGTATAATTATAATATATATATATATATATATATATATATATATATATATATATATATATATGTAATCATAATTTTAAAGATTAATAAATCAATTAATTTATGAATCTGCATATTTATTCATTGCATCTTTAAAACATTTATAATTATTTATTTAATAGCAATAAAATACTTAAAGTTTAATGTAATTATGTATTTGTCTGTGAATTACGACTAAAGTACACTATAATATCTGTGTAAAATAAAATATAATAGAAAATAAATGAAGGAAAAAGGGAGAAAAAACTTTTTGTTCTTACCGGGAAATCGTATACGATCGAAGCGCCATCGACATTTAGCATTTTCCAGCCGGGTTTTTACTGAATTCGGGCTAGTTGCACTTATTTGAGAAACAAGTGGCGTCTGTTTCGCATCTATATATAAGTAGTGCATAACATATTTTATATATATATATATATTCTCAACGCACTTACAAGAACAAGTGCAAATATTGCAGAGACGGAAGGGAAGTATTTTCGAGGATAGGCGGAAGGAGAGAGCGACACGCGTATAAGCACGCCCGATATCCGGCATCGATCAGCGGAACGGGCGGGCGTTGTCGTCGCAACAGTCCTAGCGGAGACACCCGTCTGCCCCCCCCCCCGCCATCAGAGCTGTTTCCCCTATCCTTCCGACCCTTCCTGTACGGCTGTATACGAATTATATATATATATATATATATATATATATATATATATATATATATATATATATATAACTAAATACGCGAGTGGCAAAGCCACCGAGTTACTTCCCCGCTCGACAGGGCGAGATCGACGACGGCGAGGCTGCTGCTCTTCCCGACCGCGTTCCCTTCCATTTCTTCCTGCGCTCTGGTCGTGCAACATCGTTTTATTTACCTTTCTGGGGTCTCTCGTGGAGCGCCGCGGCCTTTTGGCGATGATTCGCACGGCCGACGATCCAAGCGTGCTAGAGGATTATATATATATATATATATATATATATATATATATATATATATATATATGTACATAATATCTATAAGTATCGGAGGTATTATTTTTGCCTCGAAGAGAGAGAGAGAGAGAGAGTCCTTTTCATTAAGACACTTTTGCGTCGCACTTGCCTTCTCATCAAAATAGGTAAGATCTTCCAGTGGAACCGCAAAATTTCCTTTTGCTTGATGTTCAAATTTCGAAATCTCTACGTTAGCTAAAACAGTTTTTGTTTTTTAAACGATACAAATACCGGCTATCGTTTTTATTATCGGCTAGTAAAATAATAATTAACATAAATCTACTGATACTGAAGTTAAATAGAGACCTTTCACCGTATACGCTCACATTGCAATATTCGAATGTATATACTGTTATCTAAAATTCAGAATATACAAATCATTTCTAAGCAATCACGTTTGACTGTTTTTATAATTGAAAAATTTTATCAGTCCTCAGATGCTGGATTAGTATCAACGCGACCTGAAAGAGTAATTTTATATTACATTGAAGTGATTTGGAACAAACACCCTAAATTGTCACAAGTGAATTGGACCTATAGTGAAAAAAAAGGATAGCGCGTCGCTACCTTGTTGGAAAAGACACAGTGTTACATGTATATCTTTAGCATCTATTAGGATTTACTATTTTTTCGTATGTCTTTTTGAAAATATACGAGTTCAACTTTAGTAACGCACTCTGGCGATCGATTTTATTAATTTTTGACAATCACTCTTAAATACCCTGAAATTTTTGCTATTTGACTATTGGATGGCACGTGTATATATATATAAATATATATGTAGTACATTTATTATTGCCGTTCTTAGTTCCTGAATATCACAATCTTAAAATTTTCACAATTCTGCCGAAGAACATGCTCTTTCTCTCAGTCAAGGTGTATTATATGGATATTCTGTCATCTCTCTCTCTCTCTCGCTCCCTCCATTCCTGCTTCTTTGTTTATCAATCTTCACTTCCCCCCCCCCGCCCCACCCCGGCCGTTCCGCCCGTCGGCCGGTCGAAGAACCGATCGTCGCTCGCGCCTCGGTGGCGGGAGGTGTCCGTCGATCTTCCTCGGCGGCGTCAGCTCGCCCGACCAGGAAGACGGGAGAGAAGCGCCGCTGCGGGCCGGCCCCGCGATATTTGCCATCCACTCCAGTCGATCCGCCCGCGTAGGGCGCCATCGGCCGCGGTCTCCCCCGGCCCTTTATGATTTGAGTCAATGTGTACGTTATACATTTTAACGCGAATTTCCGACGGTCCTCCGTCGGAATCCTCCTCCCTTGGCGCGTTGTCGAGGCTACGCGGGTTTTCCGTGGACGCTGGTTGCGCGAGTAGCGGGGGGGGGGGAGGTTCGTGCCAGGGCCTGGGTTCGGGGCTTGTCCCATCCTCTCCGCACTCCCGCGGCTCGCGTCGCTCGCGCCATCGAAATTCGATTGTAGCCCCGCGCCGGGGGAGTCGCGAGCTAGGTCGCGGGTACGTGTGCGTATGTATATACGTGTACGCACGGTGTATGCTCGCCTTCGGTCGGCCCCTCGTCGGCGTACGTAAGAGACGGGAGCGAAGAGCGGCAAAGGGGGTATAAGTCAATAAGTCGAAATTTTGCGCTTTTCGTTACGTGAGTCACGGAATCGCTGAAGATATCCGAGGGAATTTCGGAGTGGCGCGTCACTGAAGTTTTTCGCTTTTCTATTCGCGAGATAGACGAAAAGTCGGTGTACCGTGATAAATGATCGTTCAGTTGCACGGCATCCGATAATGTTTCTGTAACCGCTGTCTACGATTCGGTTTACCCGGAAATTGCCAATATTAACAATGGCCGACGTTTCCCCCCCCCTCTTCTTATCGCACTCTTATATGTGACATTAGTGAGTCTCAGTAGCTGAAAATTCAGCAACCTTCGGTTGCACCGTATAAAAATTTACATATTGATGTTATCAAAACCATTGCTAATTGAACATATTCAATTATGAATGAGTTGATCATAACGTAACAGACAGTTACTCGATGCTCAAGCACAGTTCCTA
Source organism: Sycobia sp. Sy_11 (assembly GCA_018907035.1). Classification (NCBI taxonomy): domain Eukaryota; kingdom Metazoa; phylum Arthropoda; class Insecta; order Hymenoptera; family Epichrysomallidae; genus Sycobia; species Sycobia sp. Sy_11. The sequence continues at coordinate 412,908 of JACCIC010000075.1, forward strand.
ACGGCGCAGCATTCAGGAATATTTCGGTCGGATTTCCAAACACGATTATTTCTCCGAATCCGTCGTTATAAAGCGATGATCTCGATTTTACGCAGTTTTTAATAATTTCCTTTCAATTGCATCATATTAACGAGATTATTCATTATTATACGGAATTCATATTTCTCGATTTTGAAAATATATAAAATCTTCATGTACGTAGACAAATTCATAAAAAAGAAAAATACGGATCCGTTCACAACGCGATAATTCAATGGCTTTTAAAAAATACTTTCACAAATTTTTCAATTTACGCAACGCAAGCTTGCCGCACAGCCTTCGACGTCAGATTTTCGAAAATTTCATTGCACGTAACGCGGGACGTAATCATGGAGAATCGTTTAGGGAGGCGGCGCGCTGTCCGCCGAGAATTGAGAAGACCGGGGGGGGGGTGGGAACACGGGGACTTTGGGAGCGCAGCCGGGCTTTTTCGCGGGCGGTCGACCGCGGAAGACCAACGTGGCCGAAGTTGGAGCGCGATAATAATTGCTCGGTAGGGCGGGGAAAAATGCGTTCTCCTTTACTTTTTTTTTTTGACTTTGAATTGAAAATAAAAAGACAGCGAGAGAAAGCGAGAGAAGAAATTACGACTCGTCCAGGTCCATCTACTAAGAAGCACTTCCAGAAAAAGGGGTGCAATGAAATCTTTAATAAATTGTTAAAAAGTAAGTCTCGATCTCGCGCTTGGAGGATACTTCAAATAACGATAAAAACTAAAAGGACAAGGTAACCCTATATATATATATATATATATATATATATATATATATATATATATATACACAGTACAGATGTTGTTAAAAGCGGTAATTTCCTTGAGAATGCTCGGTGGGCTTTTCCGAGGTCGGGAAACTAAGGGCTCCGAGGTACTTATGAGGAGACTCTCATTGCAAGGGAACTACTCTCTCATATCTCGTAAAAAAAACCATATGGTCGCCCTCTCCTTTTGATATCTATATGTCGCCCCCTTCCCTGTATCCTCTATTTTCCTCATGCTCTCTTTCGATCTGGTAAAAGAGACTGAAATTCGCTTCTCTACCGAGATTAATGAACAGACCATGGAGAAGAAAGAGGGAGAGAGAGAGAGAGAGAGAGAGAGAGAGAGAAAGGGAGGGTGGTCGAAAAGTAAGGGAGGGGGAGAGAGAAAGAGAGAAATACATTTCTCGATCCACTGCGCCAGACCGGGCGCGCCGACGGGGTCATCGTATTGTTAAATAAGTATGCCGCTGGATTCGCTGAATTAATCAACTCCGCATGAGAGTCACCAGACGGAATTCGCATTCTTCGCATATTGTCAGCTATTCTGAAACGACCGAGTTCGCTCTGTCTCGCTCTCTCTCTCTCTCTCTCTCTCTCTCTCTCTCTCTCTCTCTCTACCACCAGTTCTCACTCGCAGTCTAAAACTCGGAAATTGTATTTTCCAGCTGGAAGGGTGTCCCGCTCAATTTAGGCGCGCGTGTGTGTTGTACGCGCGCGCGCTCGTTTATACGGGGGCTTTAAAGCATTACGCCATTCGTGAGATGCTTTATTAAGTTGGCAGTATCTCCGAGGCGATTTGTAAATTGGGAAAAAAGTATCGGGCAGTCGCTGCTTGGAAATGTTAAGCGTAAAATTTTGTCAATATTCGCACACGTGAGGAGAAGTTATCCAGAATAGTGCAAAAAGTCGTAACTCTGTTCTGGGCACTTTATTAAATTGCAATTATTATTCACGATAAAAATTCTCGTTTTCAACTATATACGGGCTGGGACAAGTCTATTTTAATTATAATTAGCATTTTAAAAGCCTGATTGTCGATGCACTGTTTACGAAAGACTTTTATCAAATATTTCATGCCTTAGACATTTTTTTTATTTATTGAGCAGTTTCAATCTCTTTAGAGATTATTTTGCTATGGAATACAAATTTCTAGTACATTATATGAGTATGGCAAAGAAATCTTTACTCTACTTATAAGGTAGCGACGTTTGTTCCCATACAAAGGGCACTGCCAAAAACTATGGTTCAGATCTTGCTTTTCATTTCCGCGTTGACAATCGGAGTTAGGAACAACATTTTAAAAAGACATTTGAAATGCTCTCTTTAATTAATATTTTTTTCAATTACCCAATTTCCATTTGTCCGTGTGTGTGTGTGTGTGTGTATTATTCTAAAAAAATCGGGTATAACGAAGAATATTTACTATCCTAAGTATTACATTGGCTCTTCATAACTTTAAAGCCTTTATTTATTATGAAATTATCTAATAAGCAGACAAGCCAATCCACATCAACAGCGCACTTTTGTGATAAAAAAATTTTTCCATACGACAATAAATACCGAAGCAAAAGTAAGAATCGGCTTTTTCATTGTACACAACACGGCTAATCAGACGAGAAAGAATTTACTGGGTCGTGGAAAAGATTTTATTTTCACAATATGAACGATGTATCCACAACCAAGATATTCTTGTTTTTTCTCTCTTCGATTGAAATGTAAATCTCAAGAGCTCTAGCTGAGAGCCCTTCGAAAAATTCAAATTTCACAACAAGCCTTGGGGAAAATCTTGTCAATTTCAAAGCCCCATTAATCATCGATACTTTTTCGTTTGCTAAAAGCGCGCTCACATAAAGACACAAAGACACAAAGGCACACAGACACACACGCACGCACACACACAGAGAGAAAGACAGAGAAAAATACCAATACCTGAGCAGAAAAGAGTGAAATAAGTAGAAGAAAGCTTCTGAGCATTAGTTACTAAAAAATAATAAATTATAATATTCGTACGGTCGAAGCAATAAGAAAACGTCAAACTTTATACAAACGCGCGGCACTGTAACGGCGCCCCGTGTACGCGCGGGCAAAACAGACAAATGGAACAGGAGAGACGGAGTAGCGGGCGCGGGCGGCGGCGTCCCGGGATAAGAAGGAAGCGAGACCGACACAGACAGTCCGGGTGAAATCGAGAAAAGGTAAATCCTCCTTCGCATTGGACTGTATATACATATATACTGTATGTATATATATATATATATATATATATATATATATATATATATATATATAGAGGAAGAAGCCACGCGGCGCACAGTAGCCGAGGGTTGATCGAGAAAAGCAACGGTAGCGACGGAGGCGGCGGCGGCGGCGGCGGCAGCAACTGCGGCGACAGTAGCAGTAACAGCAAGAAACGAACGAACGAACGTATATACGAAATAAAAAAAAAAAAAAAAGAAATACAAAAAAAGGGAAAAGAAGAGAAAAAAAAGTAAAGTAGACCGATTCGACATGGAAATCCATTATAGAAAGGTAGTCGGGGTTGAGGACGGGGGGAGGGGCGGGGGGACACGCGGATCTTGTAAAGGTAAATAGAATACGTGTATCCTCCTCGCTCGATCCCGTCCGTTATTCCATTTTAACGTTCGCGCACAACACATGTCTCGCCGCGCATTTTCCCGGCCCGGCTTGTCGCGGATCTCCCCCTCCTCCTCCTCCTCCTCCTCCTCCTCCACCTCCTATCCCCTCCCCCGCCCCGTCGCTACCGTGTCCTTTTTTCTCTTTACGCAAAAATTCGCATTATTTTTACGGCTCTCGGCGCTCGGAAACATTGGCTCCTTCGGTGATCCCCTTTCCTCCCCATCCCCATGCAACCCCTGCGACTCCATATCCTCCTAAATATATACATTGTATTATGTAACTGGAGTCATTACCCGTATTATATATATGTGTGTCTGTGTGTGTGTGTACACACATTTTCTTTAGAAATGCGAAACGCTGACTCTTAGGGGGATGTATACATGAATTATGTAAGACTTTCTTGGAGTTTTTGCACTCTATCAGGGTTTTTGTTAATTGTATACATTGTATACTTATTATATGTGTAAATCTCACAAAAACGCTGTTTTATGATATCTTTCATGACACAAGAATGTATAATTATCTTTTTAGTTTTAACACTTTTTGCATGACGATTCCAATTGATCTTATCCAATTTTTACTGGTGTACATTAGTTTTTCTTAGACATACCGAATTATCAGAATTAATTCTTATTATTGGTCGTTGAAAAATTTTCGCAGCATTAGGTATAAAGTATAAAAGGCCAAAATTCGAATCTGTAATCGTGCCTTGAATTCGTGCTGCAAAAGCACTAAAACAATTGCTGTCTAAGCTGCTCATTAATAAAAGAAAATTTTCCCGTAGAACAACTGCGCACCGCTAGTATCTGAACTTCAGAGGTCGTAACAATATTTCTATATCGTTTTTTTCCCCTTCAATCTACGGTTAAACAAGTTCATATTTTAATCTTAAAATTTCCGGCAGGTATCGGGATGGGCAAAAATGAAGAGCGCGAAGTCTGAGAATGTTAAATGCTTTAGCGAGCCAGATATAATCAACTTGTCCGTTTAAGAATGCAGATTATGAAAAGTCCGACAGCGGCAGCGTGGAACAATAAAGAAAAATTACACCTAGTTTCGGGCAGGATAAAAAATTGCATCAAAATTCCAGTGGACAGGGCTCCTCTGCCTAATTCCAATTTATATTCACTCGCTCTCTCTCTTTCTCTCTCTTTCATTTCTTTTTCTTCTCTGTCTCTCTCTCTCTCTCTCTCTCTCTCTCTTCTCTTCTCTCTCTCTCTATTATACCCTCGATAAATCCTGTACAAAGATACGAACGAATCAATCATCGAAGACATAATAATTTATTTTGAATCATAAAAAAGGTTTCCAAAGTCATCGACAAATGAGTCAGTAATTTATAGTGTTGTATACTATATGGCATGCCTACCTACTCATTTCTACGTATATAGAAAAAGAGTCATTTGTATTCATTACGTTGCTTTAGAAATGCACGTCGTCGAAGCGAATGACTATATTTTCAGACAGCGCGCCTATATATTACGATGTGTATTATTGGAAAAGTGAGAAACCTTAAAGTTACTTACAATAAAAATAGCAGATAAATCTGCGAAATACTTTCACTCGCTGAATCATAAACAAACATTCAAAGATATAACTCTATAAATTCTGGAAATTTTGATCATAAATAATTTCGCGACGAAAATAGGATTATTCCACTCACTCAATCAAATGATATATAGACACGAATAATAGACGTGGACGCACGACTTGCTTCGATTAAACGTTAGATAATCAGGCAAAACTATCCATTTCCCGGCCTATAACACTAATAACATTCGGCTACAACGTAATCTAATCCCTTCGTCAGTCTGATCTTCCACGCTTAAGCAATAGCTGCGATACAGAAAACCCCCGATCTGTCGGAACACAGGGGAAATTCCTCCCGTCTCAAACGGGTTAAGTCCCGCCGGCCCCGCGCGAACCCCGACAGACTCGGAAAATATTCGCGAAATTAGTTTCTCGCGAAAAGGTATCCCCATCTACCAGCCGCCCGCCCGCCAAATCGCGCCCCGCTGGGATTTCGTCGCGCGCGGCGCATTCGCCGGCTCTCTCCAGCGCGCCCCCCCCCCCAGGACCCGAGCCCGAACAATGAAAGGGAGCCGGCTCAATGCCGAGATGAAAGGGCCGCGGGTTACGCTCGCTCCGGCACGGGCCGATCGAACGGATTTCGAGCGTGTTCGAGCGCGCCCGCGGACACTTTTCGACTTATTGTCACTGCCTGAATAAATTTAATTCGGTTTGGCGCGCGGGCTTACGCGACGGGGCCGGGGCGGCGCCTGCCCCCCCCCCTCCCCGCCTCTCCCGCATTCTGGCGCCCGGCTAAGAATTTCATCTTTGTGTCCTACCCCCTCCCCCCGGCCCCTCCACGCGCACTCAGCCGCCCGTCGGCATTCGCTGTCCCTTTGACTGCCGTGAGCTCCCTCCCCCCCCCGTTGCCCCCCTAGACGTGGTCGCGCCTACATTTTCCCCGCTGACTCGATTCGGCGCCGATGGTGTAAGGGATGTAGGAGGGACAGTGACCGGGGGAGGGGAGAGGGTGAGGAGATGGTTGTCAGAATATACATATATATATATATATATATGCGTGTGTGTGTGTGTGCGCGCGTGCGTATGTGGCTGACAATTAAGTGTTCTAGCTGAGCAATCCGTTGCTTTGCTCTTCGAACTCCCTGGGGCATTTGCCGTAATTGATTCGTCGTAAAACTTACAAGCATATGGAATTTTCATTTAGCACCGAGGCAGAACAAAATTATTCGTTGGGCGATTTTTTCGAAATACCGACGTAACGCGAACGCGCTGGAACATTCTGCTTGTAGGAAATAAAGCGAGGCACTTTATTAATTTCAAAATTTTACAACTAACTTCGTTTATACCAATGAATTTTGTTGTTAATTACATCGGTGCTAGTACTACGTATGCTGAACTCCGTAAACTTTATTCACAAGCTCGACGGCGAACAGCTCCTTCTGAAATTTCATTTCGAATTAATTATGCGAAATAGGAAGTTTTTATATTTTCCAGTGAAATTCCAAAAGTACTTTCTAAAATATTTTATATACGTAGTTTAGATTTGAGACAAATTGCCGATTCATAGATAATAAATTTTAATAGAAATTGATTCAAGCGGAAGTCCCATTAATTTTATCCATCTGAACATTTCAATCTTAGTTTCAAACATTATATTATATTATATGGACATAAAATAATAATATAATACTCATGTTACAATTGTAATTATTTATTTTTTATAATCTATACATTGGAAATTGAATAAATTAATAATTTAGAAAATCGAGAGGCTTACATGAAATTTCTTATAAATTTTTATTTATATTCATTTAAAATAAAATTTATTTCAAATATTCTGATTAGTTAAATAATGACCCATTGCTTTTCGTAGTGGCTTTTTTAGATTTCATTTCTGGATATTTCTAACATTTCTAATTTTTTTTTAAGCATGCCCATCAATTCTTATCGATTGTTCACATCCTATTTAAAATTACCCTGTCGAGAAATTATTTAATTTCTTTATAAGTTTACTTGTTTCTTGGCTGATTTTTTTCGTTCTATTCCCACAGAATGCGCGGAAAATTTTTCTATTACGTATGAGAATGCATCAAAAAATTATGGCACAATACATTTTTAAGAAGATTGAATAATCGTTGAACAGTGATAAAGCTATTAAATAAAAATAAATAAAAGATATTATATTTAACATTCGCTCTTAAAATCATAATAAAACCTTCAAGATGAAAATGTATCTAGCAAACATCTCTGTGTATATATACATACGTATCGTCCTTCTGAAACTTACGTTTGTTTGATTTTCTAGTAACATCAAATGGTAAAATACAATCAATAAATGAATCAATTTTTATGAGAATATACAAGAGCATTGATAATAATTTCGTAATAACAATTAGTTTTCCTTTTGCATAATACAAATTCCAACTCCTACGTACCGAACGCTAAGTTACCTCATGTACCTCTCCCTCTTCTCTCTCTCTCTCTCTCTCTCTCTCTCTCTCTCTCTCTCTTCCTTTTCAGTCCCTCTCGATCAGCTAAGCTATCTGAACCAGCAGACTTAAAAGCGCTGGCGTAAATTCCCCCCCCCCTCTCCTCACTCTGCCGAGAAGAAGGATCGAAGCCACGCATCCACTTCTCCCACCACCGGAGCTACCGAGGAGAAAGATGCGCCGTTATAAATAAAAGAAGGCGCGCGCGCGCGCGTCTCCGCACCTGCTAAGCACTGATAAACCCCGAAGCTCGGCCATGCGAGAAACGAAAGGTTTGCCGCGATGGTTTCGCTCGGGCGAGCCTTGGATTCGGGGAGGGGCGGGGGGGGGGCAGAGGGACGAGAAGCGCACACGGTCCCGTTCAAGAGCGGCGGCGGCGGCGGCGGCCCCGCCGCCAGAGCGGAGAGCGTCGCTCGATGGATCGATCGATCGGCGAAGGATTTTTAATGGGCTCGTTTACGAACCGAGGCCTCGACGAGTTTCAATGACTATTAAGGGGTTTAAGGTAGCGGGTAAAATTCGCCAATGCCGCGCTCGGCTTCGTGTGCGATTTGAAATTTTCGGAAAATCGCACTGACTGATAAATAGATATGTCGGGCGATGAGAAGTTGCAAATTTGCAGCTTTAAATGGCAAAGGTAAAGAAACATTTCACGGCCCATTTTCGTTTGATGAGAAGAAAAAGTTGTTTTTCGTATCGTTTTCAGTGACAAATATTTGAGAGATAAGGATGTTATATGTGATTAAAACAAGCATATGATTGTTGAAATCGTCCGTTTCAATGTCGAGAAAAAAACCTATTGAAAGTAATGTTTTATTATGACTGACTTGGAAAAGCGAATCACTCATACAATCCGATGAATTATTATTATAATATTGTTCTATGATGCGCTAGCAATACACTTTTAAATCACTGAGAGCCTCTTCTAATATCTAAGACGGAGATAAATTTCCGATTTCTTGAAAATATGGTTTTAGGCTAACTAATTCAGTGTCGCTTCTTTCTTTATTTTCGCCGAGCTGCTTAGTCGAAAAGGATTTTCTTTCGACTTTGAATGATGTTTATTTTAGTGAGGATTCTGAATTTTTTTAAAATCTCATGAAAAACGTAGGTTAATAGCAAATCATTGCAAGTACTTGCAAACGTCTGGTGAAAATTCTTATTTTAATATATCTTATTAAACATATTATTTTTATTAATCTTGTTGTTATTATTGTTATTATTATATTGTTGTTCTAATTACATTATTATTATTATTGTTGTTGTTGTTGTTGTTGTTGTTGTTGTTGTTGTTGTTATTATTATTGCCACGAACACGAACACCAATTTCTTTTTTCCATTTCCTTCACACTTCGATATTTATACTTACGCAAATATAAATATTGTAATATCAACCATGTATAACTGCACTGCTTTTCGCTCAAAATCCAATTTCAGCAAAAAAAAAAAAAAAAAAAAAAACTCTGTACAAATATTTGTCGCTGATCTATACTTAATTAAGCATTTCATTTATTCAGCGCTGCGATACAGAAGTATAACGAGGCGAGCCCGGCGCTATTACACAATTATAAAGTCGATCGTTTCAATTTCAATCGAACGAAGCACGTGCGGTAGTTGCGTAAGACTCCCCCTACCCCCTCCCCCCTCTCTCTCCCTCCCACCCTCTCGCCGCCAGGATCCAGCTTTCATTTTGCACGGTGCGGCGCGCTGTTACGCAATGTTTGATCGGCTTTCGCCTATAACACGGGCCCGGATGCATATAATTGGCTTTTCTGATTAATACCTATTAGCGCGGCGGGCCGCTCCCTTTAGACGGGGGCTTATTTGGGCGCGGATTTCGTCAATAAAGCCGGCGACGCTCTCCCGAAAAATGGAGCCCCGGATTTTGTGTGTGTGTGTGTGTGGGGGGGGGGGGGGTAGGAAGAAAAATTTACACGAACGGCACGTTTGGATAATGATGAAAATTTGTCAGATTAGAAAATTGTCAGATAACGGCTGCGTTGGGCGGTTAATCGGTGGCAAAGGACTGACCGGGCTGCGACTGTACGGATAGGAGGGCTTTTAGCTCGGTATAGCGGCTATGTACAAATTATAGCGTTACTGCTCGATGCTAAGAATTCGTCAGTTCGTGGGACTATCGCTTACCTCCATAGAATATCTCTTTAAAATATAACGATCGATTGTTTGTTTACAATTTACAGATTTTAAAAGAATGTATTGAACGTTTGAGCCTCGGTTCGTTACTTCACATCTATACATCTCTTATCGTGTCCTCCACCTCTATTCTCGAGGTTTTTATCCCGAACCAGAATTTAAAAGTGATTTTTCTAGTTTTGAGCTCAATTATCTTATTGAAAATGCTTTATTTTCACATTTGATGAAAGTAGAGTAGAAAAACAGTCGCGTTATAGTTCTTATATATAATCTTCATTATTAATTACTCAGTTAATTTTTCCACCGATTTATTTCATTGCTCAAGAAAAAGATCTCTAAATACGCTACAAAAATTACTAGTACTTACCGCAGTATCTTCTTGTATACAATTTCAATTATCCATTATCGATCTAATTTCACGAGCGTTACATTAGGGATAGTGCAAGCGAGGATTAAGCTAGAGAGAGAGAGAGAGAGAGAGAGAAGCCTGGGGAGGAGAAATGGAGAATTAGGGAATTCGATTGGCAGATGTATGAAACAGGTATAAACGTTTTGTGCACGAGTGGAAATTCGTAGCGTAACTGCTGTTCTATTTTGCTTCCCTGTGCGAAATTCCCCCATTCGCTGACATACAGCATCACAGTTTTTTCCAACTGCCATTCGACTTTGTTATTTATTTAACATTCATTGAAATGAGCTACTTTGGATTTTTCAAATTGCTCTATAAATAATTTCGTCGTGTTCGAAAAATTCAAGACATCTCCGACATATTACAAATAAAGGAAATATTTTTGAAAACAAATTATTATATTGTATTATGGTACAATAAAATCTGCAACGTTTATTTATTTTTATCTCCTTTATTCAAAAGCGTCGGCGAACCCCCATTCCGTTATTATTGTTAATCTACTAAACTATAACTTTGATTAGTAAAGCATTTATGGCGCTATTCTAATAACTTAATTAATTAGCTTCCGTTACATAACACGAAATTGGTGAGGGCACTTCAACAAGTCACTCCTCTACGGTAGTTGTAGTGTTGCAGTTGTAGTTTGAAGTAGCCAGAACTACGAAATGCAGGTAGATCAACTTTGAGTGGCATTTTCAAAAGACAGAATTTTTTATTCGATAGATTCCACTTTTGATAAGCTATAACGCTCATTTTTTTACTTATCTAGCCATATTTATTTTAGCCATTCTCTAGCCAATCGTAGATAATATGCACAAATTGCAAAGAAACCTCGTCTTTTATATTTCTTTATGTTCTAAAAACGAAGTATATCAATTATTTTATAAAACAGCGACGAAACGAAACCTGGTGGTTTTTTTTTTCTTTTGTAAACCACCCTATGTATACAGTTTGTTTTCGTGCGTCAATGAATCCGTCTGCAAAAAAGTCGAAATTCGCCAGAAAATCGATAATTTCTGATTAAATCGACGAGCCGTCGATCCTACGGCATTGCCGAAGAAGGGGCAAATTTCGCCGGGCCACCAGAACCAATCCAGTCGCGGGGCTCGTGTAAGCACTTCGCCCGCCTATCGAGAAACGCACATATAGAGTATTATATATAGCGCGCGCCCGCGCGCTGCCTCTCCGTGATTAAGAAATAGGGGGCCAAAAAGGGGAGATTTTCTATCGGAGAATACTATATATATATATATATATATATATATATATATATATATATACACACACACATATATATGGTCTAATGAAGCGAACAATTCGCGGGCTTCCGTTCCACACGCGCCGAAACTCCCCTCCCCCTCCCAAAACCACCGTCTTGGTACTGGCACACCCGGCGAAGTCTATTACTCGTCTGTTTACCGGTATCCCAGCCCCCCCCTCCCCCGCACCCAGCCACCCAAGCCCGATTATTCAAGAGCACATCGGCGCGGTAGCGTAGCGGGTCATGGTAGGGGGGGGGTGAGAGGGCGGGGGACTCGTGGTTTGGATGCGGCACGGCGCGCATAATCATATTGGCATTCTATTAGGGGTGAGGAGGGGGAGGCATCTTCCGCCTGGCGGGCCCCGACGCCCCGTACCGCCCGAGCGCGGCGCGCATACGTCAATCGATATAGACGCAACGTGATTACAATACCCTCGGTTCATCCGGCATAATAACTTTCTGACGCCTCCCTCCACCCTTCCCCATCCTCGGGTCCCCGTATTGCCACGCTCACGTATATATATATATATATATATATATATATATATATATATATATATATGTATGTATGTATATATATATATGTATTTATGTATGTATGTATGTATGTATGTATGTATAAATGTATGTATAAGCGGACGCCAGAATAACGGGAGAATGATGCGCCTTTATCTATACGTATAGGCATTAAACCGATACGCGCCCTGTTCCCCTTTTGCCGAAGATGCCTGATGCGTTGGCCCCATGAACCGCAACGGCGCGCTTATGCGTGTGCATATATATATATATATATATATATATATATATATATATATATATATATATATATATTATCAAGTATACAGAAGTACCGCGAGTAAAAAGGGATGCTGTCTTCTTTTTTTGTTATTAGAGCGATACGCGCAGTATGTGAGCATTTGGAGCAAAATAAAATATATATATACTTAAGCGAATTAAGAAACTAAGGTAAGATACGAAGTTAGCCCTTTATTAAAAATCCATTATGATACCTCTGTGCGACGATTGGATTTTCTTTTTATAAGAGAAGCGCCACCAAACGTGAGCAAATATAATCATTCGCAAATATAAGATTTCGAGCCTGATCATAATAACGATTTGTGCGATTCTTCAAATAATATTAAACTCAAATCGGGACTATCGCAGTTATATCATCGAATTATTTTATGCGGAATTGCAACTGTCGGTATCGTGCGATTGAGTTTGTTCTGTATTTCTCTTATATAATTAAATTTTTTATATGGAAATTGAATATTCCATGAGAAATAGAGATTTCTCTTTTTTAATTTGAAAATACAAATAGCATATTACCGCTGTAATAATTTACATTTGCTTTGTTTACAAATACATTATGGACCTGCGTCGCTGATTAACACCGGTATTTGGAAGCATAAGTCCGTAAATATAATAATATTCAGGAACGGCATGTAAGAATATCTAAATTTTTAATTCAACAATAAAATTTAGAAACACAAATATAATTACCGTTAACATGCATAAGTAATGAAAATAAAAGTGAAAGATTGAGATGAGAGAGATAGTGGGTAAGGAAAAGGGGAGAGAGCGAGAGAGAGAGAGATAGAGAGAGAGAGAGAGAGAGAGAGAGAGAGAGAGAGAGAGAGAGAGTAACATAGAGGAAGTAGCAGAGAGACCGAAAGAGAGAAACGAAAAACGACGGGGAATACTGTATTAACCCGCTTGAGCCGAGTGGATAAACAGGAAATTTCAGTTGCAGCGTTATGAAAACATTAATCAATTCTGACATTTAAACTCTCTCGCCCGAGCGCGCGTCGGCGCTCGCAAGTCGAATTTCGCGCGCGCGCTCCTCACAAAAGCAAATTATATTCCGCTTACACTTTTGATGCCGGTGTGGATGGCGGGTGGAACTGAGAGAGAGAGAGAGAGAGAGAGGGGGGGGCGAGTGGTGGCGCGGCAATTTAAACCGCCGCCCGCGCGCGATGTTTGTTCTCGCGGCTCGGGCTCTTTGAGTTCCTACCGCGCTCTTTCACACACACCCACACACACACACATATATATATATATATATATATATATATATATATCGCGCGTATCATGTGTACATATGCGCGAGGCGTATAGGCCGGGGCGCAGGGCGGTGGGTGGGGAGGGGGGGGGGCCGAGGATCGCGCGAGCGCGCCCTCGAGCCGGGCAAATGAAAAAGGTGGCGGTCGGCGGTAATTATGCGAGTCTACCCCCCCCCCTCCCCGCCCACCCCGCAGGAATGGCAAATATATGCTTGGCGTATAGTTTCGCGGGGAGTTGTGGGACGTGGCGGGGGAGGGGATAGATGGTTTAGGTGATTTCGTACAGTTGCTCGTGCTCGCGTTGTAATGCGTATGGTTACTCGAATGATATTTGAAGAAAAAACAAAAAAAAAAAAGAAGAAGAAGAAGAAACTTTACTCAATCCACGCCAATAGTATTGAAATTACACGCTAAAAAGTTCGACGTGAAATAACATTATACTATTTGGGGAGGAGGCGAGTTTCGTTAGTTTTTTTTTTCTACTTAAAAGAAAAGCTCCGATTTATTTCCACTGAAATTAGTCTGGCTTAATATTTCGCCTAGCGTTAAACGCAACACTGTTGCCGATAACGTTTGCTTCTGAAGTTTGTTAACGAGGCCATTTCGTATCCTTGGTCTGCTCACCCCGTAATCGTAGCTGTAGTTCATCCGGGTACTGATTTTTCGACACCTTCCTTGATATTCATTCCGATATCGATTATGAAAACTCAGCCGAGGCGAGGTCTTTTATATTGACTTTGTTCATTCAAAGATCGTCTCTGGATCTCACTATTATGTACGAATCTGCGAATAGGCTGCTCTATGTAAATTAATTTAACAGTAATTTCTATACTAGAAACGGTATGATGTTTGAACGCTCAGATTAGTTACTAAACGGAAACTGAACTTATACCATTATGCGTATTTATATTAGAATTCATGTTTTTATTATAAAGCTTAAAATTTGATGGAGAATTGCAATATGCTTTATCAACCATGATGAGATTAGTGCGCCACGAACAAGTTGATCTATTTGAATACAAGTTAATTTCAATATACGTTAATGCGCCTCGCTTTAGTACGTCGAGCGTCGAAGCGCTGAACTGGTAGTAGATTCTGTTATATCCCGTGGAGTATTGACGTGAAGTAGTACTATGTCATAATGATCTTACGTCTTATATCTTAATCATCTTTTTTGTAGCACATTGACGTCACCTTGGCGCGTAAAAGACGTTTCAATTGGGAATTACATTTTCAGCCAATTTCAATATTTAGCTATTGTTTCGCAAAATTAAATTCAATTGATATTTAGGGGCGATTAAGTAATATTTAGACTTCAGTCGTTAAAAAAATCATGTTAAATTATTTTCATCGGACGGATATCAGTTTCACGTTAAGTTACTCGCCTCGATTAGGGTATTATTAGTTTTTCTTCTTTATTCTTATATGCACTATTGACCGAGAAAGGCGTGAATACGTTCGTTTTATTGTAATGATTAAATAAGAGCAGTAAAAGTACGGAAGTCTCAATATTACGAAAATAGCTAACGATTTGTTGGCTAAACATCAATAGAATCGGCAGAACATTGTACGATCATTAATCATAATATAAACCGAAATAGTTTTAAGTTACTGTACAGTATTTGAAAAGGCAAAATATTAGATAAATTAGAACTTATTGTAATAAACAAAGCGCTACTGACAGAATTAAAGTTAAAGAATGATATGACAGATTTAGTAATTTTACCTTCATTGTGAATTGCAACAATGGTGAGTGGTTGTAATAATATTGAACGTTAGCTTCACTATCTTCCTACTTTTATAATTCCCTTTCTTACCAAATCTTCCATATATTTATATTCTTATTTATTAGATTTAGATCTCAGAATTAAAAGTATTTTGGTACAATAAATAAGTTTTAATCCAGCATGAATTACACATTCTACAGTATTGATGCGAAGTCCATGAGATTCGTTTAAGATAATACAAAATTTATTGACTTAGTCATTAATTTAACAAATTTAAAATGTACAACATTAAAAATCTATCTATAAAGGATTTACATTTCATAAACATTATACTGAATATGTTGAGTCTCTATATTACGTTAGAATTTGGATAGAACGTGAATGGAAACCAAGACTTGTGAACCGCAGTTTTAAGCTAGAAAAGAGAATTCATTTTTATACTATATCGTATTTGTAGAAAGAATTATTTGTTAAAATCATAGTTATAAGTAATAAAATATATAAACAGGTGAACGCTATTCACAAAAATATATATTGCCTTTTATATATAAATACCTTAATTACTGATTTATTATCTGCAAGGTAAATTACATGTACGCTATAAATTATATCTTTTGAAATTACTACCACCAACTCTTCATCATCTTGACAAAGTTTGTGGAGATTTTTAATGCAGGCGGTTGATACTACTACATAATATTCACTAGCTAGTAGAGCAGAACACTTCTTCTCCATGTCTGATCTACGTAATAAAACAGATACTTCTCTATAGTTATTAGATGTAGGATTCATATTCACCTGATCTATAATGTCAATTATATGATGCTCGTTTTCTACTCTTATGAGTGGTATAATACTCTCCATATGTAATCCGGCGACTGAAATAAGAGAATGATTCGTCGTTTACTTAGGATGAGGATAAATCGAATCAATAAAATGAGCCAATATATATATATATATATATATATATATATATATATATATATATATATAATATCAAACACTTAGATAATTTAGAATACGTTATGTGATGGTATAATTCTTCGAAAACGGCTTCGTTGCCAAAATATATGTCGGAATATATTTTTCTATTTGGAACATCCACGTGTCAATTATTATTTAAGAATGAAATTGTATAATAATATCAAAAGTAGAGTGAAAAAACAAATATATAAAATGAAAAACCTGAACTCAGAAACCATTTATACAAATAGTTCATGCAAACTCTATTTCAGGATTAAAATAGCTCGTCTCGTGGGTGTTTTCATTGAAAATCCTTTAAGTGATTTAGGCATTTAGAAAAAGTTAACCGATAGATTTTCTGCTTTGCGAATCTAATAGAATTATAGGGGATGTGAATCACAAGATGGTATATTTAATATGAACTCCTATTCTTTCTTTCAGACTCGTTTTCTACAAAAATTATATCATTTCAATTCGGTAGTGACTTTACACCATATATTTTTACGTTTTGATAAAAAATATTAAGAATAAAAATGTAATTGTGAACACATTACGCGTTCATAAGACTTGTGGGAGGAACAAATCTGGACCTTTTATTCAAAGGTTTAGGTTGTATTACCACTCATACTTCGACTTATAAGTGTTTTAGACCCAATAAATAATTTGAACATTCCTTTTTTTTACGAGTAAATAATTCAAAGGATAATTCTGAAAGGGCGAGCCGTATACCTACGCTAAGTATCCCGTCGTTGTCTAACACCGCATTGGGTTTTCACAATAGATTTAATTTATTCAAGGGTTTGCATTCATTTAAGTAAACAATCTCGGTTTCAAATGCGACAACCTGAGCCAACTTTATAATAGTGTTTTCATTCGTCTTCAATTCATCGTTTGTTAAAACTTGAGGGAGCGCACTTATACTGTTTTAGCACCGTCGAAAATTCTACAGTGCGTTATATAACCGTTTTAAATTGTGGTTTTAAATATCTCCATTTTGCCAATAAAATTATAATACGAAAATCGCAGTTATCTCCAGCTTTTCTATCCCTTATTCTAAAAACAAATACACGTCTCTGAATCCAACGAATACGCGCTATTTTATTAAAACATCTTTTATTAAGTTAATAAAAATTGATAAATATAGGTAAATCTGTATAAGTAAAATAGTTAAGTATATGATCAGGCACTACTTGTTAAAATTTATGATTTCCGTTTCCCTGAAATAAATACTTAACCCAAAGAAAATAAAGAAAAATGAATTGTCCCATAAGGATCAAAATTTATAATATTACATATATTCGTAAAAATTATTCTTGTGGAATTTCTAAATAATGAAAAATATTAAAACGCAATAAAAACGTAAGAATTACTTACCATGATTGATACAAGAAATAGTGAATACGCAAAATAATAGAAGATCTATGTATTTTGGGAACATCTTGGAATATTATGTACAGTAATAACGTTATTGGTAAAATTACAGAATGCTTGATTACGTGATCAGTTTCATATTTTATGTGTCGTATAAAATTCTAATGAACTAAACTATCGAATTAGGTTATTGTTCTTGACATCATTGAACACCTGCTTTTCTGGTTTATATAATTTTTATTTCTTATGTATGAACAATTATTTCTCAAATACTGCTGTTATTTTGTAATATATCTTTTCTGGCTATCATAATACTAAATTATATATATATATATATATATATATATATATATATATATATATATATATAAATTTATATATCGATTTTTTAAGTTATTTATAATTATGCTTGTAATAAATTTAAATATTTTTCTTATATGGTAAATAGCTTTTAGCCCTAAGGCGAGTAGTCTGTCTTTCTTAAATCATACTATTAAGTTTAGAAGCTAACATTGAGAAACATACAAAAAAATCTACATCGGATTCATAAATCCAAGATAAATACGAGGGTGGATTTATAAGTTTCCGGCCTGATCAAGAAAAACAACATTTTTCAGATTTTTTTTTTATTTCTCAACATAATCTCCTCTAAGGCTGATACGATTCTCATAGCGGTGTTCTAGTCTAGTAATGCCATCTCTATAGACTGATTCGTCAAGCTACTCAAAATACCCATTTACAGCTTCGATTAGTTCTTCATTGTCCGCAAATTTCTTACCGTCAAGCCATTTTTTGAGGTTAGGAAACAGATAATAGTCACTCGGGGCTAGGGCTGGAGAGTAGGTAGGGTGCGGCATTAATTCAAACTTTAGATCGTTGATTTTAGCCATCTTAACGATTGACATGTGCGCTGGTGCGTTATCGTGATAAAACAAGATTTTTTTCTTCGCCAGATGAGGTCGTTTAATTTTCAGTTCGTGGCTCAAACGTTGCAATAAGTCTGCGTAGTATTGACCAGTGATAGTTTTAAACTTTTCAAGGTAATCAGTATATATAATACCTCTTGCATCCTAAAAAACAGTAACCAGAACCTTGTTCGCCGAAAAAATTGTTTTTGCCTTCTTTGGAGTTGGTTCTCCTGGTCCAATCCACTGTTTAGAGTGTTGTTTGGTTTCAGGAGTGTAGTGATAGACCCAAGTTTTGTCAACGGTTACGAATCGACGCAATAATTCTCTTGGATTACGCTTATACAACGCCAAATTGGCGGTAGAAATGTTCTTTCGAATCAATTTTTGGTCGACTGTTAGCAAACGCGGTACCCATCTTGCACAGAGCTTTTCCATATACAAATGTTGGTGCAAAATATTTTTTACACGTTCATATGACATCTTACAGCTCTCAGCTGTCTCACGCACTTTTAATCTGCGGTCTTTCAGCACTATTGGATGGATTTTTTCGATCATATCTGGAGTTGTAACCTCAATGGGCCAAATTGCTGAATATTCCATCGTGAAAACCTCGAAAAAGAATTATTTTTCGTTTATTAGGAAAACGGCGAATTTGGAAATAATGAGCACCGATTTACCACATTTACCCCGACTATTAAGAGAATTCTTTGGCCGAAAGTTCGATACCAATAATTATTATTCTTGTCGCGACGATTAATTCGGGCTTTAAAGAACGTTCTTTATAAAATGGATAATCGTGTCGAATTCGGAAAAAAATAATCAACAATAGTTTTCCAAGTGAAGTTAACTCACGAAAAACAATTTAACTGAAATTACCATTTTAAACAAAGAAAACGTCATTAATAAAAAACTTATATCAGAAGCGATACGCATATTTACGAAAACTTTAAATCTTAATAGACAATATAATATAGAAGTTTTAGAAAAGGAATATAAGACCATTTTAATAAAAGTTTCCAAATTTCTTAAATTTCATGAGTAATTATCCTATAAAAAATTAATAATAATTGTGACGTTGCTGATTTTCTCTTTAAAGCTTGGCATCATCTATATTTATGTATTACTATTAGACAGCAACATTTTACACCCATATCTCTAGCTGACTGATCTCTTACTACAGTGTATATCTACTCATATTATTGTTCCCTGTCTTTCTGACTTATTTCACTCTATTTATAACGTACTCTAAATCAGTTTTAAGAAATTCTATTTTTAAGCTATGTACCGTGCATTAATATTAATACTCGTTTCATGGAAAAACGCGCCAACATGGAGAGGTTTCCTTGTTTCGTTTATTAATTGTGGTAGGGTTGCTTAACTAAATAAAACAATGTGATTGAGCCAATACTTATTTTATTTATTGGCTCTTGAGAAAAAGCCTTAAAAAAGCGTAAAAACTTCACGAAATGATATACAATTTTTGTTATGCATGTATTCTTTATATTATTAACTGTGTCTACCTCATTAAAACCTTGTTTCGGTTTTGATTTTCTATTTCTATTGCGTTTTAATGCATATATGATTATGCAAGTATATATGAATTTGTGTTTTGTGATCAGTATTCATTCGTCTTTCTGACAGCGTTGCGTCTAGTCGCTTTGAAATTCTCAACCGATTTAGATTTCTGCGTTAGAGTTACGATTTTTTGTGAGTTTCTGTGTTATCGGTAATTACGAAATTGTAAGATTTCGTATCGATTATTGTAAATTCAGGGGCGCTCTACAACAAGAGTAGCGACGGAGAGATTCGCTGCGCTGCTAGAGGACGACATGGTTCTCTGAGGTGTTGTCTCTCTCTCTGCCCTCAGATCGGCAACGTCAGCGGATTCGCGGTTTTGTGTCCGAGACATCGGAGCTGAGAAACGCCTAGGAAAAAAAGACAATACCTTTCTGTTCGTTTGTGTATATTCTGTGAGCGTCAGTCTGAAAACAAGTGTCACCGAACGGCGTATGGCCATACCTCATGTAAATTCTAGACTACGTATTTTAGGTTATAGACAGCGTTAGTGCACTAATTTACCCGTGTATTATCCGCGACGATTATTGTGTAATTACCCCTTGTTGTAACGACGCAATTGTAACGGTATTATCACATGTATAAATATTCATAATTATAATTTAATTAGTGATATTTAAAGAGCTTTTCCCCCACTCAAGACTGGGGTTTTTTCTGCCGGCTACATATCATTAATTAATTTTCTTTTGTCTTTTATTTCTTAAATTTAATAAATCTTTTAAACTAAAAATCCGACATGTTTGTTATTCATTACACGCCCATATCTAACTTTAGTATAAGAATAAATGTATTCACGTTGGCAAAGGTAAGCTGCATATCTTTTCTTTTTATAACTTTTATGATATCACACATAGGATTACAGGAAAAGTAACCGAAACGTCATCAACCAAAGATCAAATAAATATAGACATGAGAAAAAATTAATAAAGTATTTTATTTTACCATTTGACAGAAAAACCAGCAACTTCAATACACTACTAAGATATTATACTAATAACTATCTGTTTGCTGCAATTTTGTAAGAAAATTTTATATTGTTGGACCAATTAATCAGCCATTTACTATTATATAAATCCTTACTTAGATAATAGTCTAGAGACATATTAAAATTCATTAATTCATTCCTTCTGCCCTCTATTTCAAACTTCTTATGTAGCTCGTTTTGCTATTCGAGATTTTTAGATATATATATATATATATATATATATATATATATATATATATAAATATATATATCCAAGTTCTACTTCGACGGGTGCTTTTAATAATTGTTTTTAATGATGACTTCAACAATAATATTATAATTCGAATATTTTTGATCTTTCTTATTAATATTCATGAATAAAAATTTAAACTATGATTATTACATCAATAAAGGGATTATTACATATGCAAATATAACTATAAAAACTTTGCATTTTATTAATATTATCTTGTCTTTCTTGAGCTTTATATCAGAATATAAAGAGAAATATAGACTGAAAATAATCTGGTCCGTTGATAGGTTTTCGATAATTTATCCGATAACTTTCCTTTCACTAGACTATTTCAAATAAGAATAAATCCAATTAAACTAAATCATACAGCTAGAAAAAAGAATTCATTTTTATACCATATCTTGTTTATATAGAGAATTATTTGTACTAGTACATTTCTAATAAAATATGAATATTAAATGAGTGAAAGCCATTTGCAAAATACATCATATATTGTATTTTCTACATACCTCGATCAGTGCTTTATCACCTCTAATGAAAATCTGATAAATTTGAAAGATTACATCTGATCTGATTTTTACTACCACATCAGTATCATTTTGCGAAACTTTTAAAAGATTTTTAATACAATCCTTCAGCACTTTTACATACAATCGACTAACCAGTAAACCAGAACATGATTTCGTTTCGTTAGACCGTAAAACGACCTTTACTTCACCCTCATATCGCTTTGAGTCTTTTAAATATTGACTGATCATTAGTTCATATGTTTCATCTTCTAATCGTCTTTCTATGACTGTAATACTTTCCATGTGTAATGCATGAACTGAAATGAAAAAAATCTTTCAGAATTAAAACACCACCATCTGATAAACGCAAATGAATCTTTTCAAAAATATTAAAACGTGATAAAAACGTAAGAAGTACTTACCATGATTGATACATGAAATAGTGAATACGCAAAATAATATAAGATTTATGTATTTTGGAAACATCTTGGAATATTATCAGTCTGCTGTACAGTAATAACGTTAGTGGTAAAATTATGGAATGCTTGATTACGTGATCAGTTTCATATTTTATGTGTCGTATAAAATTCTAATGAACTAAACTATCGAATTAGGTTATTGTTCTTGACATCATTGAACACCTGTTTTTCTGGTTTATATAATTTTTATTTCTTATTTATGAACAATTATGTCTCAAATACCGCTGTTATTTTGTAATATATCTTTTCTGGCTATTGTAATACTAAATTTATATATATATATATATATATATATATATATATATATATATCAATTTTTTAAGTTAATTATAATTATGCTTGTAATAAATTTAAATATTTTTCTTATATGGAAAATAGCTTTTTACCAAATATTAATTTAGACAAAGTCATGAAAGAATCCAAAACATCCTGGAGAAAGAATTCAGAATACTGTGGATCTTGTACGTTTATATTCTCGCCATTTTTTTTTATGTATGCTTTTAGAATTCTCAAGAAAGAATTATTTAGCTACATTGAAACATACGTTTAATACATATAGATTTTATTTACAAAGATTGCGATCCTTAAGATATTTTAGTAATGTGTTATACATTTTCCGTAGTAGGTTTACAGAGAATCATCTGGCTTCTGAGGGGCAGTTGAAATTTTTGTTTAATTAAGTTATCCAAAAAATTTATACGCTGATTATTATATATTGGACATTGCCAAAGTATGTTTTCTAAATCCTGTACATATTCATTATCGCTGCAATTACAATAAGGGCTATCTATTATCTTACATTTAGCTAAGGAAGCTACAAGGGTATAATGGTCAGTTTACAACTTCTCTCGGTAAGTGCTTATTGTAATACCAGGGCTTTCGCGTGTTGTTATGGTAATAATTAAAATATTTAATTCGCCTTTGTCTACCCGTTTCTTCTAATATTCTGTTAGTATGATGGTTAGCCAAGGTATTGAACGTTTCTGGCAAATCTGTAAATGGTATTTTACAATATTGATCCGGTTCAGACTATGAAGCTTCCTTTGCTAATTATCTACTTGTTCATTGCCTATTATGCCTCTATGTGATGGAACCCAGTATATTTCTATTTTTTTACTCTCAGATAATTTCTGAAATTTCTTAATTTTCTTCTTAATCTCGTAGATATATGAGTTTGTTGGAATGTCGTTTTTATTTTCATTTAAAGATACTGTCATACTGTAGGAGTTTTTAAACATAATATAATTGTAATTTCTGAATGTTAGTGCAATTTCTATAGCATATAAAAGTGCGATACACTCAGTTGTAAAAATAGAAGCAGTTTCATACGTACTTATTTTGACATATTTATCTGGGGAACGACAAATTGAAGAACTTCCTACGCTTTTGGAATCTTTTGATTTACTCCCATCTGTGTATATTGCTATCGAGTTTTTCTTTTCTAATAAATCATATAATAGTAGTTCAGGGTCTGGAGCGTCCTTAAAGGTAAATCCAAAATCTGTGTTAACATTTGGCGTTTCTGGCAGACTGTTCTTTATCAATTATTATTTTAATGGATAAGGTTCGGTAGAATAAATCATAATAATAATAAGTGAACTCATGACACAATTATGAAATAAAATATTTTAATTAACATAAATCATTTATTTTCTGAAATATCTTTTCTACACTGGACTTACAAATATAAACAATTCTCTCTTTATCTTGATCTTAAACTAAGCTGTATCGAGTATTATATACATTTCGGCGCTACAACATTGAATCTATATGTAAACAGATGAGTACGCATAATGAGGGTTTATAAAGGTTGTAAATGTTGTATTATGTAGGAACAGATTTCGTCGAGTGTAGCTATTATATAGATTTTTTCCATTGCTGTCGTTTTTAGAACAATTCCAGCTTACGTGGTATGCATTAAAATCCCCCATGAGTACAGAATGTGATTTATCTTTAACATTATTGAGTAACGAGTTCCATTGAAATTCGTTAAGTATTGCACCGGGAGATCGATAACAATCTATTAAATCAATATTAGGTTTCACATTCGTGATTGATGCACCTAAAAGCTCTACAGATACATCAGGTGTCCTACAATGTCTACGCAATGTTTAAAATCATACTTATTACGCAATAACATAATGATACCTCCTCCCCTTCGTGATTCTCTGTCTTTTTTAATTGTTTCAAAGCCTGCAACTTTAAAGTCAAATTCCTTTTGTGTAAGCCATGATTCTACACACACGGAAATATCAATATTTTGCAAAATTTTCACTAATTCTTCACTTTTGTTGACTATTGTTTGCGTACTATACACATGCGTATAGTATAACTATACGCATACCACATCGAGTACACATGTATTCGACAGTCGGAAATTCGTTCCGTTGATGCTGCGAGTGCCGTGTTTGTTTAAAAGAGAAACCCATAAGAAACAAAGCGCATACACGCGCATGCGCGGACCCTCTGTAGGTCCGGTGGACAATGACCACGCGACTGCGCGATAGATCAGATCACGCTTGACTTCGAACGTTTTCGGTTGATTCGTCACTAGTAAATCTCGTCTTGTCGATCGATTATTGTTTGCCGGCTAGCGTCACTTACTCGTTGCATTGGCTTTGTTATTTTAGTGTAATAGTGCGTGTATATTATTTGTGTGCGTGCGAGTGACTTTAAGCTCAGGTTTTTCGGATGAGTTTTTGTTATCTGTTGATGCTTGCGGAGTGAGGCTGCACCCATACCCACCACGTTGGGTCTCTGTGACATAAAAAATTTCGCCATCCGATTACCCGTACCTGGCGTAGCGAAGCAAGGCAAGCGATTATTGCCGGGGCTGAACCCCATTTAATATTAGTTACATATTTGGTAAGAGAGCTCTCTATTAACGTTAAATATATTTACTTAGAGATTAAGTCTAGATTAGTTTCAATTTGGTTTATGTATTTGTAAGTATACTAGATAATTGTTTAATAAAGGTTAAGATTCGTAAGCTTGCTTAGGCTTTTCCCTCAAAACCGTGAGGGTTTTTACGCCCAAGCAAGATTTGTTTGACTTCTTATTTTTCGTGCAATTGTTGTGTTTTATTAAATTACCTATCACCATTCATTCCCACCAATTCCTTTATAAGTTTACATAAAAGTCTATAAAACGATTTAACATTAATTTTCATGGTGCCCCGGGTGAGGAATGAGTGGATGATGTGGCATTAATAATACTTGGCAACTCTATGCATTAATTTATTAATTTAGTATTAGGTAAATATTGTTTAGTACTATTTTAGTTAAATGCTTCGCTTACATAATGCGAAATAGTCAGAATCTTAAAATTTATTAACCATAGATTTAAGCTAACAATAGTATTACTGTTCACATAATTAAACTGTAATTTGCGTTTTTAATGTTACTTATTCTTTGTAAATTCATAGAAATCTAAGATATAAATATAAGCGTTCGAGTCATAGATCATATTACACTTAGCGTAAGTTGGGTCCACAGCGTGGAAGTTATCCATTAGCATTGTTTACACGTTAGACCCCTGTATCA
Source organism: Sycobia sp. Sy_11 (assembly GCA_018907035.1). NCBI lineage: Eukaryota > Metazoa > Arthropoda > Insecta > Hymenoptera > Epichrysomallidae > Sycobia > Sycobia sp. Sy_11. Next base: position 438,540 of record JACCIC010000075.1, read on the forward strand.
GTTTGGCCCTGCGTCATCGGTTTCGTTGAAACGAATCACTAGTTTCTTCACTCTAAAGTTATTCGATATTTACAACATATGAAAGTTGATCTCAACGATCGGTTATTCTGAGAAATTTAGGCATAGTAACATTGTTCGGTGTGAAACTATTCATAATCTTTGCGCATTTGAGCTGTTATTAAAAATAAAAAAAAAAATAACGCCATTAAACTATCATATTGCATATAGCTTTATTCTTGCTTTGCTTATTTCAATAATCTATATAAGGCCTAGAATTTCATTTGTTCATTTCTTGTTACGAAATGGCCCCTACTCCACTGAAAAGATTTGCAGCGCTACAAAATGCACGTATAGTTGAAATAAATTTAATGGCTTCGCGTTTGAAAAATAAAGCACCTGAATTGCTAAATAAAAATATTGTCAATTCACGTATTGATGCGCTTAATGCAATTTGGTCCCAAGCGCGTGAAACTCACGCACTAATAGTAGTTAGAGACGATGCCGAGGCTGATCCTTACATCGTTAATAACACCTTTTCTAAGCTTCAATCTATATATGAGGATTTATTGGATGACTTACTGACTAAATTAGCAGGCTTCGAAAGTACGGCGAGTCCGATTCTTCCGGCACCGAATAATTCAGATTCTGTTGTGAACAAATTAGATACGGCAAAATTACCTAAGCTCGATCTACCTAAATTTTCGGGAAATTACGAGGATTGGGAGAGTTTCTCAGATCTATTCATTTCTCTTATACATTCAAAAAGGCCGACGGATGCGACGAAGTTAAGTTACCTTAAGCTTTGCTTGACGGGAACTACTGCCGACTTAGTAAAAAATGTCGCGACCACCGATGCTAATTATTTAACTACTTGGCAAGCATTAAAACAGCGGTTTTATAATCCCCGCCTTATCGTCTCTAATCAGCTGAATGCTATGATAAACATACCGGTAGTAAAAAAAGGAATCCGCTGCACAGTTGCGAGCATTTGCTGACGAAGCGCAACGTATTGTACGTGCTTTAAAGAATCTGAAAATGCCTGTGGATCACTGGCACATATGGCTCACACACATATTATCGGCGAAATTAGATTCAGAATCCCGAAAATTATAGGAGACTGAGCTTAGCGCAAAGGATCGTACCATCATTATAAGTAGTGAAGAAAGTACGATGACTAATTCTTCTGATTCCGGGCCATTGCAGCACTTCCCTAAGTTTTCAGAGTTTGTAGAGTTTATAGAAAAACGCTCACAAACATTAAGTATGATTACGGTCGAAAACGTCGCGGAAAAGCAGGCGACGAACTTAAAACATAATGTAAAACCGAATAAGAGTTTTTCACACGCAAGAGACAGTGAAATCTCTTTCAAAATGTTTACTCTGCTCGGGAAATCACCAGCTATGGAAATGCAATAAATTAAAGGCAAAATCGCCATATGAGCGCCGGTCGGAGATACGACGATTGAAATTATGTTTCAATTGTTTCGGTAATCATAAATACGATGCGTGCGTGTCAAAGGGACGCTGCAGCACGTGTCAGGAGAAACATCACACACTTCTACATTTCAATTCCAAAAGGCCCCAAAATCGTTCGATTAATCTTGAAACGGGCGTTGAAGTACAAGACAAACTAATTTCGCAAAATATAAAAACAATGAATGCTAATATTAGATCCGCGAAGCATTGCATTCTCCTTGCTACAGCGCAGCTCTTTGTCCGAGGACCATCTGGCGAGCATACACGTGTGCGGGCGCTGCTCGACCAGGGGTCCGAGGCAACTTTTGTTACTGAAGCTGTCGCGCAGCTCCTCGGGCTACCAAGACGCCCCGCTGAGATCAGCCTATCCGGTCTCGGGGAGAGCTCTGCGGGTACCGTTAAAGCAACAACAACACTTACGCTACAATCAATAATAAATCCTGAATTTCAACTAGAAATACAGGCGCTTATACTCCCGCGTTTAACGTCGCACTTACCTGCGCGCGATATGTTGGAAATAGACCTCGGACAGTTGGACAACTTACCATTAGCTGACCCGCAATTTTACGTCAAGAATTCCATTGATATTATCCTAGGCGCTGACGTATATGGGCAGCTATTACGATCCGGAGTGCGCAAATTTAATAACTCAAAATTGTCTGCTCAAAATACCGTACTCGGATGGGTTTTGTCAGGAACGGTCTTGACGAGCGCGTCACGGCGGGCGGAGACCACTGCTTCTATTCCCATAAATACCATGCACTGCATGTCGTTGAATGACTTAAATGATAAATTACAATGTTTTTGGGATCTCGAGGAGTTACCGAGTTCATCGTCAAAACTTCAACCGCAGGACGAAGAATGCGAGCGTCTTTTCCGCGACACACATGTGCGTGATTCGAATGGTAGATTCGTTGTGCCTACCCTTGAAACCTGACCTACCCTCCGTGTTAGCGGAGACTCATCGAATGGCACTAGGATCGCTCTCGCACATGTATAAACGATTTTCCCGCGACTCCAAACTTGCTGAAGCCTACCGCGATTTTATGGCAGAGTACGAACGACTCGGTCATATGACTCGCGTTCCTACACAAGAAATCGGAAATATAAGAGCGTGGTATTTGCCGCATCATGCAGTCGTGCGATCTGATGAAATAAAATTTAAATTACGTGTTGTTTTTGACGCCTCTCGACAAACAAGCGAAAAACATTGTTTAAACAAGTTTTTAATGCCGGGGCCCGCACTCCAGAGTGATCTTAGCTTGATATTGTTGAACTGGCGTTCATATCGATATGTATTTACGGCGGACATAATAAAAATGTTCCGTCAAATACTTGTTGCGACGGAACATCAAGACTATCAAAGAATTCTATGGGCCCCTAGTGCTGATGTAGCTCCCGCGGAGTATCGATTAACGACGGTGACCTACGGAACTTCGTGCGCTCCGTACCTAGCAATCCGTTCGTTACTGCAATTAGCAGAGAATGAGAGGCCTCGTTTCCCGCTCGGCGCGCGATGCCTGGAAGGCAATGCGTATGTAGATGACATCTTCGCGGGTGCTGACGAGCTGTCGGTTGCTGTACAAAAGAGAAAAGAACTCGTAGAAATTCTGAAAACTGCGGGGATCGAGCTTGACAAATGGGCCGCCAATCACGATGATCTATTTCCAGAGCAGATTAGGAAATCTCCTTTAAATATTGAAAAAAATATTGATAAGGATACTTCAATAAAAACATTGGGTCTTCATTGGAAACCAGGGGACGACGTGTTTACCTTTAGCACTGTCAACTTTCATACGCTGGCTATAGCATCATCCAAGCGCGCTATTTTATCGAATATAGCGAGGTTATTCGATCCCCTTGGGTGGCTCTCCCCAATAACAATTCTTGCAAAAATTTTAATGCAAGATTTGTGGATATTGAAGTGCGATTGGGACTCCTTATTGCCTGCCACCGCACGCGAACACTGGCTCGAGTACTGCCATTCACTCGATGCCGTATCGAATATATCGGTCGATCGATGGTTAGGCACCTCCTCTGGAAAATCGTATGAGCTACATGGATTTTCGGATGCTTCTTCGCGCGCATACGCAGCTGCTATCTATCTCCGAGTCACGGAGAATGACGGCAGTTTCTGCGTGATGCTTTTGGCTGCAAAAACGAAGGTAGCACCTGTAAAAACGGTAAGCATACCCAATTTAGAGTTATGCGGCGCGGTGCTTCTCGTAAAACTCTTACGTCATCTTCAGAAACTTGATTTTTTAACAAATCTTCCTGTATTTGCTTGGACTGACAGCCAGATAGTTTTATTGTGGCTTCGTAAGCACCCTCGGTCGTGGAAAACCTTCGTGGCCAATCGTGTTTCGTTTATACAAACCGAATTACCTTCTGCTGTATGGTCCCATGTATCCACGAGTGAAAATCCGGCAGACATAGCCACTCGTGGAACTAAATCCTCTGACCTTAAAACCAATAGCTTATGGTGGCACGGACCGAAATGGCTCTCGCTGCCCCCCAACGGTTGGCCTAGAGCGGCTGCGAGCGCACAAACTCTGCATTCACGTATTTCTCTGGCTGAACCAGAAATACTGACAAGGTTCTCGTCCTATACACGACTGCTTCGTGTAGTGGCGTACTGTTTACGCCCATTGTTTATTTTGCGAAGACGCAAGAATAACTTGAGTATGCCTCCGCCGTTTCTAACCACCGACGAACTGACTAGAGCCCGCATCACTGTGATAAGGTTGGCTCAGTTAGCTGCCTTCCAGGTCGAGATTGTTACACTGAAAAACGGTAAAACACTGCCTAAACGTAATAAGCTGTCAAAATTTTATCCATTGTTGGATGAAGATGGTATATTACGCGTCGACGGACGTCTCGCTAATTCGAACTTATCGGCTGATCCAAAAAATCCTCCCATTCTATCCCATTCTTCGGCTCTTAGTACACTAATCGTTCGTCAGGCGCATCACTTATCTCTCCACGGTGGACCCACGCTTACGAATAGTATCTTATCACGCCAGGTATGCATTTTAGGTAGCAAGCGTCTAATCAAATCGATTATTCATAAATGTATGATATGTCAACGAGTAAACCCACGTACAGCATGCCAATTAATGGGCGACCTACCACGTACTAGAGTAACACCAGCACGACCGTTTACTAATACCGGGCTCGACTATGCAGGACCTATACAAGTACGAACCAGTAAGCGTCGGGGCCATAAATCTTACAAAGGCTACATTGCCCTGTTCGTCTGCTTTGCAACGCGAGCCGTACATCTGGAGCTCGTGAGCGACTGCACGTCTGCTGCGTTCTTGTCAGCCTACCGGCGATTTGTCAGTCGACGAGGCATCTGTCGCAATTTATTCAGCGACAATGCAACAACCTTTCATGGAGCTGACAAGGAGTTGAAAAATATGTTCATGGCTGCGTCGGAATTTTATAAGACTTCAGCTAATTTGCTCGCCAACCACGGTTCAAATTGGACATTTATACCTCCAAACTCTCCGCACTATGGTGGCTTATGGGAGGCCGGCATCAAATCAACAAAGCACCATTTGAAAAGAGTCATCGGTGAGCACACTCTCACCTTCGAGGAGCTGACAACCTTATTAACGGAGATTGAGGCATGTCTCAATTCCCGTCCGCTTTGCCCGATGAGTGCGGCCATCGACGACATGCACGCACTGACGCCTGCGCATTTTTTAATAGGTGAGACATCAGGATTAATACCGGATAACGAGCCTCCAACGATACCAGAAAATAGACTCAGCCGTTTCCAATTAATACAACGCATCCGAAATAACTTTTGGAAACGTTGGTCTAGTGAATACCTGCAGCACTTGCAGCAAAGAAATAAATGGAAGATTCCTACTGAGAACCTTGCGGTAGGGCAATTAGTACTGGTCATGGATGAACACTATCCGCCGTCGAAATGGCCACTCGGTCGGATTATCGAGGTGCACAACGGCCCTGATGGCCTCATTAGAATTGCTACTGTGAAGACAGCAACAGCAGTCTTAAAGCGTCATATCGTACGACTTTGTCCACTGTCAATATCCGACGACTCCAGGGACAGTGACAAAAATTCTAAGTGAACCGTGCACCGCGTATACCCAGAAGCACAATAATATGCCAGGTAATACAAGCTGTTGTTCGCCCTGCGGACGAAGGCGGGCGGATTGTTTGCGTACTATACACATGCGTATAGTATAACTATACGCATACCACATCGAGTACACATGTATTCGACAGTCGGAAATTCGTTCCGTTGATGCTGCGAGTGCCGTGTTTGTTTAAAAGAGAAACGCATAAGAAACAAAGCGCATACACGCGCATGCGCGGACCCTCTGTAGGTCCGGTGGACAATGACCACGCGACTGCGCGGTAGATCAGATCACGCTTGACTTCGAACGTTTTCGGTTGATTCGTCACTAGTAAATCTCGTCTTGTCGATCGATTATTGTTTGCCGGCTAGCGTCACTTACTCGTTGCATTGGCTTTGTTATTTTAGTGTAATAGTGCGTGTATATTATTTGTGTGCGTGCGAGTGACTTTAAACTCAGGTTTTTCGGATGAGTTTTTGTTATCTGTTGATGCTTGCGGAGTGAGGCTGCACCCATACCCACCACGTTGGGTCTCTGTGACATAAAAAATTTCGCCATCCGATTACCCGTACCTGGCGTAGCGAAGCAAGGCAAGCGATTATTGCCGGGGCTGAACCCCATTTAATATTAGTTACATATTTGGTAAGAGAGCTCTCTATTAACGTTAAATATATTTACTTAGAGATTAAGTCTAGATTAGTTTCAATTTGGTTTATGTATTTGTAAGTATACTAGATAATTGTTTAATAAAGGTTAAGATTCGTAAGCTTGCTTAGGCTTTTCCCTCAAAACCGTGAGGGTTTTTACGCCCAAGCAAGATTTGTTTGACTTCTTATTTTTCGTGCAATTGTTGTGTTTTATTAAATTACCTATCACCATTCATTCCCACCAATTCCTTTATAAGTTTACATAAAAGTCTATAAAACGATTTAACATTAATTTTCAACTATATACTTCTTCGATTCCAGAAAAGTATGTTTGTTTTGTTTGTGAAATTTTATTATTATTATAGCACATTACTATTTCGAACAGGTTTCTATTCTTTACAAACATTTTAATTACTTTCTGATATAGAGTTATTTGTTTCCATATCACTATTTATTTGCATTAGCAGTTTATTTTTAATTCTAATACATTTGGCTTTTAAACTTTTATTTTCTATGAGTGGATGAATATTTCCGATCATTTTACATAAATTATCTGTATCGCTCGTAAATTCGTCTGAAATTTTTTTAATATTAAATTGACCATATGCTCTATTAATAAATTCTTTGAATTGATCGCAATCTAAAACAAATGCTTTTTTATTTTCTTCTAATATATTTTTGGCTGGTAGAAGCTAGACGTTTAGAAGCTAACATTGAGAGAAGAATTATTTTTCGTTTATTAGGAAAACGGCGAAGTTGGAAATAATGAGCATCGATTTACCATATTTACCCCGAATTAAGAGAATTCTTTGGCCGAATCTTCGATACCAATAATTATTATTCTTGTCGCGATGATTAATTCGGGCTTGAAAGAACGTTCTTTATAAAATGTATAATCGTATCGAATTCGGAAAAAAATAATCAACAATAGTTTTCCACGTGAAGTTAACTCACGACAAACAATTTAAATGAAATTACCATTTTAAACAAAGAAAACGTCATTAATAAAAAACTTATATCAGAAGCGATACGCATATTTACGAAAACTTTAAATCTTAATAGACAATATGATATAGAAGTTTTAGAAAAGGAATATAAGACCATTTTAATAAAAGTTTCCAAATTTCTTAAATTTCATGATTAATTATCCTATAAAAAATTAATAATAATTGTGACGTTGCTGATTTTCTCTTTAAAGCTTGGCATCATCTATATTGATGTATTACTATTAGACAGCAACATTTTACACCCATATCTCTAGCTGACTGATCTCTTACTACAGTGTATATCTACTCATATTATTGTTCCCTGTCTTTCTGACTTATTTCACTCTATTTATAACGTACTCTAAATCAGTTTTAAGAAATTCTATTTTTAAGCTATGTACCGTGCATTAATATTAATACTCGTTTCATGGAAAAACTCGCCAACATGGAGAGGTTTCCTTGTTTCGTTTATTAATTGTGGTAGGGTTGCTTAACTAAATAAAACAATGTGATTGAGCCAATACTTATTTTATTTATTGGCTCTTGAGAAAAAGCCTTAAAAAAGCGTAAAAACTTCACGAAATGATATACAATTTTTGTTATGCATGTATTCTTTATATTATTAACTGTGTCTACCTCGTTAAAACCTTGTTTCGGTTTTGATTTTCTATTTCTATTGCGTTTTAATGCATATATGATTATGCAAGTATATATGAATTTGTGTTTTGTGATCAGTATTCATTCGTCTTTCTGACAGCGTTGCGTCTAGTCGCTTTGAAATTCTCAACCGATTTAGATTTCTGCGTTAGAGTTACGATTTTTTGTGAGTTTCTGTGTTATCGGTAATTACGAAATTGTAAGATTTCGTATCGATTATTGTAAATTCAGGGGCGCTCTACAACAAGAGTAGCGACGGAGAGATTCGCTGCGCTGCTAGAGGACGACATGGTTCTCTGAGGTGTTGTCTCTCTCTCTGCCCTCAGATCGGCAACGTCAGCGGATTCGCGGTTTTGTGTCCGAGACATCGGAGCTGAGAAACGCCTAGGAAAAAAAGACAATACCTTTCTGTTCGTTTGTGTATATTCTGTGAGCGTCAGTCTGAAAACAAGTGTCACCGAACGGCGTATGGCCATACCTCATGTAAATTCTAGACTACGTATTTTAGGTTATAGACAGCGTTAGTGCACTAATTTACCCGTGTATTATCCGCGACGATTATTGTGTAATTACCCCTTGTTGTAACGACGCAATTGTAACGGTATTATCACATGTATAAATATTCATAATTATAATTTAATTAGTGATATTTAAAGAGCTTTTCCCCCACTCAAGACTGGGGTTTTTTCTGCCGGCTACATATCATTAATTAATTTTCTTTTGTCTTTTATTTCTTAAATTTAATAAATCTTTTAAACTAAAAATCCGACATGTTTGTTATTCATTACACGCCCATATCTAACTTTAGTATAAGAATAAATGTATTCACGTTGGCAAAGGTAAGCTGCATATCATTTCTTTTTATAACTTTTATGATATCACACATAGGATTACAGGAAAAGTAACCGAAACGTCATCAACCAAAGATCAAATAAACATAGACATGAGAAAAAATTAATAAAGTATTTTATTTTACCATTTGACAGAAAGACCAGCAACTTCAATACACTACTAAGATATTATACTAATAACTATCTGTTTGCTGCAATTTTGTAAGAAAATTTTATATTGTTGGACCAATTAATCAGCCATTTACTATTATATAAATCCTTACTTAGATAATAGTCTAGAGACATATTAAAATTCATTAATTCATTCCTTCTGCCCTCTATTTCAAACTTCTTATGTAGCTCGTTTTGCTATTTGAGATTTTTAGATATATATATATATATATATATATATATATATATATATATATATATCCAAGTTCTATTTTGACAGGTGCTTTTAATAATTGTTTTTAATGATGACTTCAACAATAATATTATAATTCGAATATTTTTGATCTTTCTTATTAATATTCATGAATAAAAATTTAAACTATGATTATTACATCAATAAAGGGATTATTACATATGCAAATATAACTATAAAAACTTTGCATTTTATTAATATTATCTTGTCTTTCTTGAGCTTTATATCAGAATATAAAGAGAAATATAGACTGAAAATAATCTGGTCCGTTGATAGGTTTTCGATAATTTATCCGATAACTTTCCTTTCACTAGACTATTTCAAATAAGAATAAACCCAATTAAACTAAACCATACAGCTAGAAAAAAGAATTCATTTTTATACCATATCTTGTTTATATAGAGAATTATTTGTACTAGTACATTTCTAATAAAATATGAATATTAAATGAGTGAAAGCCATTTGCAAGATATATTATATATTGTATTTTCTACATACCTTGATCAGTGCTTTATCACCTCTAATGAAAATCTGATAAATTTGAAAGATTACATCTGATGAGATTTTTACTACCATATCAGTATCATTTTGCGAATCTATTAAAAGATTTGTAATACAATCCTTCAGCACTTTTACATACGCTCTACTAACCAGTAAACCAAAACATGATATCGTTGCGTTAGACCGTAAAACGACCTTTACTTCATCGTAATATCGCTTTGAGTCTTTTAAATAAAGATTGATCTGTCGTTCATATGTTTCATCTTCTAATGGTTCTTCTATGACTGTAATACTTTCCATCAGTAACGTATGAACTGAAATGAAAAAAATCTTTCAGAATTAAAACAACACCATCTGATAAACGCAAATGAATCTGTTTAAGGCATATATTTTATTTAAAAAATATTACGATTAATCGTAAATAATGAAAAATATTAGAACGTGTTAAAAACGTAAGAAATACTTACCATGATTGATACATGAAATAGTGAATACGCAAAATAATATAAGATTTATGTATTTTAGGAACATCTTGGAATATTATCAGTCTGCTGTACAGTAATAACGTTATTGGTAAAATTACAGAATGCTTGATTACGTGATCAGTTTCATATTTTATGTGTCGTATAAAATTCTAATGAACTAAACTATCGAATTAGGTTATTGTTCTTGACATCATTGAACACATGTTTTTCTGGTTGAAATAATTTTTATTTCTTATGTATGAACATTTATTTCTCAAATACTGCTGTTATTTTGTAATATATCTTTTCTAGATATTGTAATATATATATATATATATATATATATATATATATATATATATATATATATATTGTTACTGATTCAAATAGTATTAAAATTTTGTTATGAAACTAAGTTGAAATATTAACTATGATTGTTAGTTTTAAGTTCAAATATTAAGAGAAGTTAATTAACTAAATTGTGTAGTTCAGAAAGAGAGCGTTATTCTTTCTAAATAAATTAATATTGTATCGCGTTTAAAAGTTATGTAATAGTAAACCTTAAATTTATGTCGATATTCAAAACGTATGTAAAGAAATAAAGCGAATGATTATATCTATTTATATTAGCGAGCGATGTTGTGCTTTATAGTTAAAGGAAAAATATATAATATTTGACTCGGATACGAGATTACCTCGGACAAAAGCGGCTGCGAGATAAATAATTATGAGACGTTAAACGAAACGTAATTTTTATTTGTAAAGCAAAGACAAGGAAAGAGATATTTTGAAATGCTTAAATTTAAGAAAAATCTATATTACGAAGCGACTATAAAAATAGAAGTCGATGAAAAAGGCGCCTAAAAATCGCGATCAGACTCTCGTTATAGGCCAAACTATGTGTACAAATAAGGTACACACTTGAACCGTGCCGTGACGGGAAAACCGAAGATTTTCTCGTAGAATAGCTTATATATGGTTTCACAAATAGGTGGCCGAATATTTGCTATTGAGAAAATCTTGAGGTTTTCAAAAGAGGTTAAATGGTTATGCTTCCTAAAAGCAGTGATCCGTGCTGTGACGGGAAATTCGGATATTTTCCTTGTAAGAAAACTTTTCTACAAACCTATATTGAAATAGGTCGTATTCTGGCTTTCGGAAAATATCGAGAATTTCAAAATCAGGGGACGTGTACGGTTGGCCACCTCGGGCTCTCCGTCCGTCTGGCTGCGCGAAGAGTTTGAGCTGCGATCGGCGCGAGCGGGGCTTATCGCTTGTAATTGGACTCCTTTTCGAAGGGAATGAAGAGTTTATAAAATAGCGTCGTAAGAGCGTTTGAGTCATTGCTTCTTTTCTGGTCTCTGCTCAGGTCAAAATTTGTTATTAAAAAATATATTCAAGTTAGTAGTTTTGTTTTATTTAAATAAATTCAAAGTCTCAGCTCTATTGTTGGTTATAAATATATTTAAAATGATATCAAAATTAAATGCATTGGAATGTTGCGAACGGTTTATATAATTACACCTAATTATTAATGTATAGAGTTATTAATTAATTTATTAATTATTCATTTGTTCATTGCTAAATTTATCAACTATTTTATTAATTATTCATTTGTTCATTGCTATGGAGATGTTTCACTTATAAATAACAAAAAGAAAAAGATCGTAAAAAACATCTCCATAGCAACCAAGGCGAATAAAACTGTTTGAAAACGCTTGAGCGGCACCTTTTTCTGATCAGCCTCCGAAATATCAAGGTGTAAATACTTGAAATTTATTATTTGTATTCGATTTTTTAAACATTAAAACTGTTATCATATATTGTTAAAAATTCATTTACAATTCATTTAAAATTCATTTACAATCTCAGTACAATATTAGATTATCACGGAATATATATCGATTATTTAAGTTATTTATAATTATGCTTGTAATAAATTTAAATATTTTTCTTATATGGAAAATAGCTTTTTAGCCCGAAGGCGAGTGCAGTCTGTCGTTGTTAAACCATACTATTAAGTTTAGAAGCTAACATTAAAAAACATACAAAAACTATCTACATCGGATTCATAAATCCAAGATAAATACAATGTTTCCTCTCACCAAATATTAATTTAGACAAAGTCATGAAAGAATCGAAAACATCCTTGAGAAAGGATTCAGAATATTGTGATTCTTGTACGTTTATATTCTCGCCATTTTTTTTATGTATGCTTTTAGAATTCTCAAGAAAGAATTATTTAGCTACATTGAAGGATAGATTTTATACATATAGATTTTATATAAAATCCTTAAGATATTTTAGTAATATGTTACACATTTTCGTAGTAGGTTTACAGAGAATCATGTGGCTTCTAAGGGGCAGTTGAAATTTTTGTTTAATTAAGTTATCCAGAAAATTTATACGCTGATTATTATATATTGGACGTTGCCAAAGTATATGTTCTAAATCCTGTACATATTTATTATCGTTGCAATTACAGTAAGGGTTATCTATTATCTTACATTTAGCTAAGGAAGCTGCAAGGCTATAATGGTCGGGTTGACATCTGTTTACTATTGAAACAACTTCTCTCGGTAAGTGCTTATTGTAATACCAGGGCTTTCGCGTGTTATTATGGTAATAATTAAAATATTTAATTCGCCTTTGTCTACCCGTTTCTTCTAATATTCTGTTAGTATGATGGTTAGCCAAGGTATTGAACGTTTCTGGCAAATCTGTAAATGGTATTTTACAATATTGATCCGGTTCAGACTATGAAGCTTCCTTTGCTAATTATCTACTTGTTCATTGCCTATTATGCCTCTATGTGATGGAACCCAGTATATTTCTATTTTTTTACTCTCAGATAATTTCTGAAATTTCTTAATTTTCTTCTTAATCTCGTAGATATATGAGTTTGTTCGAATGTCGTTTTTATTTTAATTTAAAGATACTGTCATACTGTAGGAGTTTTTAAACATAATATAATTGTAATTTCTGAATGTTAGTGCAATTTCTATAGCATATAAAAGTGCGATACACTCAGTTGTAAAAATAGAAGCAGTTTCATACGTACTTATTTTGACATATTTATCTGGGGAACGACAAATTGAAGAACTTCCTACGCTTTTGGAATCTTTTGATTTACTCCCATCTGTGTATATGGCTATCGAGTTTTTCATTTCTAATAAATCATATAATAGTCGTTCGGGGTCTGGAGCGTCCTTAAGGTTAAATCCAAAATCTGTGTTAACATTTGGCATTTCTTACAGACTGTGCCGCTGGAAATCATACAAAACCACAAGAGCCGCTTAGGGCAAGGTACACTTCAGGGCAGAGCAACACTTGCCTGACGCACAAAATCCATATACTAAATTTAGCAACAAAACTGAACTAAAACCTTAGCGAACAATCAGAGTTTTACTAAACCGTTTATTATGTAACTTAACTGAGGTACCTCACTCGACAAGCGCTCGCAACAGTCTGTCCGCGCCGTTCTAGATGCGTCTTTTTGAGAGGCCTTTCTTTTCTACACTGGACTCACAAATATAAACAATTCTATCTTTATCTTGATCTTAAACTAACTAAACTACTAGCTGTATCGAGCATTATATAATTTCGGCGCTAGACAATTGAAACTGAATGTAAACACAGACATATCAACAAGATTCTTTTGCTAGGATTGCTGAGATGATTTAGTCTGAGGCTCTTTTTAAATTTATTACGTTTTTATAAATTAATAGTTCTTTGTGTGAATATATTTTTGAAATATAGCAAGACGTTAACAACATTGTCCGCTACTCTAAAAATGTAAGTTTAGATTCCGATAGCAATATATTCACAGGTGTAGTAATTCTGTAACCAAGTGCTAAACGTACAGCTGCATATTGTACTTTTTTAAGTTTTTCTTTAAGCGCCTTTTAAGTAGGAAAGTATATTTTACAATTGTAATCTAACATTGACCGCACATAGCTTTTGTACGAAATAAGTAAGGTTTCGCGATCACATCCCCACCAAGTGCATCTGAAAAATTGTAGGACATTTAGATTTTCGAAACTTTTCGCGTATAGGTAATTTATATGTTCCTTCAAAGTTAATTTATAATCAAATATAATTCCTAGAAATTTAACTATTTGACTGTAATGATTATAAAATTTCTCACGTAGGATAACCGTGCCAAATTCGGAAAAAAATAATAAACTATAGTTTTCCACGTGAAGTTAACTCAACACAATAAATTTTAATGGAATTACCGTTTTAAACATAGAGGATGTCATTAATAAAAAACTTGTATCAGAAACGATACGCATATTTACGAAAACTCTAAGTCTTAATAGACAATATGATATAGAAGATTTAGAAAAGGAATATAAGACCATTTAAATAAAGTTTCCAAATTTCTTAAATTTCATGAGTAATTATCCTATAAAAAATTAATAATAATTGTGACGTTGCTGATTTTCTCTTTAAAGTTTGGCATCATCTATATTTATGTATTACTATTAGACAGCAACATTTTACACCCATATCTCTAGCTGACTGATCTCTTACTACAGTGTATATCTACTCATATTATTGTTCCCTGTCTTTCTGACTTATTTCACTCTATTTATAACGTACTCTAAATCAGTTTTAAGAAATTCTATTTTTAAGCTATGTACCGTGCATTAATATTAATACTCGTTTCATGGAAAAACTCGCCAACATGGAGAGGTTTCCTTGTTTCGTTTATTAATTGTGGTAGGGTTGTTTAACTAAATAAAACAATGTGATTGAGCCAATACTTATTTTATTTATTGGCTCTTGAGGAAAAGCCTTAAAAACTTCACGAAATGATATACAATTTTTGTTATGCATGTATTCTTTATACTATTAACTGTGTCTACCTCATTAAAACCTTGTTTCGGTTTTGATTTTCTATTTCTATTGCGTTTTAATGCATATATGATTATGCAAGTATATATGAATTTGTGTTTTGTGATCAGTATTCATTCGTCTTTCTGACACCGTTGCGTCTAGTCGCTTTGAAATTCTCAACCGATTTAGATTTCTGCGTTATAGTTACGATTTTTTGTGAGTTTCTGTGTTATCGGTAATTACGAAATCGTAAGATTTCGTGTCGATTATTGTAAATTCAGGGACGCTCTACAACAGGAGTAGCGACGGAGAGATTCTCTGCGCTGCTTGAGGACGACATGGTTCTCTGAGGTGTTGCCTCTCTCTCTGCCCTCAGATTGGCAACGTCAGCGGATTCCCGGTTTTGTGTCCGAGACATCGGAGCTGAGAAACGCCTAGGAAAAAAAGACAATACCTTTCTGTTCGTTTGTGTATATTCTGTGAGCGTCAGTCTGAAAACAAGTGTCACCGAACAGCGTATGGCCATACCTCATGTAAATTCTAGACTACGTATTTTAGGTTATAGACAGCGTTAGTGCACTAATTTACCCGTGTATTATCCGCGACGATTATTGTGTAATTACCCCTTGTTGTAACGACGGCAATTGTAACGGTATTATCACATATATAAATATTCATTATTATAATTTAATTAGTGATATTTAAAGAGCTTTTCCCCCACTCAAGACTGGGGTTTTTTTCTGCCGGCTACATATCATTAATTAATTTTCTTTTCTCTTTTATTTCCTAAATTTCATAAATCTTTTAAACTAAAAATCCGACATGTTTGTTATTCATTACACGCCCATATCTAACTTTATTATAAGAATAATTGTATTCACGTTGGCAAAGGTAAGCTGCATTTCTTTTCTTTTTATAACTTTTATGATATCAAACATAGGGTTACAGAAAAAGTAATCCAAACCTCATCAACCAAAGATCAAATAAATATAGACATGAGAAAAAATTAAATGTATTTTATTTTTCAATTGACAGAAAGGCCAGCAACTTCAATACACTACTAAGATATTATACTAATAACTATCTGTTTGCTGCAATTTTGTAAGAAAATTTTATATTGTTGGACCAATTAATCAGCCATTTACTTTTATATAAATACTTACTTAGATAATAGTCTAGAGACATATTAAATTTCATTAATACATTCCTTCTGCCTCTATTTCAAATTTCTTATGTAGCTCGTTTTGCTATTCGAGATTTTTAGATATATATATATATATATATATATATATATATATATATATATATATATATATAAATATATATATCCAAGTTCTACTTCGACGGGTGCTTTTATTAATTGTTTTTAATGATGACTTCAATAATAATATATAATACGAATATTTTTTATCTTTCTTATTAATATTCATGAATAAAAATTTAAACTATGATTATTACATCAATAAAGCGATTATTACATACGCAAATGTAACTGTAAAAACTTTGTATTTTATTAATATTATCTTAGCTTTCTTGAGCTTTATATCAGAATATAAAGAGAAATATAGACTGAAAATAATCTGGTCCGTTGATAGGTTTTCGATAATTTATCTGATAACTTTCCTTTCACTAGTCTATTTTAAATAAGAATAAACCCAATTAAACTGCACCATACAGCTAGAAAAAAGAATTCATTTTTATACCATATCTTGTTTATATAGAGAATTATTTGTACTAGTACATTTCTAATAAAATATGAATATTAAATGAGTGAAAGCCATTTGCAAAATACATCATATATTGTATTTTCTACATACCTCGATCAGTGCTTTATCACCTCTAATGAAAATCTGATAAATTTGAAAGATTACATCTGATCTGATTTTTACTACCATATCAGTATCATTTTGCAAAACTTTTAAAAGATTTGTAATACAATCCTTCAGCACTTTTACAAACGAGTCACTAACCAGTAAACCAGGACATGATATTGTTTCGTCAGACTGTAAAACGACCTTTACTTCACCCTGATATCGCTTTGAGTCTTTTAAATATAGATTGATCTGTCGTTCATATGTTTCATTTTCTAATGGTTCTTCTATGACTGTAATACTTTCCATGTGTAATGCATGAACTGAAATGAAAAAAATCTTTCAAAATTAAAACACCACCATCTGATAAACGCAAATGAATCTTTTCAAAAATATTAAAACGTGATAAAAACGTAAGAAGTACTTACCATGATTGATACATGAAATAGTGAATACGCAAAATAATATAAGATTTATGTATTTTGGGAACATCTTGGAATATTATCAGTCTGCTGTACAGTAATAACGTTAGTGGTAAAATTATGGAATGCTTGATTACGTGATCAGTTTCATATTTTATGTGTCGTATAAAATTCTAATGAACTAAACTATCGAATTAGGTTATTGTTCTTGACATCATTGAACACATGTTTTTCTGGTTTAAATAATTTTTACTTCTTATGTATGAACAATTATTTCTCAAATACCGCTGTTATTTTGTAATATATCTTTTCTGATTATTATAATATGCAAATTTATACATGTATATAGATCAATTTTTTTAGTTATTTACAATTATGTTTATAAGAAACTAATACATTTATCAGATATTCATGGATACATCAAAATAAAAATTATTACGACTTATCAATATAAGCACTGTTTTAGAATATGCGTATTCCAATTATGTTAATTCATCAAATTTTCATATAAAATATAACCTATATATAGATATTAACTAAGAAAGAATATTAAATGACGTAATAACAGTGGTTATATTACAATATTTTTTTGTTTGGCTATTAATAATTCTAAATTTATGTATGGATTTTGTACGTTCTCTAAATTATTGTAGTCAATGAGGAGATTGATATTTTAAGTTATTCATTAAAATGAAGAACAATCATGAATTTTCGATACGTTGCGACTCTTTGCTAGTTGCTTGTTGACGTCCGAGTATGTAGATAGTGGATAAGAAGTTTTGAAAAAAAAGAAAATTGGAATGGTCTTTTAGTTTAAGCTCAGATTAACTTTTATTTGATTTCTATATGTATACACTATTCTTATAAACAGGTGAGTATTATAAAGAAAAAAAAATACGCCTAAAAATTCTCATACGTCACTCTGCTCTCGCGAAATTTGAGCAGAAAATTTGATTCCTCAATCTGCCAATGATGATTTTGCCTTATCTGCTATCTTGAGCTGTGAATAATTTTTCGCGTACGCGAGGAGTCAACAAAAGGAATGAAAATAGCGCAGACCAGTAGAAATCGCCGCGTCCCTTATTCTCCGTACAGTTTTCCCCGGGCTTGGAATAACGCAATTATGTCAAAACTAGACCCACTGATTAGCATCGGGGCTCCCGGTTTATATGGCTGATATGCAAGCGGCGTACCACACCCGGTGCCCCGCCTCCTCTGCGATTTCGGCTCTTCGATTCATAATTGACTTCGCGTGGCCCTCGCGTCGAATTCGCGCCGGATATCATATGGGCGAGGTTGGTTTTACCCGGACGTCAGTCGCTCTTCTCTCTCTCTCTCTCTCTCTCTCTCTCTCTCTCTCTCTTCGTCTCCCCCTCCGTCTCCCTCGCGCGGTTGTCACTGATTTCGGGTGGACGGGCAGGGGGGGGGGCGCTACCAGCTTAACACCCGTGTTTACAAACGAACCCGAGGCTACTGCTTTGTTTCAAAATTCAAAATGACCGGGAAAGTTTTTAACGTGATTTCAAGTCTAGCCGTGGACATCTACGACGAGCTTTCTATTTCAATCGCTGGTTCGACGTTGAATTTGTGGCAGCGCGGCCTTCTTGTTCAAGCATTGCTAAATAATGTGTAGCTTCAAGTATGGAAGTCGTGCGCTATCGGTGCAAGTAATGGTACATTAGACAACAGTTCTTTCCTGTATTTTATACCGCGAGAGCCGAATAATCGTGTTGAAGTAGCGATTCTCAGGATAGGGCGGTGTAAATTACATGCGCGCGTACAAAAATAAGCTAATGATACGAGCGCCGCACGGTTCTCGAGGTTGAAAATAGAAGGCGATGTAGAGATTCGAGAACGATAGACGAGCGCCAAGGAAATCCACGCGATCAATGCTTGAGTCACTTTCGTTCTTCTGGAGTAATAACGTAATTATATTTAATAACTTTTAATAGCTTCCAAATTTTAATGTATTCGTTGATGTTGTACCATTGTGGTATTCCAAACCATTATTTGAATAAATGAAATCGAAATATCATTGCTCTTTGTAAATATACGAAGGGGGCAATTTACTTGTAAAAACTTGTGCATTGTATAGAATTGATTATGTTTGCTTAAAAATAAAAGAAAAAGAATCGAAACTAAAAAAAATAACAAACAAACAAGCGGTGAGTCGGTCGAAAAGAGCCTTTCGCGGGCGCCCATCTCGCTGTGGCGCAAAACTTTTCCCCCGGAACGCTACACATTCGTACAATAATAGCCGTAGCCCTCGGCCACGAGCGTGCAAAACGAAAGGAGTTAGTAAAGGAGGGAGCTGGATCGGCCTACTCCTACCGCCCGCCAACCACGTAATAACTCGTATTGCCGGCAGGTGCGCGAGCCAGCGGTGCGCGCACGTGACGCCGGCTTTGCGAAGCCGCGCGCGCGCACACGCACTCTCGCACGAGTACTCATTATATATATATATATATATATATATATATATATATATATATATATATATATATATATACAGATTTAATCGCTGTGACACAAAAAGTTTCAGTAATTAGCTAATAGCTCACTGCGCATATAACCATGGGCGAAAATGTATGCAGTTCGAAAGCGATGCGAGAAAGAGAGTTAGATAAAGTGAAGGAGTTGAAGATCGACGGAAGAGAAAGCTTGAGAAAAGAGCAAATCTCCTCCTTAAGGGAATCTAAGCCAACGACTTCTTTTTTGCGCAAGAAAAACGCCTGGACTTGACGAAAATCAGCGCTGTTTTCGTTGGCTGCGCGCGCCGACGAGGCATGAGATCTGAAAAAATGTGTAGTATAACACGTTAGCTGTACAGTTTTTCCAACATCAGATAGAAATACTAATCGTGGTCCTGTCCAATAAATTATCAAAAATAAATAACGTAAAAATTATAACGTAAAAAAATATCTCTATTTTCGTAAAGCAATTAAAATTTACGTCATTCCAGAAATTGATTCCTAGATATTAAGGTATCGATCTACATTTAATAAATTAATGCGTTCGTTATGAAATGAAACAGTCTTAAAAGCTCAAAATATATCAAATAAAATCTTCTAGCAAAATTGTCAAAAGTATATAAAACCATAATAAAATCAAACTGTATCAAAGTTTTGTTATAAAACTTACAAATAATTTTAAACTAAAGACGACCTATTCGGCTTATCAGTAAAAAAATATGTTTTGTTCTTCGACCTTCTGTGATAAGTTGGTTTCAATATAATAGTATAACAATGTGCACGAGAATATTTTTCTCGATAATAAAATATTTTGATGTTAAATAAGTTCAGACATACTCTAAATGAATAAAAATAAAAATTCATAATGAATGTTCCTCACACAGCAAAATTTTGTGAACAACAAGGTCAGCGTTATAACTCTATATCGAGCATAACAAATACAATTCTTAAAAAGAGTTTAGTTTCAGGATGCTATTAAAAAATCAAAATAAAACCAAAATGTAAAATTTTTATAAATTTTATTAATGTTAGAACTAAAATAAATATAATCTCGCAATAAAATATGAAAATTATAATCAAACCGTAATCAAAGCAATAATTAATCGAAGTCACGCTGTTGTTTAGGAAATATTTTTCAATAGAATTCTTTGATTATACGAATTGTAATTTTCTTATAAATTTACAAAAAATGTGAAACAGATTAATTTCAATATATTTTTTCTAATTAAAGTTATTTCATCCATATTATTACTCGAAGATTCACATCGGTTTATCACGCTATAAAAAAAATCAAGTGGCCCGTTGAATTACTGACGAGCTCAGCATATATAACTTAGTGAAAGATTTAATCTTTTTTGATCGCAAGTATCAAGGCCTTTTCTACAATTTGATTTTGATAAGGTTTTCTTAACTTTTGGCATTTTTTTACTAGATTTTAGTTAAGAAATTTTATATTACAGTTTTATTTTGATTTCTGCATAGCCGTACAGCGAAATCTACTAAACTACTTCTTTTCGAATCCTTTGCTTTATTAATATAGAATTTGAGTTTTTAGTTATACTATTTATATAAATTAATTATTATTTTATCTAACCTAATCGATGTTTAATTAGTCTGTAGCGATATTTTAATTAAGTTAAAATTGTTGAAGAAAAGAAAAATAAAAAATAGAAAGAAAGATTATCCTTTAAAAACTAGGATTAAAGAAAGGAAAATCAGATGAAAAGAAAAATTTAAATGAAGAATTTAGTGAAGATACGAATGGAAATTAAGAATACTTTTTAGTTAGAAAAAGGAAATAAACGAAGAATACTTATATTTCACTGCTGAATGTTTATTTGAAAAGTATGCTTTAAATATTTATTCAATAATATTAAATACGGCTTATATTTTATTATAACAATCAATAAATAAATAATAACTTTTTTGAATTGATTTATTGAACATATTTTAAAAAATGTATAAATTTTATTTTGTTCAGTTTATAAACGTTGAATACGTAAGCAACTGGGACTTATTTATTTGAATTTCAATGAAAGTCTGTATGGATTTCATATTAAGATTGTGGCCAAATATTGGTATTAATATATTCGGATAATAGAGAACCTTATCATTACCAGGATTCTTAACAGTGAAAAAATGTATAAGAGAGTGTATCATGACAATGGCTCAAATATATATATATATATATATATATATATATATATATATATATATATAAAGAGCATTGCAGCGGGTCTCTCGTGAAGCTCAAAAGATTGAATAAGCTTCGTGAAAATTAAAGATTGCACGATGTGACAGGATGGGCCGAGAGGGAGGGGTTGAAGAGCGCAGTTCATATAAAAATGGCATTTGCCATAGAAGGAAAAGAAGGATCGGCTCGTGATTGACTTCGTCGACCGGAAAAAGTGAATCTCGCGCATATGATGTACTGTATCCATGTTTAAGGATGAAAAAGGTGAGATACTTATAATATATGTCTAGAGAGAGATAGAGGAAGAGAAAGTAAGAATGAGAGAGAGAGAGAGAGCGAGAGAGGGAGGTGGGAGAAGAAGAAAAAAGCAAGCGAGTATCTCTGATGTTCACTCAACACCCTTCTCTACCTCTCTCCTTTTTCGCTCTAACATCAAGCACGCAGTCGCGACATCCGTCGCGAAAATGGCCCGCACGAATCCTCCTTTATATTATCGCGTATATATATATGCGTTCTCATTTCGGCTTTTCGCGCCAGTTGACCAATTATTATTCGCCAGCTTCCCGTTGTTTTTTCATTCTTTTCTCGTTAGTTGCCTACAGTTATGCGCTTTATGCGAGCAGCTACAACGCATGCACAACTACATACTTCATCATCGAAAGGAGCGTCTAAAGTTGGCTTCCTCTTTACATACCAAATACTCCCCGTCTTTCTCTGTCTCTTGATACCCCCCCCCCCATCTCTCGCTCACTGCTCCAAGTCTGACGCTCAATATTTCCAATGCTGTGCGATGAATTTCGATGTCGAATCTTTTGCGCAAGAATTCGCGCTTTTTATCAGTCCATGCTTTTGATACGTGGTGCATTGTATGCACACACGCGGGCGCGCGCACGCACACACATGAACACACATGAGATACGAGAGAAATACAGAATGCGTTTGTTCGAACTTAACAATGAAATATTTTTCGACGCGCAAATGAACGATATATAGAGCACAAAATCCACTAGAACTGAATATTGCCAAAATATCCGTATAAAAGATCATAATCCGATTTGAAAATATTATGGATTTTCAATTTTGCGCAATTCGATAAGTCCTATCAGAGGCATTGTAAAAATATCGTTGTATTTAAAGCCTATTATGAAGAAACGTTGAAGTAGATTATTTTACAATGAACAGTATATTTAGAGAAATAGATTTTGAATAGAAAGAAAAAAGAAGTAAGATTAACGTTTTGTTCAAATTGGCCTATTAAAAATATTAATTCAATTAAATATAATTTATATATTATCGGTTAATCTTGTAAAATAAAGAAAAAAGTCATTTGTATTATTCTGTCAATAATTCGGCGCTCCAAAGAAAACGTAGGCTTCGCATATGTAATAGTAAATTTTTTGTCCCCTCCAGTCTCAGAAAATAAATTTAGTAGCCGCACAAATGAAATTTGCAGGAGTAAATTATATGAATAACAAACAGCCCCGAAGAAATAAAAGACGAAACGTCTCGGGCAAATAAAATCTCTTAATGGATATTTTTATACTGCGTTCGTAAAGAGATTGCTTCGATGCGCAATAAACACTAAAATCATGTAGAATCTGAAACAGGCTTAAATTACCTCAAATCCATGCCCGTCTCGAGTCCCACGAGTAAGAGTTTCCCCGCGCGTCCGTGCAGTTCTTCACTCGCTCACCTTTTCCACTTCCCCACCGTTTCTTCCTACTACATCATCGTTTTCTCCTCGTACTCCCTTTGATCTTATTATTATTTTTTCGCTGCCCTTTTTCGGTCTCCACCTCTCTCTCTCTCTCTCTCTCTCTCTCCCTCTCTTACTCGGCCCACTTCTTTATTTCGAGGTGACGAGAAAACTTCAAGCCAAAAGTGAAGGAGTAAATATTAATTTTTCCGACGCCATGTCTCTTAAGAAAAACTCGCAATTTGTTTGTTTTCCCAGATAATTAAAGTTTGCACTTGGAGGATAGTAATTTTATCCTCCACCGTCTTCCCCTCTCGATACAAAGGACTTTTAATATTTTTAAACAATCTCTGTTTGTTCCCGAACTTGATTAAACAAAGCTAAATAGCATTATCCAGCTCGGAAAAATGAATTTTTTTTGTACAAAAAGATTTAATAAACGCTTTGATATTGACGTCATTTTTTAATGCAGGAAAAAATAGAAAAGAAACTCTGGCGTAGAATATGATGAATTTAAAATGTTTTTGTAAATCATACAGATTTATCAAACTTCTCTTTTACAAGAGAATTTTTCTCGCGGTTCTGGATGTTTATGGATTTATTTGTAATCCTAACTTTCTTCATAATTCTATCAGATTCTATAAAAAATTGATTCAGAAAATTCACGTACAAAGATATTTAAGAAATAACGATAGACAATAAAATTTGGAATAAATAACATTTAAACTATATATGGCTAGTAGAAAACGAAATTTGTGCGCCCATACAGCGACTACTTTTCGCTATAAAAAAAAAAAAAACAAGTATAAATTCTAAAAAGGCGCACTGCGATTATTCGTTAGAAATCGCAATTGCTTGCTTACTTCTAGAATATATATTAATATCTCAGTGGGAGAAAAAATATACTGTATACCGAAGCACAAATAGACAAAGAGCGGTTCGACTTGTTTACGCGTTTTGAGAGAGGAAAATAGGAAGGATATATATATATATATATATATATATATATATATATATATATATACATATATAAAGCACGTTAACCGAGTGAAATGAGAAGAGAGGGGGCAAAGGGACGAGAGAAATGGAGGGAGTGGAAGAGAGAGAGAAGGAAAACGAATGTCGTTATATCGTCAGCTGTTCTGCAAGCGACAGGCTATTGTTTTCAGGATAAGCCGTTTTTATTAAGCTGAATAATTATTCGGACGTCAAGCTTCGACGAGACCGTCGAGACAGCGTGGCGCATAGAAATTCATGGCTCTCTTCCAAGTTCTTTATGCCTCATACCTCCTCCCTCGCCGATTCTCACCGATATTTTCTATATCAGCATAATTGTGTAGTAAATTTAAAATAAAAAAAAAAAATAAAATAAAAAAATATCATTCCAGTCGTGGATGTAGTATTATTCCTTTTTAAGACGTTTGATTGCTATTTCTCGGTGATCCGCGTACCAATTGGAAAAATTGACTAAAATCCTAATAAATAATTCTGAATAAAAGGTTGACGAAATTACGCTGAATAATAAGTAATGTTGAAATAGGAACATAAAAGAATTATCTAATGATGTGCATTAAGTTTATGGTCTTTTGTTAAGATGTGATTGAAGCCTCAATTTTGTTTGATAAAAAATAAAAAAAAAAGAACGCACGTATTTTAGCCATGTCAAAATATTTTGATAAAAAATAATAATAGTTAACGAAAAAAGAAACGGTATAACAATGGATGTTCGGATCGTTATTAGCGATGTTTCAAGAAAAATTGACTGCTTCATATTGGAAACGGGGTTTCAAAAGCCTTGGATGAATAAAATCCGACTATAACATTGAATTGCATATAAGCCTGAAAACAAAACGGGGAAAGCCGAGGAGAGCGGAAACAGATGCTTTTCTTATATACAGCCACTATATCGACGGTGTATTAAAGCATCTTTGAGAATCCCGACACTTTTCTATACGGGTCGAAGAACATTTTTTTTTAATTGGCCGTTATATCGCGACAGTGAATTCCAACGTCGAAATATAATTCGTTCCCGTTTAAAACTTTAGCTCCTCGAAGCTATCTTGAGCCGTGCCCGCGACCAACCCCCCTCCCGCCCCGCTCTCTCATCCCTTCCTATACCGTAACGGCTGTTCTCAAGTCTTTATTAGCAAAAGAGAGGAATGCGCGCGGCTCCTTTATTCCTTTGTTTCGGATTATGGGGCAAGAACAGGACACGGAATGGAGTTTAATGCTTTTACCGGTCGGAAGGTGGGGAGGGGGGGAGGGGCGCCTTTGTAAAAAGTCTATTATTAAAGCCTATTACAAAGATTCAAGCGCGCTCATAGTGCTGCGAACATTTCTCCTTTTTGCCCCCCCCCCGCCGCCCTACACGGCCCACGCAATCTCTTGACCGGGCGCTGTGTATTGCAGATGTATTGCTTTTCACGCTGCTCAAACTTATTTTTCAGGAATAGTTTTATGCAAGCTTTTTATATACCGAGAAAGGAAACATCGAGTAAACTTGAAATCAAGAAATTTTTGCTTTTCTATTATTCATTTGTATAGTAAATTTATTTTTTCTATTATTATCTTAAATATTATTTCATTTTGTAAAAATCAATCTGGTGAAAAAATATAAAAAAAAACAAAGTAACCAATGGAATTCATGTTGTAGTAAATGAAATTGCTAAATGTAAAATTAAATAAATCATGATCTATCTACATATATATATATATATATATATATATATATATATATATATATATATATATATATAATTATAATCGACAGCTATATCGTTATAATTTTTAATTTAATTTTTAATTTAATTTTTATTTTAATTTTGATTTTATTTTTATTTTTATTTTTAGATTGAATTGATTGGACTGTAAGACCAATAAAAAATATTTATTAATTTATATATATAATGGACTGATTTTTTGCAACGCACATACTGTGGTTGAAATCACATACACATATTAACATTATAATATTAGTAGTCGCTCATATATGCCAATCAATCTACCTGTACTACAATCTACCTCCCTCTCTCTCTCGCGCTCTCTCTCTATCTCTCTTATTTCTCCATAGGCTCATTAAAAATGTGCTCATAGAAAAACAAATTCCCGTTATTATTATTCTTCTAGATGTAACGAGATGAGAAGAAAAAACATCAGAAGAGAGAGAGAGAGAGAGAGAGAGAGGAGAGAGAGAGAGAAAGGGGGGGAAAAATATATAGACAGTGAGATAAAGTGGGAGAGAGAGATAGGGAGGAAAAGAGGGAGATAATACAGCAAATGGGCAAAAGGTAGCGCGCTTGAGCGGACGAAAAGGCAACCGGCGAACAGCCAATCAAATAAAGTAGTCCGGAGGTTACTTTACCGGATGCAAATCCAGCCTCTCTCTATCGCCCCCGCTCTCTCACTCTCACTCTCACTCTCTCTCTCTCTCTCTCTCTCTCTCTCTCTCTCTCTCTCTATCTTTTCTGTTCTTGCTTTTCCCAGAGCGTACGTAGCCCCCGGCGCAGGACAGCAAACCCACAGCTAATACCGAAATACCTCGTATTGTTCCGCGCTACACCCTTTCCAATCTCGATACGTCCTCGTACGTCCCTCGTGCTCGGCGTGACGCGTATTAGGGGTTTTCTCTCTCTCTTTTTTTTGTGATAGAAAGAGCGAACGAACGAGAGAGAGAGTGAGACAGGGAGAGAGAAAATCAGTGTAGGACAGAAGTACTTGGAGTCGGTTAGAGGCCAGGCGAGAAGAGGAAGTAGAGAGAATCGCCTTTGGCCTTTGAAAATTCACTCGTGCGATTAAATATTCTATCAAATTACGGATAGCCTAAGCGGGGGCTCCTGTTTGCGAGAGTCTCTTAGGATGATTGCTTTTTAAATTCTAAGCCGAACGCTCGTGTTCGTGGTTCTAGAATATATTTATATATATATATATTTTTTACCTCTACCTCCTCTTTGATAAGCTGAGTTTCACAATTTATTCCCAAAAGTGGAAGGCGCACCACAGCTGCATCGACTGTGATCAATTGGCATAAGACGAGAGAAAAGTTCAGGGGCATGATTTATTATTTTATTACGATGTGGATAAACGACTTTATTCAAAACATAATCGAAGCACAACTGTGTGATTTTGGTATATAATTCGGTATTAAAAAAAGACCATAGCATTCATCAATTCCAATTTCTGCGAATACTATTTCGTTGTGACAGGAGAGAAGTATCTTCAATAATTTAAATATGTTATATTAAACTTGATACTCACTTGTTCATACCGTGTTAATGACATTTTGGTCGTATCGAAAATGTCAAATTTAAGAACAAATTAAATTCTGATCAAACTTTTGCATAAAAACTATCCTCTAAAATCAGAGTAATTCTGCAACGTCGTATATTACTTTAATTTAATTTCAAATTAGAGCTCAAATAAGCCGTTCGTAATTTATTTACTAGGAACAGCGAAGACTAGAAAATAATACTTGAAACCAAAAGCCAGTGAAGAATCTACCGATTCTAAAATTAAAACAAAGTCTGGCACAAGGATAAGAAGAGAGAGAGAGAGAGAGAGAGAGAGAGAGAGAGAGAGAGAAAGAAAGATAGCGACGCGAGAAAAAACACCCTCGATTCGATCGAGCTAGCGCTCGAATTTATTAAACCGCGGTGACAAATGACGTTTCCCCTTTCTTCACCGTCCCCCGACAGCCTTCGACAACCGCGTTGGTCTTCCTTTCCCTCCCTTTCTTTCTCTCTCTCTATCTCTCTATCTCTATCCACGCTTTAAATCAAGCGTGCGTGCTGCGCGCATGTGCAACACCGGCCGCCCGTGTCCCGACGACGACGCCCGGTGACTCGCCAATTACGAGGGGTAATGAAAACAAATCGGTACATCTGTACCGACGACTGTTCCTCTCCCTGTCTACCCCGCCCCCAACTCACCAACTCCGAACTGCCGCACCATCGGTATCTCTTCCGTTCAATTTTCCGTCGTGTCACGGCGACACCTGTTTGATTCCCCGCCCCCTCCCACACCGATTGCCACTTTTAACCTTTCCTCTATTTGTCCATTTCGGCGATCAATTTTCATTGGCCCGTGCCGTATCCGTCTCGCCCTCTCGCCCTTTTAAATCTCCATCCACCCCCTCCCTCGCCTACAACCTGTCTTCGGATAAATGAAGCCCCCGGAATCCAGGGCGGCTTTTTCACTTTGTTCCGACGCTTTGCCGGAGAGTTTTCTCTAACGCGCCTCAAAGGATATTTAGTAAAGTGAAAACGTTGCCGCCTTAAGCTTTAATTGGCGCTTAACTCGATGCCTAACCTTTCTCTCGAGTTTCTCGTTCCGGATAAATTCAACTGAAAGCCACAGTTTTCAATCGATCGCATCGACTAAATCTACTGTAAAGGCTTGCTGTTCCTATGCCAGTGCCGTGCTATTTTTTCAATTACTTTTTTAAACCAATCGATTAAGTAAATTAAAAAGATTTTAAGAGGACCAAAAATTGATAACATTTATAATTGATTGATTGAAGAAAACTGCAATTGTATTATTTGTTTCTACACTTTTTGATATTGTGTCTTTCTATCAAAACGAAATTGTGATGATAATATTAAAATGTCTGCCAAAAATTGACCTATACTACTTCAAACTATATATATATATATATATAGCGAGGCTTCATTAAGCACCCAAAGAGAAAGTCGCGGAATATTTATCGGAAGTCCAATCTAAGCTGACGAAATCGCTAAAATCTTTGGATTCTCATGTTATTCACAGAGACCGCGAGAGGGAATAGGACGCGGCTCGTCCTGGCTCGAGCATAAATAACAATCGAGCAGGATTATTTTGCACGGGCTCACAGTCGCGTGTGCCGCGGCTCGCGCTCGCCTCGCCCATGCCGACGCGCATGCAGTGATGAACGACTTTTCTTCCTCTACGTCTTGGCTCTCCATGGGCTTTAGTCCGCCAACCCCTAGCCCACCTCCCTTAGATCCTACGGTCACCCATCTGTTACTCAGGGCTGGCTTTGCCCTTATTTTTTCTCATCCATCCTCGGGTTTGCCTTTTACCTATTCGCTCGCTCCCGATTTCACTCTCTTCACTGACTTCGAATGAGAGCGTGCGGAAGCCCATCGACTTTTAATTCTACCGAGATAGAGAGAGAGAGAGGGAGGGGGAGAGGGGTATAAAGAAAGAAAGAGAGAAAATACACCATAGGAAATTCTCTTTTCTTCATCTTGAGCGATTTCAAGGCTTTACCGTTACTACCTATACCCCCCCCTCTCACTCTCTCTCTCTCTCTCTCTCTCTCTCTCTCTCTTCATCTCTTCCTCTCTCTCTTCTCTCTCCCTCATCGCTTTGATCAAGATGAGAAAAAGATATACAGTAGCGAAATTTCGTAGTGTTTCATTTTAGGATATCTTATCGATAGATCTCGGAATAACTGAGGCGATAGTATGGTATAAATTCAATATTGTTCAAAATGTAATTCTTTTAAAAACCAATATAATATTATTCATAAAACAATATATTTTCTTTACATCAATTGACAATTGAAAAAATGATTCAACATTTCTTTTCTTTTTTTAATAATATTTATACAATTAGAAATACAATGTCAATAAATGCGTTCGGATATCGCTGTAATTCATCATTATACCTAATTAATATAAAATAAAATATTCAACGAAGAAGGAAAACGAATGAGAATTTCGTATTTTAGTATAGCTATAAAGATTTACGGCTTCGTAAACATTCGCGACTTACACATGTATAAAAACTATAAATCTAAAAAATATCTAAGAATGTTAAATTTTGCATTAAATAGTTAAGGAGCGAGAGGAAATATGGGGGGAAAACAGTGGGGCACGTCTACTATAAGCGATTACAGTAAGCAAAAAAGCAAACAAAACAGGTAGACAATTAGCTCGCATTACTTTTTTATTCAAAATCGGATGTGGAAAGCGAAAAGAGAAAAACGCCATCTTTCTCTACATCGCCCTCGTCTTTTTTCCTTCAAAATAAAAATCCAACTAAACGTTGAGTTACTTCGCTGTACAGTATCAAGTTATAATTAGTTTACAAGTTTCCATTGTTGAAGTCTTAATAGAGATCAATTAATAATAGAAAAGAACGTTGTTTAGGTAATCTTCTTTTACATTTTATCTCGCAAAAAGGGGGGTGGGAGGACTCATTTACAAAATAAATTAATAAATAACAACTCAACTCCCAGCTTTTGCCCGAACGACGAGGAGCCTCGGATCCTCGTCCCTCCTTTCGGGCATTATCTCTCTATTTCACATGGTTTAAATAATTAAATTAAAAAAAAAAATTAAAAAAAAATTAAAAATAAAAAATCAAAGAAATTAAGAACGACAGAAAGTGGGAGAGAGCTAGGTTTTTCTAGCTAGAGGAAAGCAGGGATGGAAACTAAAAAGAATAACGCAATTACAGAATTGCCTTAAAAATTATGCACATTTTTCGAGAGAGTTCCGTTCATCGCTTCGCGTCGACGCTTTTATGTCGATCGATATAGTGCAAGACCAGCAGCCACTTCTCTCTCTCTCTCTCTCTCTCTCTCTCTCTCTCTCTCTCTCTCTCTCTCTCTCTCTCTCTCTTTCTCTCTCCCTCTTCCTTTCTCGAGCCGTCCTCGTCCTCGTCCTCGTCCCCGTCGTCGTCGTCCGTCCACGCCGACAAAAGGAAAGATATATCGTATAAAAATGCAGCGCTCTCTCGCCACCTGCGCCCCGGGGCCCCCCTCCTAGCAGTCGGCGCTCGGCTCGCTCGCCGTCGCCTCTGCCGCCTCTGCCGCCTCCGTCGCCTCTGCCGCCGCCGCCGTCGCCGTCGTCGTCGTTGCCGTCGCCTCCGTCGCCGCTGTTGCAGCCAGCGCGTCCTCCGTGGACTCGATCACCTCGAAGCTCTCCGAGGACGAGGCCTCCCTCAGCGAGATGATCTCGACGCTCGGGGTGGTCTCGGTACCGTAGTCGCCGCCTACGGGGCTCGCCGTCTCGATGCTGGCGGTGCCGACGCTGGGAGTCGTCGCGACCGCTAGGCTGATCGAGGACTCGCTCGAGACGGGCGTTATCGCCGTCTCGGAGATGGGGGTCGAGGAGGCCGTCGTCGTCTCGGTCGAGGGTGCTGCAAAAGATTAAGAGGTGGTTGTTTTTATTAATTTTTTTCCTCAGTCCAGTTACAGTTAACAGTTAGTTATATAGTACAGGATTAGATTGCATTTCCATAGATTATCGTATTGATATTGTTTCGAGTTTGAAATAATGGATATATTGAGATACATTAAGTTCGGTGTTTTGTGCCAGCTATTTATGATTCACGAAAAGGCGCGTACGTTTTCTATTACTTACTTTTCACGATAAATATTAGTAATATTATATTCGTTATTGTGTACACGAGCACTCATGATTGGTTTTTTGTTTATTAATTTACTTGTTACATTTCGAAATAAAAGCGGTATGTTAAAGGGTAAAAATTAAATTGGCAGCCCTCACCAACTCCAATTGTTTAACACAAACGCTTTGGCAGCTTATTATTTTATGTTAGACTAATAATTTATATAAGTAATATAATCCACAAATGACATGATAGCGGTAAGTTGAAATTACCACATTCCAAAAGTTCACAAACAAAACTTTCCAAATTCATTTGTTCATAATGTAAAAAAATTGATTGGAAATTCCAATAAACCAAATAATTCGTCAAGTTTCTTTTATACATTTTTTTAAATATGTCTATGTTTCATGGTTGGTTATTTCAATTTTTCCAACTAATATAATAATATACAAGATCACATTCATCGACAACAAATCAAAACTATTATTAATTTTATTAATAAAAGCTTGGAATGATCAAGTGCTTCCTTGCCGCTATCATTTTTGCTTCACCGATTAACAGATTGTCAAATGAAATTGTCAAAATTTATTCGATTCCTGTTCGTTTTATTCAAGGCAATCTCAGTCGAGTAAGTATTCCTCAACCGGGCAGGCCTCATTTCCAGTTTCTCCAATAGAAATTGTTTGGCAGAAGAAGTGTCACGCGACTACCTCCCCCCCCCCCATCCACCCAAAAAATTGAAAATACCCCCATCATTGCCACCGAACCGCACTCGTATCTTTTGCGCGGGACCTTATACTACCTGTAACCCCCGCCCCCCCCTCCCGCCCCGACTAATTAATACGCGAATTCGCTCGTTACCCCGGCGCGCCCGCAACAACGCCGTATGTGCGCATCGCGCAGCGTCCGTTGCGATAAAATATCACTCTCGTCTCTTTTACACGGTCTCTGTGCCCGCCCCGTACCCCCCCCCCCCCTCAACCCGCCACGCATCATTGATGCGCAAACAACCGAGAGCGAAACGGAGACACGGGCTCGGGTGGGGTTGGGGTAGAGCGAGAACGAGGGACGACCGAGAGAACCGCGGCGCAGCGCGCGCCGTCCGCGCCGAACACAATGCTGCAAAGTCGCGCTTTGATGTAACCGCAACGTGGGTGGGGATACGGAGGTGGGGGTCGGGGCAGTAGAAGAGAGGATGGGGCGCGAGCTTGCGGTCGGTGTCGAAAAGAGCCACCGCCGCCGTTCCCGCCGCTCGCTCTGCCTTTATACACTCGCCCGATGCTGCTCTTCCGATGCTTTGAGTTTCGTTTCTCGCGTTACACGGTGGCGCGTGCAAGTACGTCCTCCCCCCCCCCCCTCGCCAACGCCTGTGCGCGCGCGTGCGCGCGCGACTCTGTTACAGTCCCGTGGCGCGGACCGACACAATTCCGGGCGTTGTCGATGGGAAAGATTTGGACGAGTGGGAACGTGGGGCGGCAAAAAAAGTTTCCAAGGACCCAAGGTGGACCCCGACACGATCTTAGAAGTTAATGCTTAATATATAAGGTAATATATTAAATACTTCTAAGACCGAGTCAGCACCTTCTCTTAAATCTTAAAATATAGATCTTTTTCGCCGAGATTGTCCCGATTATCCAATTATTTTCACGTGTTCATTAGTTAATTTTAATTATGTCAAATGATCAACGACCTCGCAGCAAGCTTGGTATGCGTGGGATCTTTTGGAATCACTCGTTACGATACCGACAATGGGGTTTCGAAATTCCAAATACCAGATCCGAAATGAAGGGCATAATTTAAAAAATTGAAAAAACTAACATTAGCCTTAAGGCGCTTCCAATTGGAAAAAATGTTACATTTTTAAATGGATTTTAAATCACGATAAATTTTTGAATACTGATTCATGTACATATCATCTAAATCTTACATAATAGTTCATCAACTGAACTGAAACTGTCAAGCTTAACAGACTGCGTATTGATCAGAAACATTTTCTTTTAGTAATAAAACAATCCTTCATAAATAATCATTCATTTTTCATGAATTTCAAATATTGCAGGACCTTATGACTACGTGTGTATTAGTGTGAAATTATAATTTTTATAAAACAATTATTTTTTCTTTAATTTTATTATTTTACCTAGTTCTTGAATAAATCTTGACCTAAATCTGCATACTTAATGTATTTTATGTAATTTGCTTGTCGATGGTAAGGTTGTCTCAATATCGACGTAGTCACCTTGATTTACGGTGAGTTTTATTCAATTTTAGGATTTATGAATTTTGTTAATTTACAGTCACGTTTAACGTCGATTATACAGTAACTCACCGCTGGACGATTCTCCTCCGTCCTGCTGGGCTTGGAAGGCGGCACCGCCACCGGCGCCCTGGGCGGCGAACTGTCCCAAAGCGCCGGGCAGGCTCTCGAGCCGCGACAGGTCGCTAATGTAGTCTTGCTGGGTGCGCTCTTCGTCCAGCCTCGCGGCCGCGGCGGTCGACTCCTGCGATTGCTGGGCCTGCTGCTGCTGCTGTTGCTGCTGCTG
Source organism: Sycobia sp. Sy_11 (assembly GCA_018907035.1). NCBI lineage: Eukaryota > Metazoa > Arthropoda > Insecta > Hymenoptera > Epichrysomallidae > Sycobia > Sycobia sp. Sy_11. The sequence goes on from JACCIC010000075.1 coordinate 472,944, forward strand.
CTGCTGCTGCTCGGCAGGGGCGGCCGCGGCGCCACCCTGGGCGGTGGCCGGGGTCGCGGACCCGGTGGCAGCCGCGGCCGCGGCCCCCGCCGCCCCGCCGGGCTGCACGTGGTTGCGATAGATGAGCTGCTGGAGCTGCGCCTGCTGCAGTATCATCGGCAGCTCGTAGTGATGAAAGAAGTAGAGCATCGAGTGCTGAAACAGGCAGAGAGACAGAGATACAGAGGGTTAGAGGTTGGGCTCTTTTACGCGAGTGTCGCTTGGAACCAAAAATTGAAGAAGAGGAAAAATAATGATTCTATTGTAAATGTTAAAACTTCGAAAAGTATCCAAATTGTGGTTGTATGTTATTAACTTATTTCGTAAGATTATTTTACAAATAGCGTACGATTGCTTTCGACGTGGTCTATATCTGTATAAAAATAACAATGTAACAGGTACACAATTACCCAAGTATTATCACAATACATCCAATTAGTTTTTATAATTACGCCAGATCAATTTTTAAAGATGTTTGATTATTTGATCTGTGAAATATTTATAATGTGCGTTTGCATACTAGAAGACCATGATTTTCACATAAGACTCGAACATAACCGATATAAAAAATAAATCTTCTGTATAATATATCACGGGTGTCCCAATGCTCATTTACATGGAATATATTATAAAAATAGCCTAGAAAATATACATATCAGTTCATCTCTGGTGTCTTATTCATTCGTTATAACGCACTGAGAAAATATTTTAGAATCAATTAAATTTGCGTTTAAATTGTTTAACTGAAATGTTTCATGGAATATTGATAAGCTATATGCTGCATGCAACGACAATGACATTCATATAATTAAGCTTTTCTTGGAACGCATTTATAGCTTCTGAGAATAATCGAAGATTTTCATTGAATCTAAGCAGTTTTTTCCTCAGCGTTAAGTTGGACTACCGCTTGGACCGATCAACCGGACGAGCAAGCACGCCAGAGATCGAATAAGTCATCCGAAAATCGAAGGCTTGATAAATCAAGGGCCACACTCTCCCGCTCTTTCTCTCTTCCCCTCCCTCCCTCCCGCCCTCTCGGCGAAATTGGATCCGGGCACGTGTATCGGCGCCTCAAGAAAGCGGAGTCAGAGTCGGATGGTTCAGTTAGTTGATCGTGGGCGGGGGGGGGGGCTATCATTTTTCTCGTTAAAATCTCGACTCTCCCGCAGTCCTCCTTCGCTGCCAGAGGCAGGGTCACGCGTTTAAACGAGCCCCGGGCGTGTAAGAAATTGGGAGGGGGAGAGGCTACTTTGCCTATAAGCCACCTAATTTACCGAGGGCGATAATCTCGTATTGGTTAAATTTTAGAAGATAATGCACTGCCGACTGGATAACCAATTACGTAACAGTTTTTTTTTTCATAATTTTTTTTTTATCCTAAGATTGCAAAAAGCCAATAACTTTCTAATGTTGTTATATACACAATCGATACTGTTTTTACGAATTACTTTACTACAAGTCTCATGGTCTACGAGCAAATTTGTTCACTATTTTTTTATCTATTAAACGAGATTTACTTTTTAAACCTTTTATCCAGATAAGACATGGCTTTCGCTAAATCGCTACACTGAATTACAGCTCTGAAAGCAGGTGCAGAATCGGGGAAAAGTTTTTCAATTTCTTTAAAGTCAGTCACGATAATTAGCGGCCCGGGCTAAAAGAAGCACCCGGGAACTTCGTGCGCCCGATCAGATAACGGAAGAACCAACGACGAGAAACCTCGTAGCTGTAAAATGAACTGTCGTGCGAATACATTCATTGAATAATAATTCACGAATTGGAGATACTGCCCACGAGCAATCCAATACTGGAAAACTAAAAATATTTTTTATCTAGTTGGGTCGAAATCGTAGAATTCAAAACTTCGTCTATACTCTTGTTACAGATATTCTAAAGCATAATAATATTTTCGGTAACATAATTTCGTTTATTTAGAAAAATGATTTTCAATTTAGTATTTTGAATTTATACGTCTAATTAATTACATGCTTTAAAATTAAAATTAAAGATATTAATTGTAAAGGAAAGAATTTATTTTAAATAGTTACTTAATACTTCTGTTTGTTTCAATCACGACTAAGGTTTCAATTTTTTCAAAGCAAATTTTTTCTTTGTTTATTTGCGCAATTCTATATATCTATATACAATATATTCTAAAACTTCTTTTTATATGTATACGATATATTTTACAAACCAAACTCGGATATTTGCTTGAATTTAATAAAATATTTTATTTGTACGGCTTTATATAAATAAATAAAGTATCTTGATATGAAAGTATAGAAATTCATTACCAATTAAACTTTCACGATTTACTCATTAGGCTAGAATCGCAGAACGGCAATTGAGACGCATTCTCAGAGATTTCGCTGATCAATTTTTTGCCGCTTAAAAGTTACAGATCCTTTTAAGAAATAATCCAATTATACGAATAACTTTTTCATTCTTAAGAAAAAAAAAAAAAAAAAATAAAAATAACAAGAAATGTTAGCCACTAATCAACAGATTCAAAAGTATCAGAGATTGGAGTTCACCGTACATTTTGAATTTCCATTAATATATCAGCATCGACCGACAAAAAAAACAAACGAAAGACCATATACTATCTCCGGCAGAGAGAGAGAGAGAGAGAGAGAGAGAGAGAGAGAGAGAGAGAGAGAGAGAGAGAGAGAGAGAGAGAGAGTACAAGAGAGAGGCAAGGGAAGCTTAATTGCGAGTCTGTCCGGGCGTGCGCGACGGAGATTTCGCGGCCGCAACAGCCGGGGCGCCAGCTCTCTATCGGGGGCCAGCGAATTTATATGGAAATTCGCTAAATTTAACCCCTCCCCCCCGTCTTTCCGCTCTTTTTCTCCCGATGCGGCTGCGCGCCGATGATCGGATAGGTATATATATCGGAACGGGAGGGGAGAAGGGGGACTGTGGATAGCCTCGGACAGCGGCTCCGGGAGCGGGAAAAATTTAACCATACGGTTGACGAGGGAAAGGGTGTCGTGTGATATCGATATAGCTCTAATTCCAGGTGCAGGGAATTGTTCATTAGCATATATGTGACTCTCTGTTTTTCTGCCGGGGGAGGGGAGGAGGAGGAATAATTACCTCCTTACTCTTGAGGATTAGTTTTTTTTTTCTTCTTTTCTCATCGGTACCATCTATTTCACTAGGGTCGGTGAAACAGCGTAAAATCAAAATTACATTTTTAAACAAACGTATCTTCAAATGTACCCACCGCCGCTCCATATTTTTATATAATTCAAAAATGTATACTGATGTACGAACGATTTTTCCGGAGGCAGCTTCTAAACGTAACTTTTGTATTATATTTACGGCTGACAGACGAGTATTTATATTTATTAACAAGCACGGCTAATGTAATACTACATAAACAATGTTCTCGAAGCATTTGTAAATTTATAAAAAAAAACAAACAAACAAACAAACTGCATTCTGTTGATTTAATATTCTATCTTTCAGGATGCGAAATTTCCATTGCAATTTCTACAAAATCACGTATCTGCCTAACTCAAAGCCGTCGTTTGATTTTAAAAAATTCAAGTAAAATTATTCCCCGCCTCTTACGAATAAAGAATAATAATAACCTCTGTATAATAGCGTAATTTTCTATTTGTCCGTCGTCTCTCTAAAGAAGTCTATATATATATTAAACGACTTTTTGTTTGGTTTTCTTTTTTTTTTTTTTTGTCGCCCATACGTCTTACCTCATAAATGCTCCTGTTACATTATACATAACGTCCCGGGAATTTTTATTTTCCGCTCGATTTTTCGGCTGCGAGGGCGCACCGGAAGAACGGAGAGGAGGAGGAGAGAATAAAAGAAACCCAACAGCTGTCGAACATGAACTGTCGAGTGATCGATCGTTACGGGGGAAGGGGAGCGGCGGAAAAATATCAGCGAAGGGTGTCGAAGTGAGATACCCTTCTTCTTCTTTTTTTTTTTTTTTTTTGTTTGTATTTTTTGTTTTTTATATCGCAGAATATCGAGTGCTCTAAGGCCCACAAGATATATTCCGCCGGCAGAATCGCCCCCGCCGCACTGTGTCCTTAGAATTACTCGAAGAGTGCTAGTGGGCGATTGATTACTTCTCGTTTGCCACCGTGGGAAGCTGCTGGCGAAAAATTGGCGATTGAGAGACCGATTTTGCGATCACCGATGGTTTTTTTATTATTTCTCATTGCCATTCGATTATCATTAGAATCATTGATTGATAGTAAGATCGGACACGTATATGTGCCAAGTAAAATCGGTACAATTTGCTTGTACGCTTAAATATTATACAAAGCAAATATTTTTTAATTGATAAATTTAAATCGTTCCAAGTAATGATCAGAAACTCACGTTGAAATTTTATTAATTAAATTTTTTTTTTGTCATAGCAGCAGCTGATAGAAAAGCTCATTAAGAAAAATATGTAAAAATGTGTTTATGTATAGGGGAACTTTAACCACAGACTATTATGATTCTTCACTCCTTTGCAATAGAAATTTATTGTATTTTTGGCTTATAATTATTATTACGAATATTGCGTGAAATGTAAAAAAAATTAATAAGATATGAATATCAATTGATGCATGGAACGTCCTTTAAATTTTATTTTATAATATTTTTTTCAAATGAAATTTTCTTTACTGACTATTATCTGTACTTGTTACGGAAATACATATACTAATTTGAGCATATCAACGAACGCTGAAATATGTTTCAAATAATTAAATTTTAATTAATTATGATGGTCAATTATTTGTTTATTCTAGGAATAAATAAAAGCTTCAACAATCATGGGGCGTGCACTTTGGCAAATCTTCATTCTGATCGAATAAAAACTTTCTTCAAAAGCAAATCTACTAGATTGTTTGAAAAATTCAAATTCTTCAACAATAATAAATATTTCCCGTGATCCCCTAAATATGAGTCTCCTAAAGTTTCATCTTAAGCCTGAGATCACTTAACCGTCGCTTCAAAACACTTAGCCCACCGATAGAGCAGTATCGCACGCCTCTCCCCGAGATCTAAAATATTACGTTTCCGATAATATATATATATTTCGACATCATAAAAGAATAATATTTTATGTGTCGAGCGAATGGAAACTCACAAAGCTACCCCGGGATTCAAGGGGTAGGGTTGGATGGAGTAAAGAGATAAATCATTACTGGTGTTTCTTTTTTTTCAAGGATCGACGCGGAATACACGTAGTCTACAAAGCCGAGATTAGGCTGACAATCAAAAAAAAGCTTGCAGGATGTTCCCGTGTGTATATATATCTATGAATGACTCCATCGAGAGTAGAACTCTGCGACTTGTTTTATAAGGATCCGTGCAATCCAGGGAGGAAAATCTTTTGCGAATTTTTTTCTTCTTTACACTTTTCAAATAACGTATCGAATGGTCTAATGCAGAGTATTTAATATTTTTTAAAATGTCGCATTAACAATTTTTTTTTAAAGAATTTTGGTTAATTTCAAATAATGTTGAAGAATTCTAGACATTTGAAATAAATGCCTGGCCAAAGCATTAAAAAAAAAAAATCGCAACCTATTCGCATCAAACTTAACTATTTGCAAACAATTAATTGAAAATAAAAAAAGAGGCTTTTTCAGATGTGGGGTTGATGGCCGAAATGTTAACCGAACGTTGAATATAGCGTCAGGATTATAACATTTTCTATAGCCTTTATAGGAACAGCATATGACCATAAGAATATAATAAAATTACTCTATTAAAAATATGAGAAAGTGTAAAAATCCAATCTGTATAAAGTGTTTTATGTCAATACATAATAACTGATAACAGTGAGAGTAGCCCCATCAATAAATTTTTTATACACTTTCGAACATGTGCCGGAAAATATCGGAAAAAATTACGTCGTATCGGACGACGATGAGACTCGTGCATATGACCAAAACTCGTCGCTTAATTGTCAGTTCGTCGAATAATATAGTTTAACTTTTCTTTACCTCTACCTGATTGATAGCTCGAAATTATGTTACTGAAGTTTTTCTGATTATTTTTAGTTTACTATTATTTTTTTTTGTTTATATCCATTATTGTTTTAAATATCCTTATGAACAAATGTTATTCATTCATAACTCCAATGATACTTTATGATCCGTGTGCTCTGCCCTATAATCGTAAGTTTTTTCATTTTTAATTTGATTATTTAAATACCAAAATATAAACAGTCGCGTTAAAATCGCTCTATTGAACTAAGTATGATGATCACTCAATGTAGGTCGCTTCCAACTGCATCATGAAAAATATTCAATCTACAGGTGGGAGGGGGGGTGAGTGGCTCCGGAAATAATCCACCTCCCCTCTAAATCGTTCGCACCAGTCAACGTGAATTTTCCATCAGCGGGTAATGATTTGTTTATCGACAGCGTTCGCGGCGCCGTCCATCCCCTCGTTTTGCCAATGACGGGAGGTCAGTGAGCGGCGAAATCTCGTCGGATCTTTCGCTGAAAAACTCGGGTACGACGGCCGGGTGGGGGGCGCGGCTAACGGTTTCGAGCCTGTATCGAAATTTCCCGGGGTGCATGATAATCGGACGGTGGATTGGTCAGGGGTTGAAGAGGAGGCGAGAGGGATAGAGAGAGAGAGAGAGAGAGAGAGAGAGAGAGAGAGAGAGAGAGGAAAGTGGTTAATCATGCGGCGAATTTTGACCCAGAGCAAGGGGAAAAGAGATAGAGAGCAAGGGGGAGGAGAGGCCAAAATCTAAATTTCTCCCAGCGACCGATACACCCCGGGGCTTTTGAATCTTCCTGATGCAAACGTATTTAGTCGGCCCTTAATAGCCGGACGAGCGCGGGGGATTGTAAATTCCGGCCGGATCGATCTTGTTTCTGGGGTTATCGCCGGGGCGCGCTCCAGTAGGTAACTGAGCTAATGGCCTACTGGGCTCTCATTCTCACTCCCCTCTTTCTCTCGCTCTCTCTCTCTCTCTCTCTCTCTCTCTCTCTCTCTCTCTCTCTCTTTATTGCGCAATATACAGAAATTTTCATGGTATTTGCACAGCCAGACGAGCCAATGGTAGATATTGCAGTTTTTCAGTGAGCCCGAAACGCAGCGGGTATCCAGTACTCCGGAAGAAGGATTCGAAACTTTTTTTTTTATTTTTAATCACTTGTTATATGAAAAAAGGTAGAGATGCGTACGAATCCCTCGTTTGTAGATCGCGATTTGATGAAGAGTTCGAGATTTTTAGAAAAAAGAAGAATCGATCCGAACAAGGATCAATGATTAAAATGTATTTGGTTTATAAAATTCATATGGTTAAGAGAGAACCAATATAACATTATTATACTGCTTCAAAGGCAAATCGTTACTGGTCTTAATTCCAAAAATTGAAGTTACAAAATAAAATGCACGTAAAATATATAAAACAATTGCTTTACACGTTTTCAATAAGAGGTTTATATTAATATTATTAATAAATAACGATAAAAATTCCATTATTTCTTACATTTTTAACAGGATTTAAAAACTTCGACATTTTCTCAACAAAGGATATTTATCAATGCCATGCATAATATTCACTCGTATGATTAGAATAAGAATAATCACAGCCGTTCAAGTACGTGTTTCACGACGCACGACTATGAGAACAAAATCGATAAAATATAGAGGTGCTCAAGAAGGCGAATAATAAAATTATTCCGCTGATAATGTCGTAACTGGCGAACAATGAAAAATGGAAATTCATTTCCCGGTATTGAAGAGCATTGAGGGGTCGGTGGACGGTGAGGGGGGCGGGGCGAGGCGAAGGAAAAGGAGAAACCGATTTCGTCACGGCGTCCTGCATATGACAGCGAGACACAGTCGAGCAAAGCAGAGAGCGTAACCTAGACGTAAAGAGGGAGAGAGGAAAGATATATATATAGCGAGGGATGAAAGGGAGGAGTAAGAAAGGTAGGACGTTAGAAGAGTGAGATGACGTTACATCTGTAATATTAAAAACAAACAAAAAAAAAAACCTTGTTGTGCATCTAGTTCTTTTATTTCGAAAAGATGCAAACGACACTTATACTGCACAGATTTGCAGTTTCCCGTTAAACGTCAAACTTTTCAGATTCGTGCGCATGAGATTGTTTATGAAAAGGCTTCAAGGCACAGAACGAAGATTTATCTTTTGTTCTTGCCAAAACAATCTTAACAAGATGAATTTCATCTTCCTCGGGTATTCCTACATTACAGGCACAAGGTGCTTTTCAAACATAAGTTTTGATCAAACCTTTCTTCCGTAGTATTCTTACGATCATCAATATGAAAAATTCATCCTTTTTTGTACATTTTCCTAGTTGTATATATTTCCGATAATTGACTTTCTAATCAATACATTGCGTCAAAAGGCAAAAATTATTCAAAAGTTACATTGCATACATATTACACGCGCTATTTCTAATTCTTTTATAAAATATCGCGACTGGAAATCATTCTATAAAACATCCGTCTCTGCAGTATGCGACGTTTGCGGCGCAATTTTCCACATCCAACTGTCCGATCAAAAAATAACCGTGAAGTCATAGTTAAGGCAAAAGATCGGCGACACGGATAGAGCTCGACGTGGAAGGAGAAACGCGAGTATTATTATTATCGTTATTGTTGTTGTTGTTGTTGTTATCATTATAGACGAGCGATATTTGCGCAAGCGCTTATCTATGTAGACGCGCGCAAAGCGGGAATGACAAGTTCGTAATTGAGGGAGAGGGGGGGGGGATTTGCTCTACTCTGTGACAGGACAGAGGAAATTTACATCGAGATCAACGGTTTACTATATTTCACAGAGAGACTTGTTGTCTTTGCCGGGACGCGGCATCGAGCTGACCGAAGGAGACAATGACTGTTCATACGTGATATCTTTCGCGAATTTATAAATTTATTCGTTGTATGTTAAAGAGAAATTATTTTTTTCCTTAAATTATCACATTTTTATTACTCTCCAGTCCATCGATAATCTTTTTTGTTATTTCAGAACGTATGAATTTTTATCTGGACATGCATGGACTTAATTGGCGATTGCGTAAACATTAGTATATTGATCCTAAATAAATTCCAAATTATAATGCTTGTCTAACTTTCAATTTTCTCACAAGAAAACTATGTAATATTTTTTAATTCATATCAAATATTTAATAACAAGAAAATATTTAATATTATCTAATAATTCATAAATTATCGGGAAAATCATTTCCATGAATATTGAAGTTTCCATTATATATTCTCATTGTTCCATAATTTTTTCTTGGTAAATTAAAATTTTTGCAATAAAACCAAAAATGTATTTTACATTTTTAATTAAAAATTCAAAATACATCATATTATACAGATTATGTGACTACGAATAAAAAATTACTTAAATTTCGTTTACCAGTGAATTTTTCCCCTACTGTTATTGCGATAGCTGAACTTTTTTTTTAAATATGAGTAAAAAAATTTTCGATAGACGATCAACATCGTTCAAGATCACATTTGTGTTTCATATACATGAAAATATATAACAGATTAAAATAAAAAGAAGATATCTACGATAGCTCGGCCAATTGACACAAGCGCCGCTGTAATTATTTACATGTGCTTTGTTTAGAAAACAAGAATAACCTGACATTTGAACTTTCAGCGAAAACACAAAACGCTAGATTTAAAATAGGCTTTATTGGGAGAAATGAACATTTACGTTATTAGTAAAAGTAAAAAGCAGCTTACCTGTATAAAAAGCCAAGACGTTAAAAGCGCCAAACTACTGTACTGCCCGTTGAAGCGGTATTGATAAGCGTAGAAGGTAAAGTGGTACAAATAGAAAAATCTGTAACAAAAGAGAACACATTTTAAGGCTTAATTAACGAGGAGTCATAGTGTAACTGTAGGGGTTTTCAATAATCATGATTTATTTTTCATATAATAATATAACTCTAATATTACTCCGAGATACGTGTATAATAATTTCATATATATTATATATATATAATTTCATTCCATGTATAAGACGGTCTATGTTCCGGGCTAGACCGCCCATGCCTACTGCACCGCGCTCGGGGGAAAATTCAATATTCTTTCCCGGGCCGGAGTACGAGGGAAGACCGCCAGGATGAGGGTCACCTTTATGCTCCTCATCCCCACCCTCCCTCCATTGCGGGGGAGGGGGGAATGCCTCTTTTCTCTTAGTTCGATTTTCCTCGGGCTCATTATAGCCGCCATTACCGAAATTACGTCAGAAGGGAGACACAGAGTGTCCATATACACACACACACATACACAAATATATATATATATATAAGATTCTCGCATTACATTTTGTGTGAGAGCCCCGTGCGCGAACTGACCTCAGGCTGCTTACCCCCCTTACCACCCTCGGAGGCACGACATACGTCGAACGACGTATTACACGGCAACTAATGGATATATATATATATATATATATATATATATATATATATATATATATATGCATCGTAGTATCTCCGATACTATTGGATTTCATCGGAGAAGGTACGGGAGGCCCTCGCGACCGCGTCCGAAACTATACATACCTATATATCTATATATCTATCTATCTATCTATCTATATATGTATATATATATATATATATATATATATATATACACATATATGTAATGACCAACCCATATATATATATAACGACCCTCTCGTGATCGTCGATGCTGTCGAGACGCGCCCTTTAACTGGCGCGGCACTCGGGTGGCGGTGCACGGCCTGTTTGGCCGTATAGGACGCGGACACGGCGGGCCCGATGACACAAAGGAAGGCGTGACGAAGGGCTATCGCACGGTCGTGAGAAATTGACAGAGACAATTTCGCGCGTGAATTATGGATAATCCGATGTTTTTTCATAAACATACGCACGGTCCAGGCTTATCATATGTATAGTCTAGTGTGCCATATAGTTTGAATACGATGCGATTTTTTGGCTATATACTGAATTTTCTAATTAATAATGATTAAATGAATTTATAGCTTTGAGAAATGTAAAAAAATTGGGCTGCGTTAAAAATTCACAACAAAAATATATCATGCGGACTACATTATCTTCTAATAAATGTAATCATTATAACTACTAAACGTTTACTTTAAAAATAAAAAGTTAATGTAAAATTTATCGAGGACTCGAAACAGTATAATTTTTTATTAAATATAAAAATAAATGAGGAAAATTAATCGACAAAACACTTGCCTCTAATTTCTATAATGCTTTAAGACTTTTTCTAGTGCAACTAGAACAAAGTGCCTTTGCAGTTATTTTACAAGCACATTGTTTATGGAAGACTTGTCTTATTTAGTTATTTAATTAAAGACTTGTCTTGTTCTCGAAAAATATACAATATTAAAAAGTTTGTTTTATCATAACTGGATAAAATTAGTTGTCTGTCCGAATAAATAATTTAAACTGTATTAATTTATCGAGAAATAATTTCTCGATCTTTATAGAATTGAATAACAATCAATTGTAAATACTGTAACTGAGAACTTTCTCGACTGGCTAATCTATTGAAATGTCAGTGCCCATTTGCTGTATGTTACGCGAACGATTAGTGTTCTAACAACATAGTAATTCGCTAATATTTGCAACGAATGTTTGTAATGCATACCGATGCACACATAACAGTGCTCCAAATTAAAACTATTAAAGAGTAGAATATTGAAGGCTCAACTACTACAATCCATCGAGCACGCAATTTCTGTTACAGCTATTGCCAATTTTCAAAATAGACACAAACACGTAATATTACACGTAGCTGCCTATAAAATCACAATTCACAATCATTAAAATTATATTGGCTGTCCTTGAATTTACACCAATTTCGAAATTTGCAAGTTTATCAATCTTAAGCATTGAAATCCGCGTGACATTGTCAACGGCGTATTAATAAAGGTTTAGTGCATCGACGCATTGGAATTCGGGAGCGTAGAGGATGCGGCGTTGCTGGAGCTGTGGTGCACTTATCTCCCCCCCCCCCCCCACGAGCAAACACATTGCAATAGAGACGTGCTCGAGGGGGTGGGAGGGTGCTTCAGATTATGTTTACGCGCCCACGTAATGGGAACATAATGGTAAGTGGTATTCCTGAGAAATCTTAATATTGTACGTTCCGTCGGTCCAAGGACTTTTAATTTTCTCTCGTAGCTCCCCCCCCCCCATCTCCTTCATCATCCATGCGTCGATAAAGAGGAAGGTATACTTATTGGTAATTCATCATGGCCAAGGCAGGTGTGTATGATATAAAAGCCTCCAAGCCGAGATATAAGATACAAGATTGCCCCGAAGAGCAAAGAACAAAAAAATAGGAAGAAAGAAAGACAGAAAGAAAGAAAAGGAACCCGAAAAGCCAATCCCCGATTGGTTGTCGGAACGAATATTTACCTAAGAGTAACGAGCGGCTCAGATATACCCGCGTATAATCGAGGGGGAGTGGGGATAAATATCCAGGCGCCGCGCGTCGATGAACTTCGGATTAGCCGGGACTGGAAAGGTTTTTATCGATAAACTATAACGTGTGTATAAACTGGCGGGTGGAAAAAGGGGGGAGGAGGGTTAATTGCAATGCCTATATACGTATATATAAATGTATATATAGGTCGTCGAGAAAAAAATCCAATGAATATATGAATTAGATACAATGGCAATGTGTAATCGTATAATCAGCTGGCGCGTGAGTTAATCTTCGGGGTAAATAGCGTACACAATACGAGAGAATGACGGGGCGCTCGAATTTCCAGTCGTATTCAACTAGTTAGATATTAATCATATGGGACAATCTTAATTTTTTTTTAAATCATGCCGGTGAAATCGTCGCTAGAGGAATTGTGAAGATATATAGGGCAGTAGCTGTAAAATCGCCAAACGCTCACGAAGAACGGTCGATGGTTAAACGTGGCCTGATAATGGTAGTATGGAGTATCCATTGTAATCTGGGAAAATACGGAATTTTATGATTTATATTTTTTAACTATAACAACTTCCATCTTCATTACTTGATGATCGTTTACATTTATACCTTGAGGAACTGAACTGTTTTTTTTTTTTTTTTAATTTCCTCATTGAACAATAGCTTATTATAAAATAATAAATTTTACTTAAGAATTTCATTTCATATTTTATATATTTCTTTTAATCAATGTTATAGTCTCAGCTCTAGAATAACACGCTAATTCGAATCGATATCATATCATGTGGGCGGTGTCACTGATCAGATAAATATATATATACATATATATATATATATATATATATATATATATATATATATATATATATATATAGTTGGGTGAAAGCCGAGTAAAAGAGAAATACAAAAGGAAAGAATATATTGATTAGGCTATAATCCGATGATTTTTACGAGGGGCTCTTACACCGAGGCCTGGCGTCAATATTTGGTCAAACGGGGATGATTTCGACGACGTCGTAGGTGGGTGTGTGTGTGTGGGTGTGTGTGTGTGTGTGTGTGTGTGTGTGTGTGTACGCCGCCGGGGCGCGTCCGAGAAAATAGGGGGAAAAGACGGAAACCGCCGTGAAGAATCGAGGACTATGGTCATGGGATCGTCCACGAGTGAACTCGATTGTGCTCGGTCTGTGGTACTTTATAGTAATAGTAATTATATACTTTATATTAATTAATTCCGGTATGATGCTACCACGCCGCGTTAATGATATGAGTCGCTAAAAGACGGTGCTCACAAGATACTTTTACGAGATTGTAAAAGCAGTGTAACTGCGATTCAATACGAATCTCGACCGAAAATTTAGCATCGATATAGCGAGCTTCGTAAATGAGTGAGAATTTAGCACAGTTTAATGCATTAATTATGATTTAAGATGATATTAAACCATAATTAGTTCGCAAATATGCCAAAGCATATCAAATTTGGCAGTGAAGCAGAAATAAATTACTCTTTTTAAAATTCCATTATGAAGTAATAATGTTCTATTTTGCGGAGACGCACGATAAAGCCGAGCGTTCGATTCACTAAACAAAAATTCGTTGGGTTCAGAGAAACAGGACTGGAAACGATGGGAAGAAACGATGGGAAAATGAGGTGCCGCTTTACCTACCAACTCTTTGTTTCATCGCCCAATTTCTTGAACGACGATCAGCAATTAATACTATACATTATACTTGTACACTTATACACCCATCTTGTAGATCGACGTGTCAACGAGATGTCGACGTAACCGTTTGCAAAACAGGAGCATACGCAACGTCTAAAGCTTAACTTTACACCCGCGAAACGTCGAAATACTGGCTAACTTGAACACTCCTGCGCTACGGCGAAAAATCAAATTATTCCAAAAGACGTCGTATCGCTTTAACGCCGTTCGATTTCCATTTCCAGCCGCTAAGCGAACATTCGGCAGCCAGCCCTCCACCCCCCACCCCACGCTCTTGTCGTACGCGCCAATATGTAAATCGGTGTGTGCACGAATTCCGGGTCTCGGCACGCAGCGGCGCGTCACCGATCCTCCCCGACGTGCATTTTCAACCCGCTTGTGGGCGGGGAAAGGGGGCAGCACCAGACGATAGCTTCTCTTCGCGCCGACCCCGGGGGTGTAATCGAGTACGTGTGCGGTTTCCCTCGCCCGCGCCCCGCGGCCCCGCCAACGCCGAAAATACAATAATTTAGCAAATTATCCGTCTGCGCGCGCCAGGACACCTTCGTCACTCGCTTATTACTGTTATTTGTGCTCTCGTCCTGGGGAAGAGTGCCGGGAGAGGTGGGGAGACGAATTCGAAGGGCTGCTGCATCTGCTCCGATTTTTTTCCCCTCCCTCGTGTGTCGTCGAGTATCTAAATCACTGGTGCGTAATTGCATCGAGGGGCGGAATTCGCCGCGTAGTATACATCTATACATATATATATATATATATATATATATATATATATATATATAGAGAGAGAGAGAGAGAGAGAGAGAGAGAGAGAGAGAGAGAGAGAGAGAGGAGAGAGAGGGAGAGGGCGTAAGAAACTGTTTGGTGTGGCATGTTTATTGGACGGGAGGGGGCAATGAGGTTCTAAAAAAGATCATGAATAGTGCGTTTGATTACGTTATATTTAAGACACCACTGACGGAATGTATTATCAGTATTTTTGCGCCGTGAAAATTCCATTGAAAAGATAATTACTCTTGATAACTCGAGAATTGAACTATATTCTTATAATTTAAATTATCATTGCTATATTCTTATAATTATCAGAACAATATTCTTATAATTTATATTATCAATGATAATACAATTGATAATTATAGTTTTTAATCGGTAATAAAATTTCTAGTTACGTAAAATATCTCTTCCAAATTCCCGTGTATGAATATTATCTTGAAATTTTTCTAAATGTAATTTATAAAATAACAATTATTTCCGATTTACTTGTATTAAGAGTTTATTTTAAACCGTTCATAATCAAAAAGTTCTTTTCGCATATTTTAAATTGACTAGTAACCTTCACCGTCCTCGTCGAACAGTAATGGAAAGTGGATTCAGATATTGAAGTATACGTACTTTTAATTCACCTTATGCAATTATACCGACTTTACAGGCAAATGTCAACAGTTGAATCATAGGAAATTATTGAATTTTTTCGTTAAAATTTCGAGATTTATTTGAACCGTTCTAGATGAAGGTTTTACACCTCCGGATAAAATATGAAAAGGTTCGATGTATAGGAAAGCCGAGGACGTGTCTCGTATCAAGAAAAAATGGTTTACATCAATTTCTTCCTATCTTTCATTATATATTTGTAATGACAATCACGAGATTGTGATAAACCTAGAAAAACATCGACAATAGAAAATTCATTAATTTTCTAGCGACCATTCCTCATTTGCCCTCGGATAATTTAAACGATATGTACAATTAATAATCTGATTTGGAAAGCAATACTAATCGCTCGAAATTGTAGCAAAATTATGGTTAACAACACGCTGCCGAAGAATTTCCAAGTCTCAGGCCCCCTTCCCACGTCGTTCTTTCATCGCTCGAACGGAGCCGACAGCGCGCAATGATGCGACGTAAGCGAAAGAAAAAAAAGAACAAAATACAAAGGATTTGCTCGCGACACTGGACCAGTCAGCTGACATCCTTCTGTCGATTCCTCTTGCCGCTGCGTCCGAAAATCCGAAGGATATAGACATCCTCTCCCCCCCCCTCCTCTGTCCCGCATTTCCACACAGAGGTGTAGGATACCGGACCTAGGTATATATAGTCGGCTCGAGTCGCAAACCCCCCCCCTTCCCCCTCTGCCATATCAATAGAATACGCGACATCGAATTCTGCAGCCGCCCCGTAGGAATGCCTTCCGCGACCTTCTCCATTCTTCATACAGAGATATACATACAGGTATACATCCATTTTTTTTTCCTCGTCATCCTTCGAGCCCTCTCCGTCCGAGTTATATATATATATATATATATATATATATATATATATATATATATATATACTATCCATCTACAGGCGTAATCCGATTCCACGGCTTTCCCTTTTTCCTCGCTCTGACGTCTTCGTCACGCGTGTACACGGACTTACTTTTGGGGAGTCCTTTGCGCCTCCCTCTCCACCGTGGGATTCGTGAGGATTTGCATAGCTTATGAATGTATTATGTTATTGTGCCGGATCCGTGGATTTTTTTATTTCTTTATTTATTTTTCCTTTTTACCTGAAATTATCGTGCACTTGTATACAATGGGATTGCATTATTTAGAGGAGATGAAGAGCTTGTTGATGTGTTGTATTGAATTGAAAATTGTTTTTCACGTATTGCCATGGATCGTACATATCGTATATATCGAATTGCAATTGAAAATTGATCATATCCAAATCGTCGTGTTACCATTACATGTGTTAGGTACAAAAATTGTGCGCGTGATACCGTGTAAACGGAATCTCATTTATTTGATTAAGTATTTGATATGACAGTCGACGCTAACAATAATTTGCATTACATATATACGGTATAAAACATGAATTTCGTGTGATGCGTTTTGGATTGATTCTCGACAGAGCGTACCATTAATATATAAGATAAAAAAGCAAATGTATGTTCAATATTGCAAAATTTAAGAGAAAAAAAAACGATTAAAGCGGAATACGCTGAATGAAGATTTAGTCACTAAAAGGAATATTTTTAGGTTGAGAATTTTTGATTTTTCAAACGAAAGACCATATATTAATACATTCGCCACAGCCATAAAAAGCCTGATAAAAAGGAGTATTTTACGCAATTATTTGATTGTCTGGCAAGGCAGTCTTATGGAAAATCATCGTCTAACTCCAGACCACGACAGCGGGTTGAGGCGCAATTTCACTCACGCTGATATCCTTATCTAGGCTAATTAGTAGCTGTCAGTCTGGTTTGATTAGTACACATATAGATATCACGTCGGCGGCTAGCGTATTGGCAAAGTCGAGAACGCGTCAAGACACGCTAGCGAAACTCCCGCGAATCACTCCGCCGAGCGAATTAGTCGCCGGGCATTATTGCAGCGATGTCGCGAGGGGAGAAGAAAAAAAACTATCGCGGGATAATCGACCATTGGTTAGCTGGATTACAAAATATATTAACGCCGAGATTCTTGCAAAAATCTCGAAGAATAATCTCGTAATTTGTAAATCTTGGATCGCGCAACTTTGAGATCTGTGGGCTTGGAAGTTGTAAGCTTTACGGGAGTACTCGGCCGTTAGTTCGAATGCAAGAGGTTCGGCTTTGACTGTCAGCGTGCCAGTAAGCTCGAAGGAGATTTTTCGATATCGTACGACAGCTATTTTCTGAATTCTCGATCGTGTCTATCTGCATACCTATCCTCGGTAAGCAATTTGGAAAATGATTCTTGGTAAATCCCGTAGAACCCACCACCCCAGCGCTTCCAATCGTTCTCCACCGCCAGTACTCGCAATATATCGTGGCGCTCGTGGGCGGCTCAAGCCTTCGAGGGCGCGGTCAGTCGCGAAACGTCGCGGCGTTTGCGGGGGATGTAAAGGAATTGGGCCTTCGCCTCGCCCCTGGGGCTGCAGCACAGCAAGGCGCGAGAACCGCGCCCGACCATAGGACCGTGAGGTGGAGCGCGAGGCGAATAGAATTTCGGCACCAGTCCCCCCCCCCCCAAACGTCTGAACGATCCGACAGCGACGTTCCAATGCGCATCGATCCGCCCTGGAACCGATATATATTGGATATGGGAAATCCTTCGCCCACGGGGGGGGGGGGAAGGGGCTGGATGGTCCTCTCGTCCACTCTTTTTTTCCAATTTAAATGTCCCGCGACTCTTTCTCCTTTTATTTTTTTTCTTCCGTAGCTCGCCTAGGCATTTGTACGCTCGCTTCGGTTTTACGAATAGTAGTCGGGTGCGTGTGTGTCAGGTATGGGGTGTAAGCAACGTCAAAAATCAAAGCCTCGATCGATAAATTTTCCGAAGCCATTCTTCTTTTTGTTTTTTATAAGCAAAATCTAAGTATACTCGCAAATCTTTTTATCGGTCTTGCAGTTTTTCTGAAGTCATTATCAAAATTCAAAAACAATGTTATGATAACTAAAATTATAAAAACTGTGAGATTCATAAAACTATGTTTTAGATTAGTTTACAACAGTTGATATCACGAAAATTTGAATTTTTACATCTCATTATGCATTAATTATAATTTTCTTCGAAAAGTCATTCAATTATCTTTATGAAAGTAGCTTTAATAAATTATATAATATCAGTACATAATTTTCATGATTTCAAGCAGTTACAACGATGACCAGCAAATTTCAAACCGTTACATGAAAAATTACAACATTTCGTATTTTTTTCCAAATAATTAATGCGATTCGTAATTTTGTACTGAACACGTTACGTAACTTTTTGTTTATTACATAACTTTTGAATGAAGTGCTGTTCGGAAGAACGCCTCTGATGCCAAACTATACTAGGAGAAGAATTATATATGAGTAGGAAGCCAGTCGAAAGTCGGGAATTATTTATGTTCGATTACTGTGTTTTGCTTTAGGCAAAAACCTAAACACCTCTATTTTTATGATTGGCACACACTTTACGTATTCGGTCGCGGAGTCGTAAATCTGCGCACGTGGTTCATCCCTCTATACATCCATCTCTCCCTCGTAATCGTCCTATTATTCTTCAATTCTTCAGTCTAAAATATAACTAATTTCAAAATCATGCTTTCTCACTATTCGAATTCACGTTGTGTCATCATTTGGGTGAAATCAAATCGCAATCCTTCTCAAATTTTAACTTACACACTTCTTTTATAATCCTTTTTTTTACTTGCTTTGTCATGAATGTCGACTCTCTGTTCCACTTCCTTCTCATACTTATGCTACTCTGCATTGTCGGAGCTTATATTTTTCTTTGATTTTTGCATTTTATTTTGAAGCAATAATTATAATGCCAACTGTATGAACGATCCACCGTAACGTAAAGTAATCAAATTATCTATCTATTAATCTATCTATCCTTCATCGCATTCGATTATTATTGTAATGTGTCTAAAATTTTAATTTTATATATTATACTGATGTTTCTATTATTATTCTATAATATAAATTATATGTAATAGTATGTAACATATTATGTAACTTATTAACTTACTGTATTTACTTTATGTTTACTGTAAGCAGTTAATGCAATTAATTCTAGCATTTTTCGCACCTGATCAATATTAACAGTGTCTTTTATAGAATAATATTATATAAAATATATACTGTAGTTACAGAATCTATGAAAATTGATATTGTATACATTTTTGGAATATGCAAGGACATGAAAAAAATGATATCTGAAGAATTGAATGATTTCTGAAGAAAACATTGCAGTCTCGAAGCAACAGTTGTTCAACTATTGCAGATATCCGTTATAACCATATCATCTCTCAAACCCTCTCTTGAGTACTTGCCCTTCTTTCTCTCCTTCAGGAACCATCGCGGTATATATATTATATATGCTCGCGGCAGCGCATCCGTACGCGTGTATGAGAAGCTGAAGCAAAAAGAGTCCGGGCTAGAGAGGAAGAGAAAGGAGAAAAAAAGAGGCCAGCGACCCCATCGTCGGCCGAGAGCGCGAAAAAGGGATCGTGGTCACGAGCCGCCAACGTGGGCGTATTGGCCAACGGGGGGTGGGGGAGGGGGTGTTTGGAGCACCGGAGATTGGCTCCATAACGCCGGCCGTGTATACACAGTACGTGTATATATATATATATATATATATATATATATATATATATATATATATAACACGCGGCGGGGCAACCCGACCAACAACGCGTAAGTATTATATTGTCAATCAATCCACGGGGCATAAAAGCAATCTGGCGCTCTCTCACTCTCTCGGGCCGAAGGGGCGCGGCGGACGGCGACATCCCGCGGGGCACCGCCACCCCCTCACCAACCTAACGTTGACAGGACCCCCCTGAGAGAGAGAGAGAGAGAGAGAGAGAGAGAGCGGGAGCAACGGACGTCCGGCGGGATGAATTAGATGGTCGGGAAGGGTGGAAGGGGGAGGGCGGCGGAATGGACGAGAAGGCCGATACGTTGATCGGGGCATAACAAAATTACGAGACTGCGACTAGCCTCGGCCTTTTCGCGCTCGATGAATCGGGCCACCTGCCGTCTTACGCATGAGCTTAAAAGGTGACCTAGGGCGAAATATACGCAATAAATTATAAAAAACATAACTGGAATTCTCAATAATTGCTTTCTACAATTTTTTTAACAGAATTCATTTGACTGCTCCTTTATGAAATTGAAATTATTTAAATTATTGGTAAATACAATTACGAGAGAATTTTGAAAAATTTAATTTTATTCATGTAAACAAAATAGTTTAAGAAAAATGTTGGATCCATTTCTTCGATTTCGATCATCATTTATATACAGATCTTTCTCTTTATATATACAACTGGGACTCAATTACTCGTCGTCTGGCGAATCTATCGATTCAGTAAGCTACAGCGAAATGTGTACAAACGGATTTCGACTCGTTATAGATCGATTGAATTATATTTATTTTAAAAAACATAATAATCAGTGTTATAATAATTTATTTGAATATTATAAATGAAAAATATTTTTTTCAACCGTGTCCGTAACTTTCGATTTTACTTACTCTCTTTTTAGCGTGGCCAATCGTAAAGCGCTTTATCTCAGCCATTATTCTCAACTTATTCAATTGGTCATCGATCGTTTTTCTAGTTCAAGATCGTTCTACAAATTTCTGGACTAAAATTGCATAATGCACTCTTTATACTCGATACCACGTATTTTGAACAGTGAAAAATATAAAAAAAAATAAAAAAAAATCATCCTCCATTGTCGGATTGTTATCATTGTTATCCGAGAATCATCATACGGAAATGCAATCGAAATTTCTACTCGGCTTACTCCGTAAGTACTCCGAGAATAACGTGAAGAACAATATCAACTTTCGCGGTGTACGTATATATATATATATACGCGGGGCGCATGGTCGTGATGAAAAATCGCCGCGTTCGACTGACAACAAAAGAAAATTCAATTAAGGAAAAGAAATGTCCACATTTACAGCGGCCTCTCCCCCCCCCCCGATTCCGTTATGTGTTTCAGACTCAGATCGTATCTTCTTCCACCGCTCAGTCCACCCAATACAAGTACATAGACGTACCCGTAGCTTCTCCTTTTCGGACGAGTATGGAGGTAAGAACGAAACGCTGTATCCACACGCGGTGGGGGGGGGGGAGTCTCTCTACGTGACCAACCGGAATATCCTGCGAGGAAAGACGAAGAGGGCATAGAGGGACGTAGACCCAAGGCGTCGTCGACGCGACTTTAAGGCCGATGTGGGCAAGTGTGACACAACAAACCCCGAGGTTTCCATGAGTGCTGGGAAAATATCGCGCCCGGTCGCCTCACTGTGTATATAAACAACCGGCTCTCTCTTATCCCATTTCTGCCTCCTTGCTGTCTCTCTCACACTCTCTCTCTCTTTCTTTCGCTCTGATTTTCGTCTCCTCCGGAGTCCGGCAATCGGATTAAAGTGCGCTCGAAAGCCATTATTCGATAAATATATATATATATATATATATATATATATATATATATATACATACATACATACATACAAACATATATATACACACATATATCTTTAAGGATAAATATGCTTTCGGAAGAAAAGAGTAGGCAGCGATAAGAGCTATCGTTCACAATAAAGATCCTCGTTCTTTTATTTTTCTGCCCCCCCCCTCCTCCCAAGATCGGCAATCTCAAATCTTGAATTACAGGACACATAGGCGTAAACGCCGCCCTCCGTAGCGTGTTTGCCTTAGAATTCGCGGTGTGACGTGGTTGGGCAGGAAGGCTTATACTGGGACGAGGAATATAATTTACGCCCCCGCGGCATCCAATGCGCGTGACAAAGCAGCCCGCGAATTCGCGGCCGAGCGACGAGGATCCTCTGCTTCGCGATGATTTATAACGGCCGGCCGTATACGTTTACGTGTGTATGTGCGCGTGTGGGCCCAACGTGGGACGGCTCCTCCGTGATAAATCAAAAGAAGCGCAGACGACGGGCATTCGACGAAAAGAGCTTTGTATTAAAGGGGGGAGGAGCGAGGAAATAATCGTTATCAGCGTCAGCGATTGCGTGTATGGAGATGGCACAAAGGCGGGGAACATCGGGATGTAGATAATTCAGGCTGGTATTTATAATATTTATAATTTTAAAGCAGAGATCGATTTTCGAGACTGAAACTGCATTTCTCTTGCTCACTCTTTCTTGAACTCTCGTACGTATACATTACCGCACCGTTAAATTTTTCCGGGGTTTTTTTTTTTCGTTGCACACCGCCGAGTGAGACAAATTTTTCAACGCGTTCGCGACGCCTGCCTAACTCACTGAGAACGAATTTCTCGCCCGATGGCCATTTCACGGCGTCCTTTTCATTTAGCACCGGGAGAAGGAGAGAAAAAGACAGAGAGAGAGAGAGAGAGAGAGAGAGAGAGAGAGAGAGAGAGAGAGAGAAAGAGAGAATGAGAGGAACGACGAATGATTAGATAGAAGGCAGCGAGGGGCATCGAGCCGGCAACTGTAATCTTTGTCCACTCGCCGGGCAAACAGGCCGCATGTATATATATATATACACACAGTCTGGTGGTGCTTCGTCCCACGAAAATGAGTTTAGGCAGTCGTCGCGCCCGTCCGAGCTCGCCGGGGGACCCAGAGTACCGTCGCCGCCAACCGGCAGAAAATGAAATAATAATATATCCCGCACGTCATCGCCTGCGAAAATCTCTTTTCTTTCATCCCGCCTCGCTGCCCACGTCCGCCGAAACCCTTGCTCGCGCGCGATAATACTTTTTAAAGCGAGGAATTACCCAGCCGTACGATGGAGATGAAAATATTTCCTTAGTATATACGATCGGCCATCGGGCTTTTTTTTTCGACAGTGGGTTGGAAGAGGGGGACGACGAAAGTT
This sequence comes from Sycobia sp. Sy_11, assembly GCA_018907035.1. NCBI lineage: Eukaryota > Metazoa > Arthropoda > Insecta > Hymenoptera > Epichrysomallidae > Sycobia > Sycobia sp. Sy_11. The sequence goes on from JACCIC010000075.1 coordinate 496,457, forward strand.
CTTACTGTGGAAATTTATACAATAGATATAATTGTTTGCTTTGCTTTCGTAAACCGATGATTAAATCTCGTTCGGGATGGCAATTGTGATTCGTAAGCATTGTTTGAAGACGTGCTTGGCAATTAGAAAAGAAGAAAAAAAATTAATTATTCAATGAGGACGCTACAAATTTTTGATGAAACTAAAATTTATACCGTGGCAATAAATTTTACAAACTTGAAAAGTTCGAAGTAAATTGATGTTACGAAATCGATTTGTATTGAGTCGGTTAAGTCAAATTTTAGGACACTTCTGAAACATCTATGTCAAACGTTACTTTCGCGAAATTTCTCGACTGTTGAAAATTTCTTTTCTTAAATCGTAAAAGAAAATCAATCCAATAATAATGCATTCTCTATAGATACGTGCCTATAGTTTACTATAAAACTAGTTTATTATCAGATCGAAAGATAAAAATAAAAATTTTAATATTAAAATAAAAATTTATATTTTATAGCAAAATTATATTTCGGCAAAAGTTTATTTCCTAAAATCTACTCCAAAGATCTTCAAACATAATTCCGTAACTCTTCTTTCAATTTAATTGAACGAAATAGAAGATAATTTTATAATATGCTGAATATTAAAACCTCCTAATAATACCTAATGCATCTAAAACGATAGAAAAACCATCAACAAACCAGAAAAGAATTACTATTAATTATTTTCCTGTCCCTAAAAATTGACCTGACCAAAGGCTCTCGACCTAAAAAAACCTCAGCCGAACAAAGAAAAACAGTTGGCATCATCCATCAGGTTTTGAAAAATCCCCACCCCCTCCGCCGCCCGGACGCTCTTAAAAGCCAAGTAACTACGAAGTTCGCGCTCCCTCCGCGGACACGGCTTGCGCGCGCGTGCTCGCGCGACCCGTATCCCATAACGTATAGCCGGAATAATCCACCGGCTGAGAAGCCATTGAGGCGGGAATTAGCATTTGCATCTCTTAAGAGGCGAAGATACCCGCGAGAGTGCGTACGCCGCGCGCGAACGCGCCCGCCACCCCGTAATCCCGCGCCCAAACACGCGCGGAATAAGGAAAAAGTTCCCGCGCTCGAGTTATATTCCTTTTGAGAATGGGGTCGGCGACGGCGAGGGGTGGGGGGGGAGGAGCGAGGGAGGGGGCGGCGACAACACTTTTCTCTCGGACCCGCCGAGCGCGTTAAAGCGCGCATAAACCTGCCAAGTGGATGAGATACAATGACCAGCTCTGCCGTATATATATATATATATATATATATATATATATATATAAGCACAGCCCCGACTGGGGAAGAGAACGGCGCCGGAGCACAGGTGGCGCTGTGGTGGTGGTGGCGGCGGCGACGGCGGCGGTGGTGGCTGATTAATGACTTTTTCACGGCGACGGCGACGACGACGACGACGACACGGGCGGAGGGGCAAAAAGCAGACACTTTGCCACCTTCCGAACGAGGGGAGGTAGTGTAAAGCGCGCGATCGTAACTTTTCGATCTGGCTAATGAATTTTGAATGAATCAAGATTAAGATGCAGAATTGCTTTGTAATTATGTGAATTGGCATGTATAATGAAACGTGTCACATTTACATGTCAAGCTCTCTTCTCCAAGTCAGGAATTGATTTTTATTCTCTGTATTCTTTTTTTTCATCAAAATTTTTATAATACACATATATATATATACTGTATTTTTTTTTTTTAACAAAAATTCCAACTTTATGTCTTACGTAATTACACTATCATTCCACATCTCGGTTTCGCACAATAGAATTATTATATCCAAAATTATTTTTATGAAATATACGACAGTTGACAGATCAATATCAACAATTTATAATCAGAATATATAATGATTACTTTATTATATCTTTATTTTATGAGAATAGGAGAAACTGACCTTTCAATGTACAAACTCTTACGATAATTAATCATATGATAATACTGAATACTTATGTAGTTTATCTTTTTTGACCCGGATTCACGAATAGTAATAGGAAAATAATTCATTATATCTCTCGTCAAACGTTTTCATTTCATACAAGAAAAATTAATACATAAATTTATTTTACACAATTTTAACAGAAAAATTATCAGAAAGTGCTCAAGCTGTCATTGTACAAAATCAGGTTTGACAGTAATGTGAAAGCGGAAATTTAATTCATGAGATTGTCTGAAATCGCCTCAGTGTAGAATAAATGAAAAATAAAAAAGATATAAAGATAAAGAATCAATTCAACTCCGACAATTGAGTTGCAAATTGCAAAATGCTGTTATCCATTCTCAAAAAATGATCAAATCGTTTTGTTAAATTAAGAAGAAATATATTATTATTCATCAGAATTCATTCAGAATTTATCAATCAAAAAATAAATAGAGTAAAAATAAAGTTTCTTTCGAAGTGGCTCGCTTGAGTGTAAGTAGGTTTCATGTTCTTCTATTTATATACGGAGTAACAAATATTTAGATATGTGCGAGCTAAAATCTTCGTGTCACCACCTGGTGGCAGATGTTCCCGACTCAACACCAATTTTACGCGAAGACAGTATAACTTCAAAAACCCACCGTCGCGCACATTCCACTTCCACCACATGACTATAGTTACATGCACGAGAAGTAAACCATGGAAGCTTTTTAATTTTAGTACATTCCAGAAGCGTTTTTTTTTTTTTTACTTTGATCGTCTTATTATTTATCACTTGGTGTTTTGGTGTCACGACATTCGCACGTATTGAGAAGGAGTGTATAAAAAGTTTTGTTCCGATGTTGTTAAAAATTTTATTCTAATCTGATCAAATTATGTCACAAGTTTACGGTAATGATAATAGTCCGTGGTAAAGAATAACAGTAAGTGCTAAAAGGTTGATAGAAAATAATAGACATTAATATTGAATATACCACAACAGGAAAACCCCAAAACAGCGGAGGAAAGAAAAGCGCACCACTCTCATTATACGCCCGTTCCCCTCACCACTCCGCGGAACACTCTGGGTGGAAGGCGAACGAACGAAACGATTAAATCTCCACCGTTAAAAAGGGGAACCCCAGCAGGGTGAGAACCCAAGTGAGCTACACGCTCTATCCATTATACACCGTGATTGGCGCCGCGGGGGTGGGGGAGGGGTCATGGGAGTGACGACAACGAGAAACGCTTATGGCACTTTTACGTCTCTCGTTTACGTGCCGAAATCTAAGAGGAACAGAAATGTTACACACACATATATATATATATATAGTTAATTCATATAACACCACCCATCTCTTTTTCCCAGCGATAAAAGAGAAGGAGGGTTGGCTATCGAGGAAGCGCCCCCCCCCGGCTGCCCCACCCGTCGCGATCCATGCTTTTATGATCGGCGCTTTATGAATTCTCATTCGAGGCTCGTAGATTGAATCGTTGAAATTTGCTTAATGGTCGGATTAAGTGGAATTATTAGGGGATTTTTTTAAGTATAATTGACCTGTCGAGTGGCTGAAACGTGTCGAACTGAGACGATTTTATTTTAGATGTAAGGTGAATAATATTATTATTGAAAGAGCATCCTAAAAAAATTCCGTTCATCGAGACTTATTTTTTTTTTTTTTTTTTTTTTTGCTCGGGAGATGGAAATAAATATCTAATTATTTCTATATAAATAATACAGGTAGATTTTCGATTGCGAGAAAGGAATCTGCTATAATAGTTTTATAACCACACATTATTTCTTCACATTCAAAGTTTTCTTCGTTACTTGAAAATAACTCAATTGCCAAGAACGCAAATGTCAACTGTTAAACTAAATTTCAAGACTTCATTTTCCTAAATAAGTAAAAGGGATACGCGCGTTTCCTTTTGCAATGCGCCTGTACCTACGTGAGAATTCAGAAAAATTCATGTTTACATTTGAATAATTTGCGCGCAAAGTACGCAATAAAGCTATGAAAAGATTTGCATAAATCCTGCCAGATTTACATAGCTCGGTTCTTAATTTTAAATATAAACTTGAACATCGTTAAAAAGATACTTAAAAAAATAAAATAAATAAACAAATAAAGAATAACGTAACTTACACGCATGCATATCGCGCGTAATGAAAGTTGTCCGACTGACGAAAATTCGTGTAAAGCTACAGCATGAAATTTGCGAATTCAAGCAACCGATGCAGTGCAACGTTCAACGGGAGTAATAATCGAAAATTCGGCCAAACTCCGGCGATTTCGATTACGACCGCGCCTTTGCGACTCTATCATTATGCTCCCTCGAGGGGGCGGCGAGTGACTCTCGAGCCTCGCGCACCGAGAAACGAAACGGGATTGATTAAGCGCGAAAAAGCGCGCCCCAAGCTGAAACAGGTTGTCCGGAGGAGCGGGAGGGAAGGGGACTGGGCTAGAGGAAAAAGATTATTTCACCGCCCCCCTCCGCCCCGCCCCAATCTTGGCTCTCAGCGAAGAAGTACTTTCAGGGAGGGAAGGAAGGCGGGCGCGCGTCAGCGACTCGATAACGGCTTTCCTCGCGAGACGCGACTCGATGCCACTCCGCTAATTAGGCATTAACGCAACAGACGAGCCCGGGAGGGAGTCGGAGAGGGGCAGGGGCCGCAACAGCCACGTCAGTGGTATTAACAGCCGCCCTCCTCCGCCTTACCCCCACCCCCGCTACCCACTTCCCTTACTATCCGACTGGGTCGTCCTGGCGGCGAGTATTTCTCTCTTCCCTCCTCCCCCCCGCGCCTCTTTTTTCCACCTCCGTCCTCGCCCGGCAGAATGCTCAAGTTACAAATTAACTTGCAGAGATCATCCGTTTCCACCTCTACACGCACCGACACCTGCCGGAAAGGACGCTCGCGCGCGCTCGCTCGCTCTACGGCTCCTATTCGGAAATTGAATCTCGGCGCGTGAAAACAAGATAGGAAAAAAAAAAAGAGTGTGTGAGAGAGCGAGCGAGCGAGAGAGAGAGAGAGAGAGAGAGAGAGAGAGAGAACGAGCGAGCGACAAAAAAGGTGATGAATCCTGCAAAGCCGGTTTGCCAAGGGCTGGCGTATACTTTTTTTGTTTTTCACAGTGCCTAGGCATGGTAGAGTGAGCCAGGGGCGGGGGGGGGGGGTTCAAGCAGCTATGGGCCCTTTGTCCTCCGGCAATGGACAAGGGAGGATTTGCTTTATTACGATTTATTGAAATGCGGGTCGGGGGTGCTGGATTTTTTTTCTTTTTTAGAAAATAATTAAAAAAGCCCGAAGAGTAGGAGAGGAGTCGCTCTCTGAGCCGTTATAGATGCTTTATTATTATTATTATTATTATTATTATTATTATTACTGCTCTTATTATTGCAAGTTAATAATAAACAAATCTCGCCCGTGCTGTACAGAAAATCCGCGTGTTCCAGATTTCTGTAAATGACATACAGAGTATTGGTTCAAAGTTTTATATTCACTTCAATAAGATTAAAAACAATAAAATTTATTTAAAATCAAAATTTTTATAAACACTGCTTTCTGAATCTTGTCAGTTAATTAAAGAATCGGATGATAATTCAGAGTTCTTCAGTAGTTAATTGGTTCGAATTAGGTATACAATTTATTAAAATAAAACATCAACATTCAATCATTGATAAAAGTACCTATACGTTACATGGCGATGGAACTTTTCTTTTGTAATTTTGTAATTATTTTAATCGGAGATGTTTTTCTTTAATCATATCCTTGCGTAGTTTCTTGTATGAAAATGATATCCCACAGTCGCTGATAATCCAGTAAGTTTCAGTAAAATTATCTATGAATTTATTTTTCGTTATCAGAAGCAGAATCTGCCGTCATAGTGTGACTAAAAATTACTAAAAAGTTAAAAAAAAAAAGTTTTTTTTTTGCGTACGATGAAAAACACGCTTTAAATGTGCCATTGTAGGTTGAAAAATTAGTGTACGATTCAAAATGAGCCTGTTCTACGCCCACACGTATTATTAATTTTCAAACTATCAGAAAGCTACATTTTCCTAGAATTTTCTCGTATAAAATATCCAAAAGAATTAGAGATGAGGAAGTTTTGTTTCAGGCATTAAACTCAAGTATCCTACGTAATTGACCCAAAACCAGCGACTACGTATGTTCATCACACGCACATACACACACCAAGAGAGAGAGAGAGAGAGAGAGCTACATTATCAAACTGGATCATCCTTTGTAACTCGCGCACTGCGTAAATATATATTTATACTTAATGTATCCGGAAAGCCCCGTCATCCGCGGGGATTGCCGCCCCCTCCCTCCCATCCCCCCGGTCGCCCAACCCCGTGCTCCAATTAAACGTTACATTCGCGGGAGGGAACGGCTTATGACTGATAATCGCCGAGCCAGTCGGTTGAGCGCCCGGGGTAACGGACAATTTTAACGAGGCAAGAGAGCATCGGTTGCGCGCCCGAAACTAATTAGCGCGGGCGCGAGCGCGCCAGCGCGCCAGCGCGTATCCCGGGCGAAGCGCTATATACCCGGCCCCATACCCTATCGATTGCTCTTTGACGCGTGCCGCCGCGGCGTAGGCGCACGGGCGAGGCAAGCGTCGCCTCCTCCCGATACCTGGGGAGGGGGTGGGAGCGGGGGGTGGGGCGAAGAGACTTCGTCTCCTTCGGGGATATCGCGCGGTACTCCCTCAACATCGCCGCCACCCCCCCCTCCGCCCTCCTCCGGTCCAAGAAATCGCAGAAACTAATGCTAAAGGCTAGGGAGAGAGAACGCGCGCGAGCAAGAGATGTAGAGCATCCAGGTGCTACTATGGTAACGCACGCGCGCCGCGTTCCTCTCTCTCTCTCTCTCTCTATCTCTCTAGGAGTGTGTGTGTGTGCGTGTGTGTCGCATTTGCAAACGCACACCACCAACCCAAAAGCGTAAAATCGCTGCTGCAGATGGGAATTATTCATTCGAGTGGGCGTAAAACTTTACGTGCTCCTGGATGCATGAGTGTGTGTGTGTGTGTGTGTGTGTGTGTGTGTGTGTGTGTGTGTGTGTGCGTGTGTGTGATGGAGCTTCTTAGGAATTAAAGATGAATCTACGAGTACGGATTGCCACGCGCTCGTCTTGTTTGTTAAACGAGTTCGATTGCCTCACGGGCTTCCTTTTTTTTTTTTATTATCATTTCAAGTGCCTATCGTGGTTGCGCGTGAGCACTTCCAAGTCGAAGGAGTATGCATATGATCCGTGTCACGTTCTTTTGCTAGGGAAGGATTATGACTGACGTGACGTATGACATGAGTAATGCATTATAAAAATGCAGTTCTCTCTTAAGCCAAAAACTTTAATATAGTAGGAAATTTCTAACGTTAATTAGAAATTGATCAATGTTCTATAACCATTAGACGAGTGGAATCTGGAATTATCGTAACTCCAATCTCCTATCTCATATTCTAATTTAGGTATAGCGTAAAAAATTGAGCCGAGGTTGCGATCCCATTGTATTGCTTTCCGGTCTGGTATAAGCAAATGCAATTGCTCATTTTGTTTCTACTTTGGGAAAATTTGATTTCTGCGATTGTATTCTAAACAAAAAAAAAATGTTCTGGAAAAAATTTTAGCGCGTTGCGACGTTCATATATTTATAATATCGAAAATTCTACTATCTACGGGATTTTCCTCTTAAAAAATTTCACGGCTTCTATTCGACCAGAACAATTGAAAAATGATTCAAATTACAAAATTCCACGAATGACACAACTTATATTTTCATAATTCAAAGTTATGCAATTAATAGATCCGCGATTGCGTCGCTATAATGTTAATCTCTATAGGATCGGCAATTGATATTGTCAAATTAACTCCGATACTTGGCCGTTAAATTGAGAATGAAACGTTAGAACAGCGCCTGAGTCAAACTGATTGCCACGGATTATGTAAATAGGAATCACAAAGGAAAATCCGCAATCAATGCGCGCAACTGTTTGATATACAAAGTTAATTCCATAATAAATGATGTTTTTCCTATTTGCCGAGAATCTCTCATTACACATCCCCATCCGCTATGACATATTCAGCGTGAGAAATAAAAAGTCGAGATTCTTTAATCTCGCCCGGGTCGGGAGGGGGGAAGGGGGGGAGGGGCTCGAGTCACAAAGCCCTTCTTTCCGGCCTGCTCCCTTGAAGTTCTTTCGCGCCAGAACCCGCGCGAAGCTCTGCTCTCACCCCTCACCACTAATGCAGGACCGAGACGGATATAAGAAGGGCTCGCGCGATGAAAGTAAATACGGTGAGACCGGCGAGGGAGGTTCGCATCGGACGGCCACGACGACGAGGAGGACGGCGACGACCTTCCTCGCCTTTGAGACACCGAGGCGGGGATGGCGGAACGCGCCGGCTGGCTGGCGTATAGAGCCCGAGAAATCGGGGGTCACGGAACTCTCTCGGATTCTTATAATTGAAGAAATGTCCCGCGCGATCTGGGTGCGGCGATACCCGGGAAACCGAGGCCTGCGCCTCGCCGCCCGGCACTGTAGCTCGGAACCCTGGATAAGCTCGGGGGTACGATAAGAGAGAGGGAGAGAGAGAGAGAGCGAGAGAGAAAGAGAGAGGGAGAGAGAGAGAGAGAGAGAAACGGAAGGAGGATAAAGAAGGAAAAGTATAAGTGCGCTACCCTCTCCACGCTCCATCTTTCTCGTCCTCGACAAGCAGCCTTTCGTAATTAACCTCCGTTACGGCTGTTTTTCGCTGGCGCGTCCCTCTTACTATCGCTCTCTCTCTCTCTCTCATTCTCGAGTCAAGAAGCTTCTTTTTCTAAGAGGTGGAGAAGGAGCAGGTCGACTTACCACCTAGACTCCCCCCCCCCTTCGACCCGCAGTTTGTTATTCTTTTAATGGATCGCTCGCTTATATATACATAATATACCGTCTTTTTCTCGACTTACCCGCCGAATATCGACTATACACACACACCGAAGTTACGGGCTATTTTATGGGAGGGGGGCGCCTCATACCTGCCAAATGGCCGAAGAACAGTGAGTAAGAGAGAGAGAGAGAGAGAGAGAGAGAGAGAGAGCCACTTTTCACAGAGCTTTTATTCTTATATTAGGGTTATATTCCAGGTTCTCGTCTTAAGATAAACGGTTCGCTGCAACCACCTCCTCCCTCGCTGCCGCTAAACCGCCCCGCGGTCGTCGCGCCCAGTGTAAGATAGCGGCAGCTGCATTCGAGCGACCGATAATTTGTCACACCGTTGGTGAAGCTGGTGGGAGGGGGGAGTTGCGAAAGAATAGCTAAACCCGACCAGGGTACGAAAAGAGCAGTTCGATTAAGCGCTTAAATCGTGGCTGCGGGTACAAAGTTAATCGACGTCTCGAAAAAATTCAGAATGAAACGTGACCGTTGTTCTACGAACGCGATGTAATCCCGCTCGTGATTGCGTCTGATCATTTGAAGAAATTGAAGGGATTTTGGGTGGTTTCTAAAAAATCTACGTCGTTCACATGTGGTTCCGCGTTACGCAATCTATTTTATTGTTTTTTCTGTAGTTCTGCTTTAACGATTTGGTTGGGTCGAGGCATTCTTTTAGCAATGCTCGTCCGCAAATAAATGTAATTTAACAAGATCATTATATAAGCTGTATTACGTGGCAGATACGTCAGAACATTCATTAAATCAGTATCTTTAAAAAGATACGAAAGGTATAATACAAAATTGTCAGTTAAGGACGACGCAAATTTCATCGATCGATGAAAATGACAATAATAAACTGATATAGAAAAGCGCTGCTACTGATCCAAGGATGGAAGAACTATCCCGGAAAATCGTCGGATATTCAAAATGGACATTAAAAATCTTCGTCAAGCGACGGAAAGTTGTACGTACTTCGGAATTCCGACATTAAATTGTAACGGGCCGAGCGGGCGAGCATATTGAGCGCGTCTCGATATTTCCCGCGGCAAAGGGGCCCGGGGAAGCCGAACAAGTATATATCGATCCCGCGTCAATTAAAGCTTAGCGAGAAAGAGAAGGGAGGCTCGGGAGAGATGAGACTGCGCCGCTCGCGCAGAAGCAACCGCAGCCCCAGCGGAATTTGACAGAGTTTTATGCGCGCTGCGGCGCCAGCTGGAGGGGGGGGGGAGCTTAGCGGAGGTGCCGGAGCGCAACATATCGGGAATATCAAAGTACCGATGCAATTAGTAATAATGATTGCGGAGGAGCTTCTCTCCCCCCACCTCTCTCTCTCTCTCGCCCCGCGCAAGCGGCCGCGCGCGCTCTTCTCTAACTCGAGTTTCGCTTTCTCCGCTTTCATCCCTCCCTCCGCCGCACATATCTAGACTCCTTTCCAATGCCAGTGAGAGGGCGCAGGTGGAGGAGGAGAGCGAGGTAGAAACGAAGGAAGGCGGCGATACGTAGCAAGGGAAGCTCCCGGGAGCGGGAGGGGGAGGGAGCAGCTCTAGATTATTAGTTAACCTCTATATCGTAGACGTTAATTTGCTTCGGGCACTGGCAATCCACGGTCGTCTAAACCTCCAGGCTTGTGTATATATATATATATATATATATATATATATATATATATATATATACACATATACACTATATACACATATATATAATATCGGCGATCCGGTAACCCGGGGCGAGCGGGGGCTGTTGCCGGCTGACGCGTTCGCGCCGATTCTGCTCTCGTGTCGGTCGCGACTCGGGGATCTCCGTGCGCAAGCTACTATATATATATAAACACATGGATACAGACACACACACACGCCCTCGTTCGCTAAATTCTGACGCCGGAGTCGCTGATCCTTTAATTTAGCGAGTTACAGGTTTCCGTTTGTCGCGCTTATATGCTTGCATATCGGATGCTTGGCGAGATTCTACCTTGGCCCCCCCTCCATCCTCTCGCCGCTATGCCTCTCTTTATCGCTCCCCTGCGAGTACTTGCGAACAGCCTGAAGTAGGTCTACGTTGAGTAGCGCATTTAAAAATAACAACTCTCTCTTGCTCTCTCTTTCTCTGTCTCCTTCTCGGATGCATGCTTCTAGCGCGAATGAGAATAACACATAGCAAGTTAATCAGATAATTTGCAATTTTTTAGTACCATTTACTTAATTTCTGCAATCGTTTTTTCACCATCTTTGTAGTTTAACCAACTGTTGCAATCTCTTTAACGCCAATCTCATTCAATCATGTGAAATAAAATAAATATAAATTTTATCGTATCAAATATAAACAGATATCAATAAAACACTATTATTCTAAGTTGGAAAATGGTAGTAATACTTTATAATATTTTTTTAGTTGTAATAAAATATGCATTGAAGAATGACTGCGGGGCATTGACATTTTTAATACATATATTTCTTATCAGCTAAAATTTCGCGTAAATTTACAAATCAGTAGATTGGTTTACGCTACGTTTATCATAAAGTTTCATTTCCGTAACTACACTCACATCGACCGACTTGGATTTACGAACGTTCAACAAGTGCGACTTGCTGCATCGCTGCACGAGGCGCACTTACAAAGAGGACACGGATGCATTCATTTTAATCTTGCAATGGGCATTTTTCCCTCTACCCTTGGTATGCCAATGGATTTTAGTACTGTATAGTAATTGATATATTTCTTCAAATTTTTGCACAATATCATATTTCCTTCTTTTAATCACTACTGATCGTTTCATAACAATAAAATTTGCATGCAGGCTGTATTGCCAAAAAGAAGAAAAAAAAACAAAATAAAAACATCCGGATTTTTCCCCCGAGCTTTATCCATTGCGACCCTCAGCAACACGATCGATCCCGTCTTCGGAAAAAGTCGCTTTGTCCGGTAAAAAGGCCGCATTTTCGAATTAAGCACAAGTTAGCATTCTCCTTGCAGCGCGTTGCAAATAGTTTAATCCACTTTTCGCAAAGCGAGTGGACGTTTCGCTGTCCCCTCTGCTGCTCTCTCTCTCTCTCTCGCTCTCTCCAAAAAAAAAAAAAAAAAAAAAACGAATCCAATCCTCCTTATGAAATAGCGTTCGCTCGTGATGAAACGAGCCGGATAGGGTAGGGGGGGGAGAGTTCGAGCGAGGGAGCCATAGAAAGAGGCGCCGAGAGGAAGACAAGAAGGTGTCCTTCGGCCGAAGGAAAAGGAGGGAAAAAAGAGGGCGCAGGGCCGGGTCTGCTCGCGAATCGACTGTCGCCCCCCCCCCCCGCATCCAGGGTCGGGACGAGCGACGCGCATACTTGCACTTCGAAACAGGGCCGGTGGATGCCGTGGCAGCGGCGCTCGGGGGAGGATAGGAGGGGGATAGGACGGCGACGCGCCATTACCATGCAAATAGATTCGCCAGCCGGGCAAATGGCACGGCGGCGGGGGCGGCCGCCTCTGGCCAGCTGGCGCCCGCCGCCGTTTAATAGAGTGTCGTTTCGCGCTCGCGCGCACCGACGCCACCGCCGTCACGACCGCCGGCGCTACCAGTGGCAGCCACCACCGCCTGCATATTGCGAGCGAGCGAGCGGCACCGGCAGCGGCGGCCAGCCAGCCGGCCGGATTCGCGGTAATGAAATCATCTGAGCGTTAACGCGCGCGCGGCGAGAGGCCGCGCGCTCCATAGCGTTTGTGATATATATATATATATATATATAGGGAGAGGGCGAGGATAGTGTTTGCTTCGCTATTTATCGCCTAGTCCCGGCCTGCCTTCACGATGATGCTCCTGTTGCTCGAATTATTTTTGATGATTTCTCTCTCTCTCTCTCTCTCTCTCTCTCTCTCTCTCTCTCTTGCGCTCAATGCTTCAGTTCTTGTTTATCGCTTCTTTTATTTGTCACAGTGCAAGTTCCGGTATCTCGTATTTCTATAGATGCCAAAATCCTGGATAGCTGAAAATCTCCGGTTACGTGCATTGGCAACGGCGATGCTCCGTAGTGGTAATAATGAGCCCCCAAGGGTCCGACAAGCTATTCGCCCAATGCTGGATTATTTTTTCGTTGCATGAGCTCGCATGGCATTGAGTTTAATATTTTATAATTTTGGAAAAACAAATTTAAAGACTTGAATTATCTGGTATTTTAAGACATTTATTGATATCAATATGTTTCCTCCAGTAGGAGAAGTATGATATTTTTAGAATTGCTCGATTTCACAGTTTGTTTAAAATTTTTGGGTTCTTAATCAAAGTTCGATATTAATAACTTATAAAAAATGTATATTGAATTTGTAAATTAGTCAATAACAATCAAAATTTAAGTTTTAAATATGTGTATCGGAGTCTGAGTAAAATTGTTACTTCCTAATAATTAATTCAATATATCTAGAATATTAGTATGATTGTTAATTAATTATTATGTAGTAAATAGTGTTATATTTATTGTCACGTAAACATATAATATTCGATTCATCAAAAAATTAATATTCAAAATAAAAATTCAGTAAATCACCTAAATCAAATGATAATATCGCATTAATTTTAGAGAGTTACATTAATAACACTTTCAAAGAACAACTAATTTTTTTCCAAATTCAATGCTTCCTCAGAAGTTTAAAAAAAATTTGTAATTAATATTCGAAATTTAAATAAGTAATTACGAAGAGAAAAAGTAGTAAATTCAAATACATATTTAATCGTCAAGAAACTCATATAAAATAATATAATTTAAATAAACGAATTAGATCATTTAGTTTAATCACATGTTTTATAAAAGCAACTAAGAGATACTTATATTAAGAAAATCTATTTTTATTCATGTAAATAACTTCATTGAATGTACATAATTAAATACTTATTTGAATTTTTTTTCTTTGCGGTGTACCTGGACTTTGTCCCCTAACACTTTTAGTTTTGCTATTATTTCACATTAGTTTCCAACAATATAAATTAGTCGCCAAATCCATGTAGCTCGCCAATTTTGTATGAATACGTATATATATGAATTACAAATTAAAAGAAAATGAAACTGGTTTAAAAGAATAATTGAATATCATGTGTGCGTATATATATTTATAATATATATATATATATATATATATATATATATATATATATATATATATATATATATATACGTACAGCGTGCAGCGTTTTCCCGCGAATAATAGAAGAATAAATAAAAACTAATATCAAAAAATATCGCAGAATTTTTAATATTCCGAGTTTGCTCTCGGATTATTTATCCGGAATATTTATCTTTTCCGCCGTGATTCGCGCGCGCGCGCGCGCGTCAATGGACGGGACACGGAGCCCTCCCCCCCTCTCCCCATGCGAGTTAAACCCGCACAGCTCGGTACATGCAATAAAAAACGAAAAATAAAAAAAAGTAAATTAAAAAGGAACGAAAGAAATTCATCGCAATCCATTCTGAACCCATTCGTTCAATCAATAAATCCCGTAGGTGTGTGTGTGCGTGTACTGATTTTTCCGAATCCAGCCGCAGAGTTCGAACTTCACTCCGTACGCGTGCCCTATATGAGTTTTCTTCCCTCTCTCGTTCAGCGCAAAATTGACTTCGACAACGACTGAAATGAACTCTAAAGCTTTGTCATGTATAGAGCTCTCTCTCTCTCTCTCTCTCTCTCTCTCTCTCTCTCTCTCTCTCTCTCTCTCTTTCTCACCCAACCCATTCTCTCTCACTCTCCGTTTTCGGGCCTTAAATGACGCATCAGGCGCGATTGGAAAATTCAGCTACGGGAAAAGCGCGGCGTCCGCGGGTGGAGGGCGCTATGGGCGCGATGTAACGAGATGTTGACAAGGCACGTTAAGACACAGCAATAAAGCACCAGTGGGGACTGGGGCTCGCCATATTAATTCTCAGCTCCTTTACGCCCGAGTACGCGCCAGCGCTAAATCTCCCTCCCAATCCTTCCTCCCTCGCGGTCTGTCTCTCTCTCTCTCTCAGTTCTATATGTTTAATCGTAAATTACGCGCGAGTGCTCGTTCGCACTTGACGTCCAGGGGAAGAGACATGGCGATACACGCAGACTGTTTAACTGACGATGAGGGAGAGAGAAAGAGAATGAGAGAGAGCGCGCTGAACAGGGGAGAGGTGAGAGGAAGGAAAAAAGGCAAAAGGCCGCGTTACTTTTCAGCTTTGTTGATTTTTAAGTGGAGCGCTCGTAACCGGCGACTCTGAAGGGTATGATGCGATTTAACGAAATGCCATGGATGAATTTTTAAATAATACGCTCGCGCAAATACTAAATGAGGTGTATGGGACGGCATTTTAATGAATCGGTGAAAATTCGTTGTACAGCTGCTCGCTCGACTGTCAATAAACAATTGCAAATTATTGTTCAAATGGGCGCAGATATATATTCACATTTTTCAACAAAAAAAAAATGATTATACACTTTCCAGATGAATTCGAAACTCTTTAAAGAAATGGAAATGTTGAATTTTAACCGAAATTAAATGTTATATAAATGTTTTACTCGTTTACGCACAGAATTTTTTAATTTTACATACATTTGAAATTTTTATATTATGAAATGTTGTGCGAACTAAATTTTAAAACATATTTTCCATTTTATTTTTCCATTTAAAAATGCGTAGAATGCTAAATATCCTCGGAACAATTTGTCTTCATAATAATTTTTCTAGAATAGAAATTCAAATTCTGGAAATAAAGATATATTTTAAAACCTTCGCGAAGGTAAAGGAATATATTATCATTGCGAGTACTATAAAAATAAATTTAACATCTGAATTATTCTGAAAAAGCAGTTTTTAAAAGATCATATTTCAGAAATATTAAGCTGTTTAAAACCAGGGTACGAAAAATTATTCGAAATTCCCGCGCAAATAGTAATCACGAACAAAATGAACTATTTTAAAAGTAAAGAAATATGTTTTACTTTTCTGTATTCTATGAAAACAATGAAAAAGTCTTTGTTGAAAAAAAATGTAAATGCATCAAAAGAGTTAGTAAAATAAATTCGTAGCGGCAGGAGCCCGCTCAAAAAGTGTTAAGTTCGATTAGGATTCAATTCTCATCCTAAATAGTATAAATTAAGCTGATCAAAGTCTAGCCGCCATTGTTGTATAAATACAAAATTGCTGAATAAAATTAAATGATCGTTCGGATGATAATTAAAATTTTCTTGATTAAGTTCAGAGTACACAGTCGCTGTAAAGCACTATACGTAGTTTGACAATAATTCAAATTTACTATTTATTCTCCTTTTTCAAGATCTTAAAAATTACGCTTTGACTCAGCTCGATAATAATCATAAAATTGTGTATTTTATCATTTGAACAGTATTTTTCGAATGATCCATGTTATAAACTGTAGAGATCATAAAAATAAAATAAATAGCTTAAAGCAAGAATGCATTTCCTTTTCAACTTCATCTCTGTCAATAATTTTATTTGACTTTGAAAAATAATTCAAGCAAACATGCTTAAAAATATAAAAATTTATTTGCGGATTAATCGAACACTGGTTCACAAAGTAATATCAAAGGTATCCACAGGAAAAAAACGAATATTTTTTCGTGGAATATCAATACGAATTTAATATTTCCAATACAAAAATTATTATACTAAAGCTTCGTAAATTGCTCATTTCCAATTGTAAATTACATGTTATATGAATGAATATTTTAAAAGTCTTGGAGTTTTTTTTTTCATAAATTGATCTTTATATTCCTTGATTTTCTTACAAATTACGTCAATAGAAAAGAATATTAAGATTTTTTAACTTTGTTTAATAATATCTGATTAATCAGAAAGCATACCATGATCCAATTTTGAACTTTAATGATAATAACATTGCAAATTCTCCTGTTGCTCATTTAACTACTTGAATTACTATATCCTACGAAAACAACTTGAAAATTGTCTTGTATTTATATGTATATGTATATTTTCAATAAACATGACAGCCGACAACATGGTCTTCTGTCTTTACCACTCTCTCTTTCTCTCTCGCTCTCTCTCTCTCTCTCTCTCTCTCTCTCTCTCTCTCTCTCTCTCTCTCTATGTCTCTGTCCCTCCCTTCCTACCTCTTTCCTTTAGCCCTCTTAGTATTCGGGCCTCGGGCTTGGCGACGATTAATTACCCCGTCAATTATTCTTCGGGGACCAATTTTCGTTTTCGCTGTTTACAATTAATCAGGCACCGTCGGGGGGTAGCATGAGGGCGACGAAGTTAGCTTTTAAATGACGTGGCTTCTCGCGCTAATTGGAAAGCGGGGCCCGTGTGGGTACGAGCCCGCGAAAACACCAGAAAGGCGGGCGCGAGTTGAAAAAAGACAAGAAAACGAAGGAGGGAAAAGAGGCGTTCGAACGTACGACGATCGAACGGCATGCCGAGCGAAAACGCATACAGACATCTTATGTTATTTATGAAGCTATGTAATACAGTATCGATAAAAGTTTGCGGTTTAACAACGCCAAGTTTCGATCCTTTGCGATGATTGTTTAGAAGGATTTAAGATTTCCAGGGTAAATGCTTTAAAAGAGGGACCGTTTAAAATCGCGTGCCTGTTCACTTTTCACATCAGAGAAGTACGAAAAAGGCATTCATGAATGAATGAAGGTTTCCATCAAAACTTAAAATTAAAAAGCGATAAACCGTTGTTTAACTTTTTCGAAGACCAGAAATATTCTAAAATTATTCCTTAAAATTTTCAAAGTGGAATCTATGTTTTTGGGGATGATTTTACTCAACCCCTGAGGGCCATTTAGGAATCAGAAGAGGCGATTTATAAAAAATTTCAGCGAAAAAAATGCACCTTGGAATCTCTGGCAATGAGTGATGTGCGATACAAAATACATCTTCGTAAGTTTTTTTTTCGCCAATACTTCTTTGTAAAATGCGAGTAATCGGATGGAAAACAGGCTATTTTAACGTTCTCTCTTTAATGAGTTTAATATGCATCAGCGTGGAAGGAATGTTTCTGATGAAAACTTAAATTATACATAGACGTACTTAAGAACGATATTTATATTCCCTTCTGTCGTATACCGAAGATATTTCTCAACTCGACACGACTCTATAGCATTTATTTTCCAAAGACTATAATTAAATTGAATAAAACTCATAGCGATATACTTCCAAGCTCTTTTCCTTTTGACTTTCCTTTCTTTTTTACGAATATCAAAAGATGTTCGACTACTTCCCATCATCTTGGCTAGATAATGAGATGTAATCGTTTCAATTCTACGACTCGACAACTATAAAACTAGACCCTCCGGGCGAAGCAACTGAGAAATTGTTGAAGCGCAGCCTCGCGCATCAAGAGACGCGCATGGGCACGGAAACAAAGCCAATCAAACGAGCCTCGCTACCTTGCGGTATATCGTTACACCGATCCGTATGGGCCGCAGTTAAATCCAAAAAATCCCACTCGCCGAATTCCGAGCACGGCCCGCGAACTCGCGCCGTTTATACCAGGTTCCGTACCATCGACCCCCGCCCCGCCAATCGAAAAAACTCCTCCACCACCTGCTTCTATCCTCGACCGACTCTCGATATCGTAGAAGCCTCGTTACGGGGGTGCTCGCGCTATTCTAAAGGAACTGCAAATGGACGCTGCCCCCTCGCCCGCCGCCCTCGCCGGTCCGTTTCCTCTGGTAATTCGGATAATCACGCAAGGCTGGGCTTTACGGGCGATGTCGTCGAAATGAATAGGCTTGCCGGAGACGTTATAAAAACAGAGACTCCCGAATTTACATATGAATATATATATATATATATATATATATTGTGTGTGTGTGTGTGTGTGTGTGTGTGTGTGTGTGTGTGTGTGTGTGTGTGTGTGTGTGTGTGTGTGTGTGTGTGTGTGTGTGTGTGTGTGTGTGTGTGTGTGTGTGTATGGTTGAATAATGTATACACGCACGTACCTGCAAAAACATACACAACGAGAAACCGTGCGTGAATTCGATGCCATGCCTCTCTCTCTCTCTCTCTCTCTCTCTCTCTATCTTCCACTCTATCCGTTGGATATTCTCGCGCAGAAATATCTGCCCGCTCGCATCACAGAGATGAGTTCACTCGCACATTGATTCGTTCGCGCGTCGAATTCTCATCGCGCGATTCGTAATTTATGCAAGAATAAATTTCATTGCACCCCCCCACCCATTTTCACCTGGGGTTAACGTAAAAAGAGAGAGGTAGAAAGTGACAGAGAGAGAGAGAGAGAGAGTGATGGAGAAAGAGAGAGATAGTGAGAAAGAAATGAACGGAGTAGGCAGCACGAGAAAAGCAACGACGCCTGACCATACGTGGATGAAAACTACTGAGGTTGCAGCGTCAAGAGCTCGCGTCCCACATCGATTTCTCGCATTATAATTGCATTTGAACTCTGTTTCGGTCCCCCAGCGGAAAAAGACGACGGGTCGCGCGAATGTACAGGAAGAACGAAGTTCGTCCCCCCAGCCCACTCTCTCCCGATGGACTTACTATTTTTTATTCGTTCCGCGAAACTGGGCTTCGGTCAAATTTAGAAACTGTGTCGTGCAAGCTTTATCAAGAGAAATAACAAAATTTAATTGCTGCTCGTGTGACACATGTAGAATCTGAAATTTTCATTGGCGGATTTACATAGCCTTTTAATATACATGTATGTACATATGTCCATTATATATTGATCGAGCTTTGAATGTCAAAAATCAATTAACATTCATGGTACCCACGAACCTCGGCCTCTTTTTTTTGTGATTTATATTCGTGCTTCCTTTATATCGAATGAACTACATCAAAAGACTGTTGCAAATATTGTATGTATTCGTACGACTTCAATGAGAGTAAATTAATAAAATAATAATTTAGATTGAAAGGGCCTGTATTAATTACACATCTGAAACATCATTTTAAGCGAACTACAATTTTGGTTAATTGATTTTAGTTGAAATTTCAATATAATTATTTGGAAATGAAGCTTGCTTACCATCTTCATGACCTTAATCGAGAGAAAAATTTCTAGTTCAATGAAATGTAAGAGTCAAAGACTTTAGCTTTAAGAGAAATTTCTTGAGAAAGAATTTGGAAAATAGTAACGTAGAATATAGTAAAATAAAACATCGTCCATCACAAAGAAAAAAAAAACGTCTCACGCAAGGGCCAATATTTGTTAATATTAATAAACGCATTGTTGCAGGACTGCCTGAAAATATATATTCAGGGCGCAAGGGGCTGGCGAAGAATGAAAAAGGGAGACCGAGCAAATAGTAGGATAGATGAGCAAAAGGATGAAGTAAAAGAGAGAGACAGAGAGGGAGAAAGAGAGAGAGAGAGAGAGAGAGATAGAGCAAGAGAGCGAGAAGAGGCATGATGCTGGCGCCTGCCCGACGGACGCTGTCCGGCACATTCGAGCCAGACACGAGATCCTGATTAAAGCTCCGTCTATGCGTTGCTCGGCATCGGGTAACGGTGAATAACCGACGCGGAGCTGAGGGATGGGAGGTGGGTGGTTAGAGTGGGGGGGGAGGAGACGAGAAAACGCCGCGGTATCGCGCCGGTATATACTTTGGGACAGGTGGCGGTTGGGGGTGGAGGGGGGGGGGAGGTGGAGCTCCACCCCGGACAATAATCGAACGAAATGAGGCATCGACGCGTGCGAGCGGAAGAGGGAATTTGCATCTCGTTTGTGCGCGGACGTCTCCTCTCGCTGTACAGCGCTGCCTGGACGCCGCTCTTCTTGGATCTGCCCCGCGTGCCGCCCGGATAAATGACTTCGAGCGCGGAAAGACAACGGACGGACGGAAAGAGCGACGGTGGGTAGAGGGCGGGAGGGCAACGACAGAAGACGCGTGGTCTTTGTGTGGCGACGAGGGTTCAATGGACAATGTTCGATACCCACTGATCAATAATGAATATTATGTAATTTCAAAATGAAAAAAAAAATTCAATTTTCAAAGAGAAACCGTCAGATTCAGGATCTTTCTTTTAATATGTCTTTTATGCGATTTACCAATGTTAATTATGAGGAATCAAATGATCTAATTTAAACTCCTGTCGCGAAGCTAGTCCAAAATGTTTCAAGAGTAATATTTGAATTATAAACTGACCCAGCATAAAATTAAAAAAAAAAAAAACTCTAAATTAATCATTAATTTTTTCGCGTCGTTACCGGAAAAAAACCGATCGTATGCGATTACTTGAAAATCCAATATTCCAAACTATATATATATATATGCAGCTCAGCCCGCCATACTCCGAGAGAATTTCTCAAGCTGATTTAAACTTCAATCCAACTTCAATTTCAACTTCGAGCCCATCGGCCAGCGATTCGTAATATGGTGGCAAATTTAAGTTTTAATTCGAAGCGCGAAATCGGGGTCAGTTGAATGAAGAAGAAAGGTGGGGTGGAAAAAACAAACTAGTTTCATCCATATGGCGCGTTCTAATGAAGTATTCGATATATGTAGGGAATCGCGATTCGATGCACGGGGCTAAAAGTCATCTATCCGTGATGAATAAATTATTTATCTAGAAGGAAAAAAATTTAGCGATGCAGCGTTCAACTGAGCTTTTTAAATTAGCTTTTGATTCATTTAGATCTCACATTTACATAAGTCGAACAGTATATGATTCCGTTCAATACACGAATCGCATCTCACAGTTAAATTGTCATATGTATATTTATGCTTTTGAAAATGATGGTTGTCACAACGATCTCCGTGACATTTTATAACTTATTCTTACTTCTCTAGAAAATTGGCAATAACAGAAAACAAACGATATTATAAGGAGTTTATTAATTCTTGCATTACATTTACAAGAAAGAGGGATACATTGTATAATAATAAACATTTACGTCTAGTATCAGACTAATGATTTTCGAGTCATCAAAAAATTCAATTACCTTATAATCTATATATAGTATCAATTATATTAATCAAGTTTTAAATATACGATTTTCAATTTTAATCATCACTTTCAAATTATAAATATTAATTAGTTAATTATTTATAGTATACTTATAGACACTCGATAAATATTGTAATATTATATGCATCACGCCAATACAAATAAGTCTCGTTAATTAATGTTTATCGATGATCAATATTACGGCTTCATAAAATATTTTTTTCATATAAAATTCCAACCAAAGTACGTTAGACGGCAATAAATTTTTTATTTACTTTTGACAATTCATCTCCAAAATTCCATTTCTTCTAAATAACCACAAAAATACTATCTCGATTCAAAGCGCTTGTCTCTGTAATTTTAAGGAGCGAATTGCAGGCCAATGTATCCTTTCCCAACAGAACCCCACGTGTCACGGGTGAAGCACCCATCTTTTATACAAAAAAATTGAATATCATGGTAATCCACCCCTCAGCTTTCACATTTTATTCCCTTCTATCCTATTCTCTCTCTCTCTCTCTCTCTCTCTCACTCTCTCTCTCTCTTTCTCTGCTATCAACGAGATAACTCTCCGCTTGCGTAGCCGTCGATAACCACGCCGGCTCCATTTTCGCTCTAAAATAACAGCCCCCCTCCCTGCCGAAGCCCAACGTCGACGTCCAACTCGCGTGCCCGTTACTTATGTAATTGCTTAATAACCTCAATTACAGGCCTTATTCAATCATAATCATGTTTCCAGGACGTTATTTGCGGACAAGCCCAGTTGATTGTAAGCTCATTTTTCCCGAGCGGTTGATGGGGGGAGAGGGGAGGGTGAAGGAAATAGAAGGAATGAAGAGAGATAGAGAGAGTGAGAGGGGGGAGGTGGCTTGGTCGCTCGTAGCAGTATAGAAGAGCTAGAAAGCACACTTGGAGAACCTGTCACCCCCTTCCCCGCTTCAACCCTAGCGCGACGTCACCACCGTCGACGCGTTCAAACCCAAAGAGAAGAAACGGACGCGTCTATATGCGACAGGGAGACGGCTTCTGCTTTCCCATGTAGCTTTACGTCCACATACACGTGCGCGAGAGAAGGGTAGAATAGAAGGGCAGACGCCCCGCCTGTTTGCTGTAATTTTTCTCCTATATAATATACCAGGGCGCATCGATTGAATATTATCTCTCTCCCTCCCACCCTCGCGCGGCACTCGCTATCGTGCATGCGCGCGTGCACGTGGGGCGCTCGTAATCAGAGATTTCTTTTGAATGCGACGCGCGCAGCGGCGCGCCCCGGAATCGGTGCCGCGCCGCCCCGTCCGAATTGCCACCGGACACTGTCCCCTGCGGCCGGTGATAATGAAAAGCGGCGCGGCGGCGCGGCGGTAATAATCCAGCGATAACGGCGGCATGCCGTCGAAAGTCTTCGCGGCGCTTTGGGCTGTAGCACAGGAAGCATATCGCGCTGTAGTTGTGAATACTTGCAGTGCTATTATTATAATATACATATACATATATAGATTATATAGATAATCTTCGAATACATTCGCGAATTTTCGATATGCCTTACATCCTTGTTGTTTACCTTGAAGCTATAGTAAAAATCAGGAAAATTCAAGAATAGAAAAAATACTATTCGATATAGCAATTATTCTCAGTTTACTTTTTCAATCGAATTGGCCTTAAAAACATACAACAATACATTTTCATGACAAGCAACGGTTTGGCACGATGGTGAATTAAGTTGAAAAGGCTAACGGAGTAAAAACTGTCACAAAAAGAAACGATTTCACTTTTTCAGGAAATTCTAAAAAAAGAATATTGTGATATTTTAGGTGATGAGACATGCGAAATAACTATTTATCCCTATTTATGGTGAGGTTTGAATGAAAAAACGCCGCCAAAATTAAGGGTGAAAGCACCCATATCACTCGGAATTATGAGAAAATTCCTTGCTTTTAACGATTTTCCAAGAGATCAAAATAGGGACGAATTACGAATATTTTCATTTTCATGATATATATATATATATATATATATATATATATATATATATATATATATAGTGATATTATTAAGTAACATTAATTCGTGGTCAGCTGACCGTCACTCAATAATTCGATTGATCTATTCATCCCTAAACTAGTGCATACAGCGGATAAAAAATCAGATGACATAAAATTTGTTTCGTATTTTTTGACTAAACTAAATGCTTTGTCCTTTTCTGGTAACTAGAACTACTTCTGCACGCATGAAATCCGATTGCAATTGAAAATTACCACTTAACAACTTTTTATAATGCAAAAAAAAAAAAAGTTCTTCCCAACACTGCCAGTATATCGTCGATTGGCACTTTTCCGCGCCCTACATCCTTACAATTACAACGACGAGCGTATACGAATCGAGCGCGAATCCATATCAACGAGCATAATGAAACGCAGGCCTCTCTGGCGAATAAATACGGGAGGAAAGGGGAAAAAAAAGAAAATAAATAAAACCCAAGAAATTACGTATAGACGGAGCGGAAGTAGAAGAATAAGAGAGGGCGTCGGCGAGGCTTACAAGCATGCGAAATCGATCGGGGAAACGTGCTTTTGATAATTATTTGTTTGCCATAAAGGAACTCCCGTGTTTGCCCCCTCCCCACCCTCTTGCCCGCTCTCGACCGGATAAAAGCTTTGGCCTCCTTCTAACGAATGGCTAGAGTCGAGGGAGCGCCGGCACCGCGCTTCGGCCCGGCGGGAGAGGGGGGGGGCGGGTTGTTGGGAACAATTCAAAGCCGATCGCGAGTAACGCGAGACTCGAGACCCCGTGTATGCACATAACTATAATACACGCGCGGCGTGCGCACTTTTCCACACATACATATGCGCACGCGCATCCATCATCAAGGAGGGAAGGGGGATCGAGGATGCCCCACCCATAGCGCGCGCGCTCTATGCCCGCTTTTATTTTCCACGCGCGCTTGGTGTATATATATATATATATATATATATATATATATATATATATATATATATATATACACAGTCGAGCGCAAGGGCTCGTATCTCGTCTCGTTTCTGGCCTCTGCTTCCTGGTTTTTTTTCTCTCGCTAAACCCTCCACTCCAGTCCATTTCTCTTGGTTAAGCTTTCCTCCCACCTGTCTATCTTTCTTTATCTGCCGGGGTGAGAAAAAGAAGGACCTTTTAAAAACGCACGCTGCGAGACTCCTCTGCTCTTTGTTATCGTCCTGCCCTTTGCTCTATATATATATATATATATATATATATATATATATATATATAAAGGGTGAGACGTGATGGAATGATTCTTTTGATGGGACAATTGATTTTGCCTAATCAATTGATGCAATAGGTTCCCAAAGCATTAGGAAACATCATAAAATGTATGTAAAATATTTTGTAGGTTGCGTATGCTCATCTCTAGATCCATGGTTATAATTTTGGTGTGTCGGATTCTTTTTTTACATCCTTATCTAAAATCGTACCTATAATTATTCTCAAG
The DNA here is from genome assembly GCA_018907035.1 of Sycobia sp. Sy_11. Lineage (NCBI taxonomy): Eukaryota > Metazoa > Arthropoda > Insecta > Hymenoptera > Epichrysomallidae > Sycobia > Sycobia sp. Sy_11. Next base: position 521,671 of record JACCIC010000075.1, read on the forward strand.
ATGAATAAAAATTGTCGGAGGTTGAAATTCATAACTTACAAAAAATAACAGTAACAAAAACACCAATTATATATATATATAAAGGAACATCACTCATTGATTTTTTACAATGGAATATTACAATAAATCTTGACCTTAATCATGAATCTTGAATTTGAAGTTTGCAATAAATCTTTAGCAATATGAAATACTACAGTTGCACGACGAGCAGAAATTACGCGTTTCATCTACGATCTCCCTGCTATCCTACACTTTGATACAGCTACAAGTATGTGTGTGTGTGTGTGTGTGTGTTGGACGCAAGCTGGTAACACGCCGCGCGTATAAATTCACATTATTTGGAAATCCTATACGCGAATTACAGCCTTAGATATTAATACAGCCGTTACACGGCGTGTCAGCCTTCGCATTTAACGGGACTGGTATATTTATGTATATATATGTGTACACGATTACGCACGCGTGCGTGCGTATATGCGTGTATTGTAATTTTTCTCAGAATTTGTTGCATCGACGCAAAATAGACAGGACGATTGCATTTACTTTTTCAAAGTTTTTTCAATCTAATAATAGCAGTCTCCTTGTTCACTGCGCTTTCTATTTAATATGGATAAAGCTTTCGACACGAGCGTTAATGGGATATGAATTTGGTTGATGCGAAATAGGAACTCCTATGACAAATATTGAAAACGACTCTTTGCAAAACGTCTCGGTTCCATGTTATGATTATTCAGATAAAGATGCAAAACTGATCCTTGAATCAAACCCTACAGTCACAGGTTTCATTACTATGTTTAAAAATATAATAACATTAAATGGTGGTTAATTGGAAAAAATCTCCAACCTTAAAGATAAATCGATACAGATTGGAATTTCATAGTCCAGTAGATTCATTGGTTAATATTAGTGTAAGAGTTTAACAATTCAAATGTCAGAAATCTCAACAAAATATCAGTTATAATAGTCTTCAAATATAAACAAAAAATAATAAAAAAAGGATTAGCTTGACAGAATCACTCAGTGTAGAAATTTTAAATGCAAAGCAAGATATGAAAGCTTGTAAATATGTTCATGATTCCTTATCATGATGTAAAAAATCTTCTTTATAATTAAATGCCGTAATTAACCATGCTAAGATAAAGTTTCATGCGAAGAATCGATTTATTGCGTTCGAAAAAAAAAAAATTCCACTTTCGACCAATGTTTGACCATCCGATTTCCTCAATTCGTGATTATTTCCGCGAGTCAATCGACCGTGAAACATTCGCAAACATCTAAAGCCATAATCGAAGTAATTCACTCAACCTGGGCCCGATGGAATAAACGCGAGAATCATTGGGCGATGCATTGGCAGCAGCGAATGCTGGGACACCGAGGCCCAGATGGCCTTAAATAAGGTTTTATACTCGCTTTCTCCCCCTCTCGTTTCCTATATCGAAAACTGCCTCGAGCCGTATTTTTCTCGCGAACGCGACGCTCCGTGCAGTACATGTATATATATATATATATATATATATATATATATATATATATATATATACACGTATATATGTAACGACGAAACACGGCGAGGGAATCCGATCGATATAGCGAGCCGGCTATATACGCTGCTCTCTCCGCGCGCAGCATACGGGGGCGTATATACGCACCTGATGCGGGACGCGCGCCGTATTTCTGCGATAAAAAAGATATATATATATATATATATATATATATATATATATATATAGTGCCCGCTGTGCGCGTCGCCCCAGTCGCCCCCTGAATAACAACGAAACGGGGATTAACCCGCAGATACAATAAACTCTCGCGATTCATGAATTCGACGGTTCCGCGAATATAGAGACGTGGGCGCGGGGCAGGGCGGGCGCCGCGTGCGCGTCGGACGAATTGATAGTAAATGAGGAAAACAGATGGAGAGAGGGAGAGCAAAAATAAGAGAGAAAGAGAGAGAGAGAGAGAGCAGGCCTTAATCCGTCCCCATAATAATTGCTCTATAGCTTTGTATATATTTTCTCGCTTATCTTTTTTCCCCCAGTTTCTATAGACCGCCCCAGTCCGGGTTGATCTCTCTCTCTCTCTCTCTCTCTCTCTCTCTCTCTCTCTCTCTCTTTCTCTCTGTGTCTCTCTTCCTCCCTAGGTTCCACGCGGCTTAACTCGCGATTTTGTGTAACACGTGCACCAACGTCACTGCATAAGTCCATCCCTGCAGGGTAATCCATAAATGTCCTCGAATGTCAGCCGCAAATCCGCAATATTTCCCATTCCTCCAAGAGTCTCTCTCTCTCTCTCTCTCTCTCTCTCTCTCTCTCTTTCACGTTTTCAGCTTTCTCCCGCAGTTAGCTCTCCTAACCCCTCCCTCCCCGTCGCCGGCTTCTTTTTCAAGCTTTATTATTTGCGCGTATAACTCTCCTGCTCGCTCGTTCCACCAAATCCACCCCCCACCCATCCCGCCGCCCAAGTGCGCGCTTATAAGAATTGATTTTGCTCGAATGAGTTAACCGATTGTCGGGAGTCTCTTTTTGCGTACCGAGTGACGTCACCGTAAAATTAGAGCTCTCCCCGGTAAGATTATGCGCGGCGACAGCGCGCAAGATAATCGGAATGTATTGCAATTTTTTTTCCGTCTTTTCCTTCCCTCGATATGCCTTTTATTATGATCTGAAACCCTGTAGCGAAGACGATACGACTTCGTGAATTTCTATTATTTTTTCGTTTATGTTTATATATATATATATATATATATATATATATATATATATATATATATATATATATATATATAAGCAAAAACGTTAAGACCGGATAATATCGGTATATAGAGTCCGGACATTAAAGTTATACGCGTATATTATCATGTATTACATTCCCATTGCGCGCTACACTTTAATGAGACGAGCGAAACTGCCGAGCTACGCCAGGTTAATAACTTTAACGGGTAACCGTCGTGAAATCGGAAGTCACGAAATCTGCATTTAAACCCGCTTTATATCCCCTGCCCTCCGGGAGCTGCCCCGATCCTCCCCCCCCCCTCCCTCTCCCTCATTCTCCCGCTAATTTCGAAAATCCCAGAGTTGCCATTCGCTCGGGCGAGATTAATTTATACGTTGTACGGCATTTACAATGCAATTAAATGACTCGGATCGGGGAATAGCCGAAATCGCATATATAGTAATATAAATAGGGTTGCGCAACGATACCCGACCTTCGGCCCCCCGTCCCACCTCCCCCGCGAGATAGAGCTCTCGATGCGGGGCACGATATACTCGAAGGGATTGATCTTTTAATAGTGAATCCCTCGGTATATATTTATTCCCCGTAATAGATACGGTAAATATTTCTTAATCAACTCACCGAATTAGAAATGATTTATTATTGGCTTGGGCAAAATAGAATGGAACGCTTACACGTAACCGCTGTCGTTGAAATGCTAATTAATATGCGATAATGATAATATATTAAATGACGTAATTATCTCTCGACATACAATCACGATAATCCGAATGTTACTGGCAAACTACGAAATCGAGCGAAAATTCATCTCCAGGAGAAAATAAAAATATATCTATTGTTACAGGAAATGGCGAAAAAAAGAAACACTTAAATGGAACATACTATAAATGGAACGAATGAATAACTACTTATTTAATGTTCGTATTCGTGCATTCTCCAGTAGTTCAGATCGCTTTTGGCCCGCAGATTATGAATTCGGTGATCTTTCTTATTGAATTATGCAAATATTTTAGAAAATACTAAGCACATCAAATTTTTGAGCAAACAACTTTTTTTTTATAATATATAGATCGTTTTAAGTAAGTAAAAACTTTAGATTTATTTTTGAAAAATTGCGTATTTAAAACTTTACGATTATTGAACTATAAATGTTTCCATCTTTTATTAGACCTTGACAGATTTTAAAAGAATAATTAAATAATAATTTTTGAAAATTCATAATGACACTTTTCATTAAAATTTTAATTAACGAATTTCAGTGAATGTGAAATGTAAAATTTTTAGACAAAGAATTGCGTTAACCATAAAGGCCGAAAAAAATTTCTATATGTTAATCGTATTGTGGCGTTTCTATCCTATCATCAGGTCTAGTTCTATCATAAGTTAGTTAGGTGTAGAAATTGTGTGCTCTAAATTTTTAGTTTTAAATCCTTAAAAATAATTCATTTAAGTTTAAAAGTAAATTATCGCCATGAATTCAAAGGCATTAATTCATTTGGATTTTACCTGCAGTAGTAATTTCTCGAAAAGACGACGAAAATTGCACTTCGAAAAGTCGCTTCGAAATAAGCATTATCGGTAAGATTAACCAGAGCAGCTTTTATTCCTTAAAATGGCCAATGTTTTTCGGAAAGTTCAATCCGTCATGAACTATGAAATTTCTTTATAATAAATGAAACAATTGCGATTTCAAAAATATCCTGGCCAATTTGAACGGCAAACGAGCTCCGAATTTCGCGTTCATCGGCTCGTAAAATACGTAACAAAAGCCCGGAAAAAGCCCTGTGCAATGAAGAAAAGCCGGGGGGGGGCATGTTATTGCGAGCGGAAAGGAGCCTCCGCCCCCCCCCTGGCGGCATCAGGGCCATGCCACCGGCACAGCGCCCTTCGAAAGGCTCGACGCACCGATCGAAATAACACGGAGTTGCTTCGGCTTAGTCCCTCCCTACCACTTACCCCCGCCCGCCGCCGCGGCTTTGCGCGAGACCGCGACAGAGCCCGGGGGCATTAGTGGCATCGGAGGTTCCGATGATACGGACGAGCGAAGTATTCGAATCGACGACGGGCACGACGTCTCTCTCTCTCTCTCTCTCTCTCTCTCTCTCTCTCTCTCTCTCTCTAGGTCCCGGTCCCGGGGTCGCGAATCTCGAGCGCACTCCACGCGCGGCGGGCAGCATCGGCGACAAAATCGCCTCGATCGTTTGTCGAAACGCGAACACAGCGGCAGGGGGAGAGGGGGGGGGAGTCTGTGACGGCAGTGAACGAACGGTTCTGCGGACGAGCCGAGGACGCGGAACGATTGCCCCGTTCTCGCCGTGTCGCACAGCCGGCGCGCGGATTCGTCAATTGAGCCCCCCCCCACCCCCGCCCCATTAGCACGGGTCATCCGGTTTTAATTAGAAATCCTTCCCCGAAACGGCACGCGGGAGGAGAGGGTGGGGGAGAGGGGCGGCGAAATCGGTAGCGGCTGCTCAAATCGAACGATCTCCGAGGCTCCTTATTCGGAGAGACGCGCCCTCCTCCCCGCCGCATTATTTGCCCGTCTCGCGGTTTGGCTCGCGGGTGCTCCGATGAGTTCAATGGCGCGCGACGTTCGAGTCAGATACACACACACAGAGAGAGAGAGAGAGAGAGAGAGAGAGAGAGAGGTAGGGGGAGGAGAGAGACAAGAGATAGTCGGGAGCGGAAGGAGTGGATTAGGGATGTACACGCGATGCATTCCGGGATTTGAGAAACGACCGCGGCATTAAAGCTCGGAGCGAAGGATCCGATGGAGAGGAAGATCGGTCGAGGGGAGAGGGACAATGAGGAGTGGCGGGAATAGTAAATAGAAGAAGTCATATATATAGCTTCCTTAAATGTAACGCTTTACAATTGCGCAGAAAAGTCCATGTATAGTACGTGTTTTGATCGTACAGCATGATTTTGTAATATTTGTATTATTTAGAAAGACAATTTATGTTTTTTAAATGACAATTTATTAGATCACAAATACTAATTAAATAATAAATTAATAATTTCCATTAAGTCATTCATTAATCATTGTTATAATGCATATATAATTAAAATGTAAATATTTAGTATGAATAATTTTGACGTATAATGACTCAATAGAATACGACTATATAATAATGCTTATTCGAAGCTAAATGAAGAAAATTAGATTACCCTACCACTTACGCGTCTCAACCACGGAAATACACTGTTATAAAAAATTATTTCGTATACTCAATTTTTCACGATTATACAATGGAAATGGTAAAGAATGAAGCTCTATATGTAATTAATTGACCTTTATTTTTAATCAGTGCTATTCGAATGTGTCTCTCTGTCTTAAATAAAAAGAAAATAGCAGTGAAAAATGTCGGCAAAAAATCCGATGTCGCGACTTTCTTACACTAAATTTGTAATAATGTATTTATTTTTAAAAAAAAATTGTTATTGAATTGTATACTTTACCTTATTACTAATTGTCAATTTTTTACGAGAACGGTTTAAACAATTATTAGATTTTCAATAACATGCATTATAACAATAACAATAATTGCCTAATCAGTTTTCGAATACATAAACAAACGAAGGCGGGGGGAGGGATGAAAGCGTGGAGCTTAATTAATTGCCAAAACATAAATTGTTCCTAGGCTACATACGTCAAATTGAGCAACAAAGTGATATTCCAGCCATGTTATCGATATCAGAGACAGATGCCGACGTAATAGCTGTTTCTAGCTACATCTAGTCGATTAAAACGTAGAGGTAAATATATTTCTAGCAAGAACTTACAGATCATAAATAAATGCGACTAGGAAAATCAAGAAGAGTGTATTTAATATTAATAAAATAAAAAAAAGTAACTCGGAAAAGGGTCTTTTTGCAGCTTTTCGTAACATCGTGGAAATTGTATTATAGAATTAGAGAAAAATATTCGTATCAGATTGTCACATATTAATAAAAACACCCAATGCCTCACAACAACAACAACAACAACAACAACAGCAACAACAGCAACAACAACAACAGCAATAATAATAATAATAATAATAATAAAAGGACCGAACGCGTTTCGCCACCGAGAGTTGCCAAGCAATGCGGTATAATCGCAGTGCGCGTCCGGGGATATTTAATTGCGAATCCCGGCTTCAAAAGAGGAGCATAGACCAAAGGCCGTGGCGGAGAAAGGGGCGGGGGGGAGGGATTGAAGGTGGGGCAAGAGAGTGGTAGGGGGAGAGGGGAAAATAGCTAAAGAGCAAAGAGAGACGAAAAATGTAAAATTACAAAGGCCAAGACATCCGCTGCAGAGGGAAAAGCCCTGGCCTGGGACAGACACTGATCGTTTTAGTTTTAGCCCGTCGCGCGGACCTGAAATAAAGAAGAGAGGAAGTGCGACGGGGGAGGGAAGGGGAGGGGAGCAGGCAGCGTCGGCAGTGGCGGCTTGTTCGCCTCGAGACTTGGGATTTAGTTTTTAATACCGCTTAATCCTTCTTAATTAAATGCCCCACCAGGTTCATTCCTCCTTCTATTCGCCCTCCCCACCCCCCACCACATTCTTTCATCCCTACTCTTTTTCGTTCTCCCACTATTTCATATTCAACGAAAGTATATTTTAATTATGTGTTCCCGTGCGTTGACTATCGTAATAAATATACAGCGTTTAAAATCTAACGAGTTTATACACGCAACGAACTTCGTATACATAATTCATTTGTTATGCATTATACAAGACGTGGTAATGCGAGTTATAAACGCGGTGGATTCAACAAAAAAAAATTAGAAGAATTAAAGGCAGATAAGTATTTCTATGATTATAAATTAAGGTCGACAGGTGATGTGATTTGTAATACTGAGAAAAATGATGCTGGTACTGATAAGCCAGGCATTGTTTCTCCAGGGCTGTGCAAAATTTCACTCGATCGTTAACGCGTGACTTTTCGTGTCTATTACAATACTATATAATGTCCAAATTATTCATTTTTATATATTACGAAAAAATTCGTAGAATTTATAGGATTTCAAAAAACAAAAAAAAAAATCATTATCCCGAATTCAAAAGCCTGTTTGGACAACGACAAGGTATACGTTTTTATTTGTAAATGGATTTTACCAGATTTAGGCCCTCCCCCTCACCGTCCGCACCCCAACTCTTTCCCCAAATTGAATCCGCGAAAAGTTAATTATTTTGTACAAGCTCCGGCAACAATTGGATCCCCCGACATTTTAGATATTTTTCGGACCAGCAGTGCCACCCAACCGTTCCTCGCTCGACCAGTGAAGGAAAAACACACGAAAACGTTTTTTTTTTTTTTTTTTTTTTGTTTTTTGTTTCACTGACCTTAACCAGTGCCTCTTGGTGATGGGCGTGTGACAGCAAACGGCATCGTACTGATCGGCGATAAAAACAATCAGCATGATGTAAAATGCCGTCGTTGTATCGTTAAAAAACTCCGACATAATGGCTTCCATTCCTGAAACATAGGATAATTCATATACTTATTAGCAAAGATAGAAAATTGAGAGTTGTCTCTCTCTCTCTCTCTCTCTCTCTCTCTCTCACTCAAAATGTAAATGTAAAAATGATTATTTGCCCATGATATAATCTTAAATTACGAGAAAAAAAAACCGAAGCATAGTCTATACTCGAATTTGAAACTCTAATGAAATAAATGGGCTCCCGATAATTTTCATCTTCCTCTTTGCAAAGCTTTTAATTACAAATCTTTACGGCAAAGAGCGCTGCTAAAACGCCTACGATTGTGCGCGGAATTCGTTTGATGCGCTAGCTACATCCCCCCTCTCTCTATCTTTCTCTCCCTCGCTAAGAAACGAATTCCTGGGCGTGCACTAGCACTCGTTTATTTTCTTTACACCTTAAAACGTACCAGCTCGCTAGCTCCTCATCCAACTTCATCTATTTAATATTTATGTACGGGAACAGCCGATGGAGCTGCCACTTTATTCAAAGGGTAGTTTCTTTCACTTACTATATTGTAAGCACGATTTTATTGCACGGTTTGTTTTATCGACGGAGAAAAAGTGAGAATGAGAGAGAGGAAGAGAGGGAGAGAGAGAACGGACATGCATAAATATTTACGGCAAGAATTTGCATTATTCGCGATAATCAAAAATTACATCCCCGTTAATTCTCTATATTTTTCCATCCGTCCGTAATGCAATTTACAACCGTGAATTTATGAATATGAAGAAGAAAAAATTGTTTGCACTTAAAAGTATTAAAAAGACGATTGCCATTGAATTGTTTTACTGATATTATAATTGGCCCGATAACTCCTAAACAGGCAATTTTGTCAATTTTATCGGGAAGCAAAATACGTCGCAGTTTTGTTTTTTAGAATATCGACATGAAACGTTTTAAAAAGATTAAAGTAAGAGATAAGTTGTGCATTATTTCACAGTGTCATAATGAGAGTTCACTCAAGTCACCAGTTTGCGAATATCGAAGGTTAATTAATAAAATTACTCCACGTACGCTTTTCTAATATTGATATATATATATATATATATATATATATATATATATATATACATGTTTTTCCATTCTAGTTAATTTCTATGGACACTTAAGGGCGTCAATATCATTATTTATTTAAACAATTTTTCTTATGTAGCTTCTCCATTAGAAAATATTAATTGGAAATGTTGAGAGACAGGACTGAATGAGAGCCATTTAGATGCCATCCATTCACGTGTCATACATCATCCGACGTCATCCAACGAAACACAATAGAAATGTTGCTAAATTACCCGTCAACTTTCGATAAATAATGCTCCAGATAGACCTAATTAAATATTCTATATTCGAATCAACATAAATTTATCAAAAAAAAAAAACTTTTTTAGCCTCTAATAAAAAAATTAAACGAAACATCAAATGAAATATTGAAAGTTATTTTTCACAATACTTGTACGTTTAATAATAAACATTGTAATTGAAATTCTAAATTCAAATGAGCAATTTATGAAATATTGGAATTATAATAGATAGAAGGAGTTTAATTTCAACAGTTAATATAAATAATTTAACTACTTCTAAGTTTTTTCAGCTTTTTAAATATCCTTGTTTCAAATTTTGCTCTTGTGAAATCGACGGGAATTGTGCAATATACTTATTTTAACATGACAATAATGTTAAACATTGCTTGTTTATTGAAGGACTCATTTATCTAACCAAATACACAAACTAAAGTGTTTTGCGTCGCAAGAATTGGTGATAGTAAAGATCGTGTTTTATCACGCTTAAACTTTCACAAATCCCTCCCGTACGAATAGCTCCTTTCAATCCATCCAATTCCTTATTTCAATAATTATGTTATTTCACAGATTATTTCAATAATAATATGGAAAAATACATCGACCAACTTTTTGTCGATGACGCACGATTAGAAAAGAAAATACAGGCAAATATGCCGGCCTGTATCGTCAATTCCGGGAAAAGCTCGCGGACAAACGTGCGTTTTGCGTAAAAAAAAAATAACCCATTCCGCGTCGTTCAGAGCGCGATAATTTATAGGGAAATTAAAAATCGTGCCCGCAGCTGCGCAAATGCGTCGGCATTTAAAGCGCGCGTAGAGGGACGCGCATGCTGAAACGTACATGTATTGGTATCCTTTGCAAACGAGGGAGAAAAAAAACAGCGACGAATACGAAATGATCGGAAGCGGAGCGGGGGGACGGGCAAAAATAAAGTGGAGAAAAAAAAATAAACGCGGTGGCACTGGGGGGTGGGGCTGGGAGAGGACAGAGAGGGGGCAGAAACGACGATAGTCGGACACGATGAATTTCATTGGCCGTGTACTATTACCGCCCCGTGTATATACTTTACACGCGTAATTAAACGCAACGATGAATAAGAGCGATGTGATTTCGTAATCCCTGCTTCTCCCCCCCCCCTTTCGCCCGCTGGCGCGGGCGTGAATTGCGAGCGACCCGCTATTAGTTTGAAAAACTAATTAATTATTTAGCGCGGTAAGTATGAAGGTGTTGTTCGTTATTTTGTTTTGTTTTGTTTTTTTTTCGTAGGAAAAACTACAAGAGGACGATTGAAATAAGAGTTTTGCATTGCCTGATTCCCTTGTGTCTGCTTAATATCTCGTTTTATTACTGTTATATCGTGTATATCTGTAAATTTTTCAAATATTTATGAATTCGCTCTCGAATTCAATTATTCCTTAAAATCTCAGCTGCTGGAAAAGATTGTATTGATCTATAATCTTAAATGTAGCTCGAAAATTTGTGTATTGATGCACACAGCGTTAAATTTCATCGAAAAAGTACAGTCTGTAGGTGTAACATGTTTTTTTGATTCTATGTACCTCTTTTTTCGTTCATATGTCATATTTCGAAATATTCATATTTTTGTCAATTTTCTCATGCTTGAGAATCGATGCTAAAATCATATTGAAACGAACTCGATCGTCATTTAAAATGACAATTTGTAGTTTTATTTCGTAATGAAAAAATTTAGTTGTTATCTCAAAAAATTTAGATCTTATCTCAAAAACATGTTTTTCTTTTTCATTAGGGCTTAGGATATCTCCAAAATCTAACGCGATAAACTTAGGCGGAGGTTGCATTGTGTGATCGAAGCACTGAAATTCTTCCGAAGAGCATATAGTCTGATTATTAAGTAAAATCTTTGTACCGCTGTGTAAGCATTTTTACGACTAATTATGACTATTACAAAATCTAATATATTTATAAAATAATAGAAATTACAGCACTGCGCTGCTAACCATATGATAAAGAAAAAAACCCAGTTTAGTAAGAGCTCATTGATAAATTACAATAAATCCCACCCCCCACCCCCCACCCCCTTCAAGTTGTAGCGCCCATTTCATTAGAACTTAATTAATTTTTCTGCAAGGAAAGGAAAAAAATCTTTTTTCTTTTTTCTATTTTTTCTTTTTTTTTTATTAATTTTTTTTTTAGTTAATTATTAAAGCCCACCGGTATTGTTTTAATTAAACTAGTTCATAAAAGAATTCGTACGGGCGAATTAAAAGAAAATATTAAATCCAGCGCGAAATATGCGCACAACGAAGTAACCATAACACAGGCGCAATAATATCGAGTTACTTCATCGCGTAACTCATTTAAAATTCATAATTTAAAACCAAATGCATACAAGCAATATTAAGGCCACGGGGAAATTCACTTGGTTCGCTGCCCCTCCCCCCCTTCCTGGTTTCCTCCTGCTCCTCCTCATCCTCTCCTCCTGCTCCCCTTCGACCCTACGGCGTTTTTTCGAACTCGGGAGAGGGCGCGCGCGCGCGGTGTAAGCGCTTATATAAACGAAAAATCTCTTATTGGAAAAAATGAGGGTAGCGGGGACTGCGGAGCTTTTCGTTATTAATGAATATCGAATTACGGGCTTAATTGCAAGAAGGTCGATAGAGTGGAACTTTCCTGCCGGGGTGGTAAAGGTGGTGGGGGAGGGGGGATCTCGCGGGGTGGCCGGACTCGGCCGCGCGACACACCTTGTACCCTCGCCCCCTCTCTCACATTTCCTTCCTTCTCCCCCCGCCCCCTCCCCCGCGCGCTAATCTATTTTTATTAATTACGGATAATTGAATTTCCAAACGAATTCCGCGCGCTCCGCGAGGAAATGTGTCGCGTACAGGCGCATTAAGCTTAAAGGGAGAAAAGAGACTCCGGCTATATACCGTGTACAGTGGGAGTGAGGGAGGATCTGCGAGAGAGGAGAGCTAGAAAAAAAGATTAAAGAAAAAAAATGGGGAGGGAGAGAGAGAGAGAGAGAGAGAGAGAGAGAATTGTGAAGGAATAAGACTAAATGTATATATATATATATATATATATATATATATATATATATATATATATATATATATGTCTACTGACTACCGGAGTAATTTACGATATAAAATTATATAACAATTTGTCGTTCTGCTTTCGTTGTAGAATCTCAATGTTTTGTAAAAGTCAAATTTTTCTCACAGTTCAGAAATTAAAATATCCTCTTTTAATCGTCAGAACTATCCTTCGATAAATGAAACTAATTGAAAAATCTATGAAATCCACGCCCGAGTCGGACATCAAAAAAAAAATATATATATATATATATATATATATATATATATATATATATATATCAACAAAGGAAGTAAATATTTGAAGTAGTCTAGATAAAACAAAATATATATTTTATTTATTTTGAACTAATATATATGTTTAGTTTCGTCAAAATGCGTAACTGTAAAACTTGAATTAATTCTTTATGTTGTTACAAAATCAGATCAATATGTAAATTACAGAGGAACCTTATAAATAAAATTATAAGGAAATATTATCTTTGTCTATTTATTTGCTCGATTATTTCTATACCGTCAACGGACTGAATAGTAGGTTCCACTGAGGCGTATACGCGTATAACGAGCGATCGATAAATCCGAGATTGTTCGTGAAATAACTCCAACAAGTTCGGTAGATGATAATAAATAGCGAAAAAAAAAAATTCGGCCCATCCATCGCGCGGCCACGACTCGGCAAGTAAAATCCGAGCGTTTAACGATAGTTGAAATTTCGTACGAACTCAACGTGACTCAAAGCTACAACGCAAAGCCCCTCGCGAGAGCTTGAATGAAAAAAAAATCTGCAAAAACCGAATATCTGAAGAAGAAAAATAGTAAACATAATAAAAAAACAGAGAAAAAACGACAAAATACTATTGATCGCGTGCGCACTGCATAAGCCAATAGAATTTCAGAAGAGGATTTTGGATAATCAGACACTTATGGAAAAGTGAAATTAAGCATCAGAAGCGATTGTTTTCAATTTACGATCGAAAAGCGTCGTCGAATGGTCAGAAGAAAAATAATCGCATACAACGACCGCGCTAATAAAAATTTCGAAATGAGGTGGGAGATCGTCGTGAGCGAACAACCCTTCCCCCTCATCCCGCTTCTCGCCCTTCCTTTTCCCGGTCTACCGGTTTTCGCATCCCATTATCGTCGCCTAGTACCGTCCGCATATATATATATATATATATATATATATATATATATATATATACATATCTATGTATAGTGCGCTTATAGACATATCGGCCGCTCTATAACGCGTTCTCTTATTATTCCGGACGTATAAGGGGACTCTCTCCCTCCCTAGCCATGGCTTCCATTACAATTACGGCCCACACGGCGCGTCGCGGCAGCAGCACACGCGCTCTCCTGCTTTTCCGCCTTTATTTCGTCTACCCTCCCGCCGCCGACCATTTTCTGGCTTCTTTTCTTCTCCCACGCCCCCCCCCTCTCTCTCTCTCTCTCTCTCTCTCTCTCTCTCTCTCTCTCTCGCCTGGCGGTAGAGAACGGGGAAGAAGAACAGATTTTCGAGCGTGTATATATAATCCCTACTTCGTTCGGCAGCGTGGAGATCGTGGATTTTTCTTCTTCTTTTTTTTTTATTTTTTAATATTTTACATTAGCTCCCACGCGATATTCCAGTTTGCTTTTATTCGTTCGGTAAAATGAATTGGGCCATCGAAGCATATTTTGCCGGAGTAAGGTGGTTATCTGAAATTATTAGGGATTTTTGTCAAGTTACGTTACTTGAATAAAATTATTTTAATTAATGCACTGTTTTATCGAGCCTAGTAGCCCGAGATATAGGCACAAAATCATCTTTATTTTGTTAATTGGAAAAAAATTTGTTGGCACTCTTCATCGCCTAATATATAATTAGCTTTCTATTAAACAAATTTTAAAAAATTTGTTTTTAAAACTAGGAATTTTTCTTTTGCCTGACTACCAATTTCATACCATCTCCAAAATCTTTATTCAAACTTATATACGTTCTAAATTAAAATTCTAATTATCTTATAAGTTCAAAGATATATAGAGCGACATGTACTGCGTAACTAATTTAAATATGTGAAAAATTCAGTGAGCATCGCTTTTTATATTGGAAGAAACGAGAAGCAGCTTTCCACTTTAAATTGCCCGCGAATAAAAGCGAGGGCCTTTAGCAAAACTATTCAAGGTTTACGCGAATGCGCATGTATGTATATATAGAGAAGAAATAATGGAGAAAATATAGTGCGCGCATCAGCGGCAACAACAGTGCGCGAGAATCGAAGGCGGGTGGCGCTCCAGGAGTGGGAGGGGGATAAAAGTAACGGCTATTATAAAAGTAAAGTGCGTGACGTAAATCAATAAAGGCCAAACGGGCGCGCGGGGAACGAGCCAGCACGAGCATCAGACGCATGAATCAGACCAACAAAAATGGCCGGCGTTTGAGGGCGCGGGGGGGGGGGGGGGTGAGGCACGGATGTGTAGGGTGAGACGCGGCGATGATACGCGGATAATGCACCAGTTTAAATGCATACTAGTCGAGCATTCTTTCACTCTCCTCGCTAAGCCGAATACGCACTTAGTCGCCCTCTCCCCCTACTCTCTCACGCTCTCTATCTCTCTCTCTCTCTCTCTCTCTCTCTCTCCCTCTCTCTGTCTCTCTACCTCTACCTCTCTTTATATGAAGACGTTAAAATTCCTCGGGGATGCCCAATAATAATCTCGCTTAGTGCGGCTCTCGGCAGAAATTTAACTTTTTTCTCGTTTCTTTTTTCTTTAACTTTTTTTCCTACCTTTTCGGCTATATACTATATATATGTACTATATATATATATATATATATATATATATATATATATATAAGGGGGGAGGGACAGGAATGACGCGACGACAGCGAACGTGTACAGGGCGCCCTTTCAGCCGTGGAATCGGGACGAGTAACCCGAGCGGTCTCTTGAAGTCGGAGGATGGCGGTACGTAGAGGTTAAGTGAGCTAAGGCACCGAGAGAGACGGTGCGATAAAAAAAACGAGAAGGCCGAACGGTTGGGGGGGGAGGGGAGGGGAGATTTTGCAACGGCTTTCAGAAGGGAATGCAATTTCATATAAAGGAACAATGAGCACTGATGCCAAGCTACTTCATTGTCCTCTTTGATTACTTTGAAAATTCTATGGAACTTTTGATACGGTTATTATTATCATAATATCTAATTCACAACTTTCTCTATATATGTGAAACGAACGAGAAACTTTAATAACTATATGTTTGAATATATTGTTGTCAGTATTTCAGAGATGAAAATAAACATGTTTTCCATATTTATTATTAGATAAGTCTGATAAAACAATCTAATTAATGATAGAAAAATATTTTGTATTAATAGATTTATAATTGGAACAGAAAGTGCAGTTTAAAAAAAAAAAATTTTTTTAATTTTTCGTGCATACAAATATCTAAAGAGACATTTTTAATTATTATTTCAATATTATACTGAGCACCACTTCACAATTTTTATTTTAACAATTTAATATATGACATTTTTATACTTTTCAAATAAAATTTAACTATATTTTTATTTAACGCTAAGCAATTAAATTAATTGCTAAATTAATAATTGATGGCGTATAGTGTTGAAGAGTAGTATTTTTCAAAACAATTACGCAATTATAAGATAAGATTTCAAATAATATTGTTCGAGTACATATATCGTGATATTAAACACGAAAATGTAATCTAACGTAAGCTTATAATAAACAACACAATAGAGTACAAGAACTGATGGCTGTCAGTAATAATGAACAATTCGATTTTTCAATTTTTGGCATTTATACAGTGGAATTTCAAAAATATCCGATAATTTTCAACCCATTCGATAGAGGAAAATCTAATTATGAAATTGTAATGGTTGCTTATATGAAGCGTATATAGTTCGTACATTTACACTACTTTATGTTTATATATAAATTAATTATGCTTCTATTAACTTTGAGCTAATTGAATAGTGAGGATAGGATATAAGAGAGCTTCAAAAACGTCAATAACGAATGAATTTATTGTTTAACAGGCTGTCGATTACCCATCTATACGCATTGAGTAGAAAACACTTTCGGATGTAACAAAATTATAATCAAATAACAAATTTCTGAAAATTCTAGTATCGTTAATTAAGTTTTTAAAATATTATAGCCAGAAATTAGATCGTAAACATTTTATAACTATCACAGTTCCGTGCCGTTTTATAAATTCGCATGAACGTAATATCATTTAAAACAACGCACTTTCTGATCTATCGGTAAACATATTGGCTTAGACATGTAAAGGCAGAATTTTAACTCTAAGCGTTTCTTATTATTATTGCGTTATTCCTTAGCACTGAGCAATATATCGAAAAATTTTACAGCAGTCGTGCAGATCATCGTGCAATACTCGTATCCCACCTATAATCCCGTACGGATCCCACCGCCTTGCCGGAAACTCGCCTTCATCGAGCAAAAACTACAATAGCAAAACCAGCGCGCTCTCCCGTAAACCGTGAAACTGTATTTGTTCTGGTTTTTTTTGTTTTGTTTTGTTTTTTTTTTTTTTTTTTTGCTTTATTACAAACACGCGCGCGCCGTGGTAATTCGGCCCCGGGTCAAAAGCATCGCCGGCGCGTTCCAGCGGCGCGCAAGCGGTCCGCGGGGGCGGCAGGCCAGGCGGGAGCGTTTAAAGCGCTGGCGGCAGAACGCGCGCGGGCGACGCCACTCACGTGTCATCGGCACGTCGTGCGCCGCCGAGGGGGGCGGGCGGGGGGCCGTGGACCAGGCGCGCCACCCGGGTGCAATTCCGGGCCAGACCGCGAAACGGCTCGGCGGACTAATGAACGGCAATATTTCCCGCCGGCCGTGCTTGCGCGCCTCGGTTAACGCGTGCACGCGCACACGCGCGCATGTACGCCCGGGGCGGAGCACGCGAGGAGAGAGCCAGAGCGGGCGAGGGGGGGGGAGGAGGAGGAGGAGGACGAGATTGGACGTATTTTGATTCAATCGAGACATAATAAATGCGAATGTATTAAACGCGCGACGAGCCGGAGCGTCAGCGAGGCGGGCGCCCCCCACCGCGCCGCTCGAATTGCGGCGAGCCGATATTATGTGCACCGGACACATCGGGCCGGCGCGTAGTTTTGTATATGTATATATATATATATATGAAATAGCTTAGAATTTCCATAGCCAATGAAGCGGACATGTCAGAAAATTTTTACTGATGTCAAAAATTACGGGCTGGAGAGATTTCCACCTGTTTAAAGGTCTCTCTAAGTTACGTCTACGCCTCATGGGATTTTGGTAAGGTATCCTTATTACATCCTTATTCGTTTATGGAAATCGCAACCGAATCCGGTCAGATTTCCATGTATGGACGGTAGGCATGATCAAACTACCCGAAATTCCTACGTACATCAGCACTGAATCGCATCGGACGTTCTTACTGCATTCTTATTGAAAATACGAGGGTGGTCCGACAAGTACCTGGCCTGACATACAGGTGGCGGTGATTGCTCAAAAAATACCACTGTATTAGAAAGTACACAATCTATAAAGCATATGTCTGAAGTTTGAAGACGCCATGATGAGATTTAGCTACCTCGGATGAATTTCTGTTCCCAGACTTGAAAAAATGGCTCGCTGGTCAAAGATTTTCCAACAATGAAGAGGTAATGTCGGCAGTTAATGGCTATTATGAGGAGCTTGACAAATATTATTATAAAAAGGGTATCGACCTTATTGAACATATAGCTGGGAAAAGTCTATAGGGCTGAAAGGAGATTATGTTGAAAAATAAATATTTTTTTCCAAAATTTTTGAGTTTTATTTGTTGGGCCAGGTACTTCTGGGACCACCCGTGTACAAGCATGCGATGATTCTGTTCAGATTCCCGTGCTGTGCCCGTACACAAATCGAAGTTATAATGGATACACGGAAAACTTAGGTGGCTCGGATGAGAATCACGTGTACCAAAATTGTATATTAGAATTTTGTGCAATTAAATAAATTTTCTTTCAATATATTAAAGCTAATTATTACCTACAGCTAGATTAACTGATAATATAAATCTAAATATTATCTACTTTGCCCTAAGTTATAATTGTACAGACAATATTATTTGTCTAATCTTCGTTATTGGTCTAAATATATAATGCATATGAGTACATAAAATAATTTATTTATTTTAAAGAATCATAGGAAAAGTACCTTAATCGGAAAATATTTTATAATAAAGAATGAGCGCTTGTATACTCATCACTTTCTATTATAATTTGTAATCATGCATGACATTTAAGTTGTCGAATTATTTTTTCTGTATTAGATATATTATTAAACATTGCCAATATTTATTTTATGATACAAGATATCAATCCCGATCTTTAATCTAATCGTTGACCTGATTTAAAACTGTTGAGTGATAGTAATGGAAAATAAGAAGTGAAAATGTTATCATCGAAAGGTTAATAACCGATTACCCAATGGTATATAAAGTGTGTATAGCAGATATTAGACCACCCTTATATACTCATTTCAAAGAAATATTTACTAAAACGTAATACTGGTTATAGTAGTTTTATATTATAATATTGCTCGCACCACTTAATTCCGATGCAACTAGGATTTAAAAAATTTGTAAGGAAATTTATCAAAGGTTCGGATCAAAGTTTCATTTACAAAAATAAAAATGTACTTGAAATTTATTCGTTATTAATGTTTAACTTTTGTTTTCGCTATCTTCTTTAAAATAATAATTATATTACTATAATGATGATAAATTAGTAATTAAATATTTAATTTAAAGAAAAATTAAAATAAAAATAATCTGATGTTACAAAACGAAATTAAAAAACCTTACAAATATAATGTTATCTCTTCACAAAAATGATACATTAAGGACTGATATTAAAATTAAATAAAATAATTTAATTAAAATAACTTATATAATATGATTTAAAAAAAAAACTGACACCTCGAGGCAATCAGTAGTCCGGTTTATATTAAATTTATAATTAAAATTATTAAATAACGAATGAACTTCATTTGCTCGAAAAAAACGACCCTTCAAAAAATATCGTCTTATGTCATTACAAACCTTTCGCAAGAACAATTTTAATTTTTAAAATTTAATTTTGCTTCGCGCCAATATCCGACCTTACTGGGACATTACTGAGACATATCCTTTGAATAAAAAATCCCTTAGCTTTTCTAAAAAAAAAAAAAAGAAAGAACACAAAAACCATGTGCAAAGTAGCCTTCATTCTTTAAAACCAAAAAAAAACAATCAATCAAGCAGTTGATATGAGATACATTTATGTAAATAGTAGCTAGCAAATGGTTGTATTATATTTTGTCTAAATGTAAATTAACAAAATATTTTCTTAGACTTAGAAATTAATTGCTCGAAATACAGGAAATCAAAATTTTATAGTAAGTATATTTTATAGTAATAAAAGTAAATTAATACTTTTCGAAACTCGGAACACAATCTCTAGATGTAATAAAATTAAAATTTTTGCGAAAAATCGATTAATCAAGCATGCCGGCTTTCTTAAATAAAAACAGTACGTGATAAATATAGGTAAATATTTATTATCCAATAATTAAACAATTTCTTACGTAGCTATAAATTAAGAAACAAATTTTGCTATATTTAGAAGAACGAGTTCGTATTTTTAAATACAAATATATAACTGTATATATATATATATATAGCTCCATAAATCACAATCGATCTTCGCCATTATGAATGACTGAGATGCCAATACACTTCCCCCCTACTAGTCTGCGGTAATCTACAATATTCCCACTCCTTTTTGCCCCCCTCCCCCGCTGCAAATTCTCCGCGTCCCTGCCGCGATCGGAACGACGCGAACACCGCCCGCGTTGGCCACCAGCAGTCGCCAAGCCGAGCTTATACTCGCTTCTCCGTATTGCGATAAATGTATCGTGTCCCCCTTCCCGACCCTCCTCTCGCGACTACCACAGTAGAGTAATTAAGCGCGCGAGCGGACTTATCGACGGGCGGGAACGCCTTCCGCCCCCCCCCCACCCCGGTGCTCGGCGACACGATTATCTCGAGATGAGCGCAACGGCCAAATCCTCCCTTATCCCATTTCTACTGAATATTTTTGCATTATTTAGATATACTTTAAAGAAATAAGAAAATTTATGATTGAAACATCTCTGGGACTACGGAGTCACATCGCGAAGTTCAAAATATCTTAGGAAGTAGAAAAATATGAATATTAAGAGCTCTTACAATTCGCAAAGCTTGAACAAATCAGTGAACAGAATTATAGTTCCTAATAGGTTTGTATATTAATTACATAGTTCTTTTAATTATTCCGATGAGAAAATGGAAAAAATAACACAATTTCGACGTTCTCGAATTGAAATGTTCGTTATGTAAACACTTGTTTTGATGTCGGTATGTCAATCGATTATATCTAACGAGTCTATATCACATTTTATGTATATATATATATATATATATATATATATATATATATATATATATATATATATATATAGGAACTCCCGCAGCGCAATCCATGAGGAAGGCGCGGCGCCGGAACGAGATAAAAAGCCCAAAGGCCGCCCGAGAGCGGGGACAACTGTTGCGCCTTCGTCCAAAATTCATGCGGAATCCCGGATTCGACGGAGTCATAACCCGTTTGTGTGCTCTCTCTCTCTCTCCCTCTCATTCTCTCTCCCTCTCACTTTCACCCCCCCCCCCACCGTCCTCGCTCTCCATTTATCACTTCGTCTCCTTGTCCGCCCGTTAATAATTCACTCGGATGTTCGAAGTTTAATATTAAATGCTCGAAACAACGGGGTTTAAACCGATTCGCAGCAATTACGAGAGGTCGACTCTTATTATTCTCTTGTCTATCAGGATTTCCTCTTTTTTTTTACCGGTCAATCAGCTCCCGACAAAATTCTTTTTTGATTGTTTTGTCTTTGAAAGACCGTCTACTTAACATAGAAGAATAAATAATAGAAAAACTACGAATAATATCTCGAATAACAGAATAATCACAACAATCGATAATAACAATATATTGTAACATAATAACACATTAAAGAATATTTAAAACATATTTTTGTAATAATAAATTTTATCAGAATTATGCGTTTTATTCTATGTTCTATCTTGTTTTTTCCTTTATATCCTGTACTCTCGTATAATTATTATCTTTCGAAATTCTGCTACACCGAGATATTTGGCTTATACGAAAAACCTTCTAACATCTATGCTATATAGGTAGATAGGTCACGTATTGTATACTTAAAAATAAATAACAAAAGTTAAAAATAGTTTCTTATCGAACTAAAGACTTTATTAACGTTATTTACAGGAAAGAGATAAAGGCTTACTTTATATGATTCAGGGAAAAAAGCTGTTAATGACAAATCATAAATACTTTCATTAAATTATGACTTATAAAACTTGCATAAATACAGGAAAAGTTTCAGTTATATAGTAATGAAATTTCTCATTAGTCGGGAAAATCATAAATTATAATTTATAATTATTATTATGATAATTGGCATATTTATCATAATAGTAATATAATAATATTTTATCACAAATGGCATCATAGTTTTGATTTTAAAAAAAATCGAATATTTCTATTGAAGAATTTGTAGTAAAATTGTTTTAGTGAAATTTGAAAATATTATATTAAATATATTAAATATGTATAAAAATTTATATTATCTTTACGATGCACAATATAACACGACATAATGCCATCCGTAAAATCAACGAATTTATCCCCCTAAACTTTATTATTAGAGGATGAACTTTATCATAATTTTAAGTTAGAGTAGTTTCGAAATGTTCGAAATAAAGTTTGTACACAGCCGCGACGATATAACGTACTATTTCCTTCAGAAACTAATCTAATAAAATTGAAAAACTAAAAATACACGCTTATAGGCGATCGCTCAATAATCTTCGTAACTTCTAGTCGCGCATCTCTTTATGAAGCACAATTATTAGTCCTTTTTATAATCTCCGGCCTAGCAGTTTATTTTCATGAAAAATTAAAAAGAAATTAAAAAGTCACCGAACCAGAAACCCTATAGCCAAGAAAGATAGTTGGGCAGATGTCATTTCTAGTTTGTCGTTTCAACAAAAAGTTCGAAGACGTGGGGGAAAAAATGACATGGAAAATGAAGGATGAAAGAGAGGTAGCGTGATAAACCAAATAATAATAATACCTATATAGTTGGAATGTGTAGTAAATATGAATACCTATGCAGTTGTACGTATCGAAGACAACGTACAGAAATTCGGAGTATGGATAGATAAATGTAGAACTCCAATTTTGTAACACAATGATCATTATATGGGAAAGAGATAAAAAATATAACTTTGACGAAGCCATGCTAACAATATCTAATTGATGAAAAGTATAACAAAGATAGTTGAGCCAATGTATAAGAGCGATGCGTATTACCATTCACAGTAGGTCAGTCTTAAATTAATATTAGATTCAGTGATAAACTGAATGAAATATAAGATTAGAAATTTTCTACAAACGTAGCTCGACCTATAATTCTCAAATCCATCGGAAAATTGAGTAATAAAAGAAAATAATAAATCAATTAATCGATGAATATTAGTCCTATGGAATAATAAAAGAATATTACAAATAAATTTAATGTTTACTGTATCTGATGTGCTGTGTACAATTATTGGCTCATAGATGCATTCTAGTAGTTTATATTTAGTACTTCAGTATAATAATACAGCCTGATAACAATTACACAGTACACCGTTACACTGCTATCTAATAATTTTCTTCATTGAAGATTTATTAATTTATTTATTGAATATATTTTCATTGAAATAATGCAAGCAATATATATATATATATATATATATATATATATATATATATATATATATATATATATACGTATCTTTACTTTTTATGATATCGCTTTTTAATGCTTTCCAAACTAAAGCCCATTAAAAAAATCAATGATCAATCATTTAGGTATTAGGAAGTAGTAGAGTATAGAACGTTCGCGTGCACTAAAAACATTAGATTATCATTTCTCGTATTTATTACACGATAATAATTTATAGTTGATAATTTATAAAATAGGAACTAAAAAGTTTTTTATGAAAATAATCTAATAGGAAATTTTTAATCGTCACAGATTCTACAATCGATAATAAGAACGGTTATTGCAATTGTCATTGATCATTATCACAAAAATCTAGGTTGATGATTCGACTCTAGCTAATCCTTTAGATAAATATGACATTGTAACACTTCAACACTGTATCTATTACTTTTACGACGAACGTATGTGTTTTATGAAAATGCTAAAAACTACTTGGCGATCGACGAGAAGGCAACGTCCTCGATCGAACCGAACAATTTCTGCTTCACATTCGCGATTCGTTGTTAATTTCTATTGCATATTCCAATAGCCCGTATTAGCATTATTCAATCGTTAGAAAAACTCACCGACAAGCGCCAAAATCACGGTAAGAAGAGAAGCAGCCGGAAACGATACTGTGGCGTTGAACTCGAGCATCTGCAAAAGATCCACTGAAACAGAAGAGATAAAAAAATCTTTTAACATTTATGCTTTGCAAATTTCTCAGACGACATCCTCGTTTATATAATATAACTATTTCTTTATATAATAAAAATATATTAATAATAATAATAATTTAAAGAAATATAGCAATTGTCGTTGAATCGTTTTCCCGTGAATATAGTAAGATTTATGTGTAAAATAGCAGCAGCCACAATAAGCTTTATTGCAATGAAAAGAAATGTCTGTTATCGAGTAAATAATTTCTTGTTTTGTACCAAGTAAATTATTCGCTTAAATTGAGTGAGTATAATTGATGCAAGAAGCATGTCCTCTTAAATCTCGTGAATATTTTCTTAATTTAAGAAAATGATTTACTTAGTGCAAAACAAGTAAATATTTACTTGATATCAGAAACTTTTTCTCAATGTATATATTTTATATACGTGTGTCAAAGAGATGATAATAGAACCATCGTTGTTCCGTAAACATGTGCGTAACTTCTACGACAAGTGCGCGTGTAAAAGAAGAGCAAGAACGACGTACGTTTCGAGATCCGTTAAAATAAAACAGCAATAGAGCCAATATTATAGTCGTTTCTGTACCGAAATGTACCACAGTCATTATAACGATATCGCCTTTGACTCCGATCGATCGCCAGTCCTCCACCTATATATATATATATAATTCATTAACGGCACGTAGGCCGCTTAAAATGCGGCGGGCAAGGCGGTGAAGGAGGTGAGAAATCAAAGTTTCGCAGAAACTACGACGACGGACCCCATCGGCCAAGCAACTCCGAGAACGCTGGAGGGAGGGACGAAGTTCGAGGATCATCGGCCGTCGCGCGTTTCGCGCGCTCTTACAATCGAAGCGTGCTTATGTTTTATTTTCTTCTTCTCTTATTTTCTTCTACTTCTTCTTCTGCCCTTTTTTGCACGGCATGCGGCCGAGAACCGGACGCGCACTATCCTCCCCCCCCCGCCTTTACCCTGACGAGGGAGAGGAAAGTTTTTAATTCGATATCGCTGTAATATATATGTATATAAGGCTGCATCGGGCCCGCGATGCATATTTCATCGCGTTCGTCAAGCTCCGAGGTAGCTGCTCCTTCTCTCTCTCTCTCTCTCTCTCTCTCTCTCCCTCATTCCCCTGCCAGTGGCTGCCGCGCTACTGCTGCGAACTCGCGCAAGCTGGATCTCGAACGGCCGGCGAAAATTTAATAAAAGATCCCTCGTCCTGATGATACATATATATATATATATATATATATATATATATATATATGCGCAAGATCGTTTTTCGAATGAATTATATATACTCGAACTGAGTAGTCGAGAGTTCGCACGAAATTCCTTTTACGTCAGTCCCGTGTGTTTACGTTTTTCTTTATTTACATATACTATTATACTTTATTCCATATGTATCGCCTATCACTTAATAAACTTCTTAATAAATTTCATACTAATGCAGATAAAAAAAATTATATTCATAGTCATTTCATTGTCATTTCATGTGAATATATGCCACTTAATGGACTATATCAAAGACAATTTTTATCGATCGGCCAAAAGCAACCTATATTATATATAATTCTAGATATGTAAACTTGAAATTATTACAAATTTCTAGTGAAGCGCACTCTTCCTTTACGTCTATTTTACATTACCGCAACGTTTCAAGAAAGTTCGTCAAGCGCTGTGAATATGAGAATGTAATTTTCAAATTTTGATAAATAAAAATTATAAATAAATGTTCAATAATATTCTAGCTCCAGACGTTAAATTATAATATAAAATATAATATTATTGGAATAATATAGAAATTGGCCAGTTTTTATTCAATCGATATGGAAGATCAGTGGACAGACGATTAATATTGGCAATTATGAACTTCTTTCTTGAAGATCGGAACTCTGGCTTTGACCGAGCTATTATTATATTAAATAATTTTAGATTTATTTATTTTATTTTTACAAAAAATTAAGTTATATTTTTTCTATACATTTTTTCTCTTTCAAATTTTATATTTTATTTTTCAACTACAGACAATTAATTCTTGCTTAATTTTCTTTTCTTTTGTTCATTCAACCATTTTTATTTGATAAATAAACGCTCGTGAAAATCTCATAGAAAAATTAGGGGCCAACATCAATTACGTACACTATTCAAATTATTTACCCATTACAAAATCAAAACCTGTAATATATATATATATATATATATATATATATATATATATATATATATATATATAATACATCAGTGATAAAATAGTCTCAAATGAAACCCCATCAGTGGTAAATGAAATCACAGAGGCTGCTCACCAGCCACGCAGAGCCGCCTCTCTTCCTCTAACGGATTTACATGTTAAACACACATTTATGTGTATATATATATATATAGATATATATACATATATATATATATATATATATATATATATATAACCAATAGCATAAGCTAAAATTTCAAAGTGTTCCATCAGCCATAAGAGCGGTATTTCGCCAATGCGCATACATATATCTATCTATATATCTGGGCGCTCAGTTGTGCTATTCCATTCGCGCGCTGCGGTGCAGAGCGCGGCATACTAGATATAACTATGTATATATATACACACTGGATGTGTGAGAGAGAGAGAGAGAGAGAGAGAAAGAGAGCCACGAATAATGCGGCGTGTCTATTCACCGAAGGATGGCTTGTATTAGCTTGTCGGACCCTTGAATTTCGCGCATCAATTACAAATAAATTAATATATACATCCATAAAATATCTCTGCTAGATATTCGAATTTCCTAGCTAAATGTAAGCTTGACTGAGAATAAAATCAACAAATACACGATGTAAAATACTTCAAGATAGGATAAGACAGGTAAAAGTCGAACAGTCGTATAAAGTTCCAATGTATAACGTTGTATAATACATTACCGGTACTTTTTCGGTAGCCCTACAGCATTATTTGGAGAATTGTAATATTTTTCTAATGTTACACAAATTTATTGTTCATCGATTCTTTCATTAAATTTTAAATATATTAGAAATGCAATTGATATACGCAAATATATTTTAAGCTTTATATACTTTTAATTTCGATCGAATACCTTAGCATAATAATTATACCCTTTCGTGCAATTTTATTACGAAACATTTGCGATTTGATTGAAAAAAAGAAACAATAATGAAAAAAAAAGAAAAACTACATTATATCGATAGAATAAAAATTTCAAGTTATTAGAACGCAAAGAATTGGTTAGAATTTTTTTAGCACAAAGCTTACTAAAACGAATTTTTCGTTTCGTATCTGCGTCTGGGACACCCAACGCCAAATTCAATTAATTGATCCTCACTTCACATCATTATTTGTACAACGTCCTATAATAATAGATTATGCAGAAAATCATATTTTACGCCCAGTGTATAAGCGTAGCGCAATCGCTGCGCACGAGACCGGCCAAGCCGGTCTAAAGTCCTCGTCGATCACGCGTGGGCGAATAATCACATGTTCAATATTATATATATTCTAGTTTATAGCAGAGCGGACGAGAAATTTATATTAATTGATTTTATATTAAGAAAAAGTAAGAAAAGTCAAAAAGTAAATGTAGAAAGTAGATTGAGCGGATCCAGCGGACAACGACCTCCATTAGAATGAAAAAAATTCCGCCCCTCCTTATTAAAAAATTACCGTTCAAAATCTAAACGATAAACTGAAATTTCAGACAAATTAATGTCAAATATATTTAAAAAACACAATAACTTAAAACTATTGAATAAATCACTGTTAAAAATTAAAAAAAAAAAGCATAAATTTTAATTTCAAAGTAACTACTATTCAAAATGAAACACAGTAAGTTGGTGTTTAAAAAATTCACCTAAAACATTTCGTTTTATATTTTACTAAAAATAAATACGCAATTATTATTTTTCCTTTTTTTCTGAATTTTCGGTCACGTTTATTGATGATAGAAAAATATCCTATGCGCAGTTATCGTAAGGGAGCAGAATTAATAAATACGACCGACGCGAATAGACAACAACTGCAATAACAAAGCATAAAGAAAGGTTAGCGTTGTATTAAAATGTGTATTTTTTTGTCAGGTTTTCATTAGGAATTGGGTAAAAAATTACTGAATTCGGCAAAAACATAAAACGTGTTGAAGTTAGATCTGCAAAAAAGAGCTTTATGAAACTCAAATTATCGTAAATAATCTCTAAAAAATCATCGAATATTTTAAATAAAATATAACTCGACCTCGTGCAATTTCCCTAAGATATATAAATTCGCATAGGCCAAGTTTCTTTTTTCATTTGCGCCCTCCTACCCGCGTGGGATATTTATAATTTGCCAATAAATGTTCAAAAATGATTGAAACAAAGTTATTGAACAATTAAATGTTAAATAAGGAAAGATTTAAGAAGGATTTGTTGGAAATTACGGTGACAATAAACAAGTCGTATTGTGCAGTTTTATTAAAAAATCTAGTTTTGATTTAGCTACACGAACTTCATTCATAAAATATCTAGAGCCGAACTTCTTAATTTATACGGTCTCTAAGTTAAAAGATATTTTCCGATATTTTAGGAACAAATAAACTGATCGCAAAATTGACTTTTTCGCTCGCTGCACAATTAAATATAATGAATATCAATTAAATACAATTAATATCAATTTCTCAGCAAGGAGGGAAGCGGACGCGGGGTCAGGAAGCATCGAAATTTCTAATCCGAATCCCGTGTACATATATACTTAGGATGTGCATCGTGCCGTGCTGTAGTGGCGCCCGAGGGGGAGGGGGGGGGCAATCGTATCGCGTATATTACGGCGCCTTTACCTGCACGCCCGCGAATGCCGGCGGTGTGATCCCCTGTCCCGCCCGCTGGAGAAAACTCCTTGGGCTCTGTCGAGCGTGCGGAGACGCGCGCGCGTTTCACGAAATAGCCGGGCGAGCGGAGTATTCTAACGTCTTAAGGCTATATACCGCGCGTTATACCTTGCCCCCCCCGGGGGGGATAGGAGGGGAAGATGGCTTCTGCTTTTCTATGCAAATTTGTATTTAGAACGATTATACTGGGAAAATAGCCTGACTTCTCTCGCCTCCCCCCCCCTTCCGGCATCTATCTGCGCCTCTCGCATTACTTCTCACCCTCGGAGGCGACCTCATCCTTCCTTCATCCATAGCTCTTAAACCCTTGTTTATTATCATCTTTCGCGCCATTTGCGAGTTCTTTTTAAGAATAATATTCGAAACTGATGAAGATTTCGAAAGCACGAAGGGAGAGCTTCGTTATTTTGTAATTAGCATGGGATTAAAATAAATTATGTTGAAACACCCGAATCTCTTATATCTGTGTGTACATTGTTTGGATAAGTTTCAAAATCGAAATATTAATGAATTTTTATTTCGAAAACATGAAATTAAATGAGACTTAATGTTTCATGATATTATGGGTCTGCACATAATAAATACAGTCGCGCATTCCTTTTGTAAAATCTTTTAATTAGAAATACCTGTGCATTATTTCACATGTAAATTTTACATTAGCGCAACACATGATTTAATTTTCAAATAGAGATAGATCTCGCCAAGCACATACACAAGACGATACTTAATGAAATGCGCATGTTTTAAAAATTAAAACGAAAAAGTTTTCAGGAATTTATTTTACAAGTAAAAATTTTTTAACAAGTACTGATAAAACTTGGCATTTTTAAACAGCCAATTAAAACCGTTTAATTAACATATTTTCTGATAAAATTGTAGAAATATTTTTCCTACAGTATTATTTTGTAAAAAATAATTTTTTAGTTTTCTGATTATTTCATAAAACTTTTGAAATTACTAAAATAAAAATAGGATTTAATTAATTTAAAAGTTTCTAAAACTTAAATTTTTGAATATAACTATTCAATTATACATTATATATAATACTTCATTTGTTCAAATTGTATATAAATATATACTTGAACGCGTTTCGAGAATATCATTAACATCTTATCAATTTATTTTAATGTATATCTCCTGAAAAGATTCACAATCAAAATCGCATTAGTCGAATGCGGAACGACCTAATGTGCAGTACATCGGGCGATACGGAAACATATCAAATTCAACAATAATTTAAAAAAAAAAACAATTTATTGTTCCTATTTTATTTTTCTACCAAGTAATTGATATTAATCTATATTATAAGTGTTGGATGACAAGCGCTTTACGATCGCACGCTGTATGATTAGATCAATTGTAGTCTTACCGATGAGCCCAGCGACGGACTTTGAAAGTGAAAGGTAAATAACAGAAATTCTTTACATCAATACCACTTATTCCATAACTGCTACTTACAGTGAAGATTAATTAAAGCGTTCCGCTATAAACATTAGTCTCGCGAATACCTTCAATTTATTATCAACTTACATGTATTTATAAAACACATGAATAAAATTAATTTTGATGATTGCACAAATTTATACGTCGTCTTTCTGTTACATAAGCTTTACGATATGAATATTGAGGTTACTCAAATACGATAAAAACAGTGATCTTTTAACTTATTAATTCTACTGTAATTTATTTTTGCCGCCGATTTTCAATAAACATTCTTCTAAATTTATCACTGAATTCGATAAAATATATATCTGAATGTCGCGATTAATACATTGAAACGTATTTTATACTAGAATATTATTAGAAAATACTTTTCTCAGAGCGTCATTGTATTGATATACTTTATGATCTGAACTTTAACATAGATCATGAGTTTTTATTTTACCATAAGATACAGAATCTATTGTTAAATGTGAATTCAATTCTGGCAATTCAAGTCATGTATGTGTACACGTGATTATCCAAAAGTATCTATGCCTATCAAAATAAAGTAAATTTTTTTTAAAATAAGTTTTAAAAAGACTATCTTTCTTGCAGTCAGCAAGCCGTATCTTGTCATAAGTCGATCATGAAAATACTTCAATGTTTACAACGAAATGCATTAAGACACACTATTATCTGTAAAGACTAATTAGATGAGATTACCTTCGTTATTCGAGTATTAATATTCGTCTGCGTATTGCCGTTATAACGCTCAGCCAATATGCCGCGATGGTTTATACAAAAGAGAGAATAGCAGAATAAGAGAAGGATAGAAAAACAGAAGAAAGTACAAGAGAACGAGAGGGATTAAAAGTAAGGGAGAAAAGCAGATAATCAGTGAAAGATCAAAACAAGGAAGTAATGAAGTTTAGTAGCTACTTGTGATTACGCACAAGTTACGTCAATGACCTTTGTATAAGCTAGAGAAAATAGAGACTAAGAAAAAGAGAAAGAGAGAGAGAGAGAGAGAGAGAGAGAGAGAGAGAGAGAGAGAGAGAGAACAAGAAAGTGGAAATTAACAAATTGTAACAAATAAACCATTTAATTAAAACAATATATACTTTAACGAATATTTTTACATCAATTTATACAAAATTATAAAATATTGGTGACTAAAAATGTTCGAAAAAAAAAAATATATATATATAACACCAAAAAGTAGTCAATAAATATTTTGTATCGTTAAATTAACATGTCAAAAAATCTAAATAAAATTATTTTCACAAGCATCAAAGTTAGCAAAATATTTAAACCACACGTTTTACACTGCAAATTTTGTTCACGTAAACTTTTTTCTTTCCTCCAATTTGATAGAAAAGCCATTTTCAATTGTCATATTAAACGTTTTTTTACGAAATATCGGTGGATAAATGGCTTGATCCGATAACTTGATAACGAAATGTTTTAAAATATGAACGAGCAAAACTTTCGTCTCCATCAAAGCAAAACGATTGCCAATACACTTCCTAGGGCCAAGACCAAATGGTATAAATGCGTACGGATGAATATTTTTCTTATTTTCATCGCTAAACCTTTCTGGCCGAAAGTCCATCGGATCGAGAAAGTAACGAGAATCGCGCTGAATTCCAAAAATTGGTATCAGAATATTTGTGCCAACTTCAACTTCATAATCCGGATATCCTTCTTTACAGCACGGGATAATAAACGAGTTTGCGCATACTCTATCGGTCGTTGGAGACGGTGGGTACAGTCTTAATGTTTCATTGATCACCATATCTAAGTATTTCATTTTATTTAGGGAATCATAAGTCACTTCACCGTCATCTTGCTCTAGATATTCATCGATTTCTTGACGCAGTTTCTCTTGAATACTTGGATGGGCTGCTAATTCAAAAACACTAAAGCACATTAAAATCGATGTAGTCTCAAATCCGGCCAGAAAAAAAATAAATGCTTGACCAATGATATCGTCAATAGTGACCTCGATCCCATTATCTTTATCCCTAGCCTCAATCAGTAACTGAATCATATCCGGCCGTATAATGCCTCTTTCATCTCTTATTCTCACTGTAGTAGTGACCAAATGATTAAAGAATCGATTTGTTGATCTCGATAGGAATGTTTCTCCCGTCATGCGTAACAATTTTGGAAAACAACGAAACAGCAGAAATTTAATCAGCCTGAAAGGATTCGAAAATGAAGTAGCGTCCCTGCCGTATTTGTAAAAATCGTTATCGGGATCTCTCATCGAATCAACTTGTACTCCAAAAGCTGCAGTGGCTATCACATCATTTGTATATCTAGTAAATACATTCTTGGCATCGAAGCCTTTCGCCATTTCGGGATGATCCAGAAAATATTGGACAAACTGTTTTGAGCATTCGGAAATGAGTTGAAACATTATTTTCATCTTAGTTGCTGTAAAGCTAGGGCTTAGCGTATTTCTCACTTCTTTCCACCTTTTGCCTTTGAGAGAAAAGACATTGCGCCCTACTATTGGATCCATTTCTTCACTAACAAAATTTCTATGATCTGGAAAGCACTCAAAATGCTGAATGCAGATTTTCCGTATAAGTTCCGGATCTCTCAAAACTATCATGGGTGCGTCAAAATCGAATGTCCCATAATAACGCGCCTCCGGATGAAGCTCGTACAAACGTTTAGAGAGTTCGGGAAAAGACACCTGTCGCAAATATATCGAGGTATTTACGCTAAAATATGGCACAACGTCATGATGTAAAATTCTACGTTTCCTCCAATATGCATACTGGTAGAAACAAAGCAGCACGGCCATTGCGAATAAGAAAAAAACGGTGAAGCATGCGCACACCGTCACGAAGTGTAACGGCCCCATTGTAGAACGATTCTCTCTGCTGTTGTAAATTCTATTTCTGTCAGCAGCCTTGGATCCGATTACGTATGCGTTCCAGCATTAAAGGTATCCGAGTCCCGTAGAATTTTTTGTTTTCACTGTGTTTCATTAAAATTTACTTTTTAATTTAACCTTATATCGATTATATTTTCACACATCCGGCTCAGCGTTAGCTTCAATTTATATTCACGTAATTATAACGCCAAAGATTTGGCATTATTTTTTATTTCTGCTTGTTTTCACCGTGCTGCAAATACTGTTTAGGTTTAACTTGATTACGAACTTTTAATAAACTTTTGTCAAACACTTAATCTTTCACATTAACTGACAGCGCATAAGACACTTAATTTTTTTAATCCACAACACTGTTTTTTTCGCTTCATTTTCTTTCAACTGACAGTGCCACAAGCAGTTGAATACATTGACTCACAGTAGACTGAAACTGCGTGATGATTTCTTCACGCGCGACGTATTATTAAAAGCGAACTAGTGCGTTACATCACTGCGTATTCCCATTTATATAGCGGTACGCACTCTCCTACCCACTCTCCTACCATCTATGTCCATGCATCTTTGTTTCCCTCTACTTTTAACACTGAATATTATCCAACGTAAACCAAAAAATCGGTATCTTCTTTGAAAGATTCATTGAAATTGGAGAAGGACAAATAATAATTACTGCAACGACGGCATGCCTAACCACGATTACGTAGACGACTGTGCTGCGTCGTCGGCTTTCAAAAGTGGAATAATGACCCGACCGTTAAATTTCTGCAAGTTTTTAATCTGCACACAAATAGTGCTGATTTATAAAATGGCAAATTTAGTTTTTAAACTGCTTTTGCACTTGTCTAAACCTAGATATGTTTGTATTTATAAAATAAATTTATACCTAATGCATGTTTTACATTTATATAATGTCAATAAATTATATTCGAGAGATTTTTATAATTTAAGCAACGCTAATACTGAATCATGTCTTTCTTTCCTCTAAAAAAAAAGAAGAAAAAAAGAAAAACACAATTACAGTGCAATCATTAAACAAAATTTCTAAAATTAGTATTAAAATCGTTTTAATTTCCCATGTACAATTATTAATAAATATCTTATTATATTAAAAAAAAATTAAAGTAAATTTTAATAAAAATATTAAACATTATAGTAAAATTGTAATAAATAATGAACACGAATGTGAGCAAATATTTAAATTTTTGAAATTCACTTATTAATATATAAAATAAATAAGATATAATATAAATAATATCTTATATAATATATAATATAAATAAGAAATTAATGGAAGTATATTATATCCAAAATGCTATTTTATAGAAGTAGCAATAAAGTATCAACATGAAAATTAATTTGATTTTGCAAAGTGCAATCCCTGAAAGATTTAATTAATTTATTTGTAACTAAGTAAATTATGTTAAATAATAATTAAAATGTAATAAAACATGTATCAGAAGTAAACTTGTATTGTTATTGCGAAGACACACAGACACACAGAGAGAGAGAGAGAGAGAGAGAGAGAGAGAGAGAGAGAGAGAGAGAAGCATACACACACATTGTTCGGAAACAATAAAAATATATTTTATAAAGCTAGTCAACATATATATTTTTATAAAGCTAGTCAACTTGTATGTCCTGTATTGAACAAAATTAGTAGAAATTAATGATTTGTTTTTAAAGAAATATTTTAATCAAACAAAATAATTGATTTGTATTAAAAAAAAAACTAACTGAAAAAACAATTAATTCTTAATAGCATTTTACTACAATTTATCAAAAGTTTACTTACCAATAAAAACGAAGATCTGATGGTGAGAGTAACGCAATAGCATAGAGATTGACACTGTCTGAAAATGGAAAAATAGAACTTTTAGAAAATTTAGGCCTTCCGAATGACAAGTATAGACAGCGATAAAAAAGAGTTTCTTTCTAAAAAAAACAAAAATTTACAAAGAATTTTTTAAAAGTTTATTCATCGGATATCAGCGACAACTGTAAAATGATCTATTTACTGTTACGATGAGACGAATTTTCCATTAACATTTTCAATTTTCATATTTGACTACGCCCTCGTTCATCGTCGCCGAAAAAAAGATTCAGCTGGACATAAGTTTGCAAAATGCCTTTGAAAAATTCAACATGACGGGTGTCTGAACTTGGGGAGGAGGATTGTCCTTAAGCAGGATTGTCTTGACAGACAAAGACCGCCGCTTTTGCATACACATGAGACTTAAACCAATCGAGCCGGGGAGACTGCTCTCCGTTAATTAACCTTTCTTGCCAAACGTTTTATAAGAATTATCATAACGTGTATAAGCTACGATACTTTACACCCAGACGCGTCGTTCAAATTGCTCTTTATATTTTTAAAAGATACTTGATCGAGAATTTCGAGTTAAGCCCTGTTTAACGCAGACTGGATTACGAACTGACAAATTACAGATTGCGTACTCGTTATCGGTTATCCGATTCGAGGAGAATAATGCAATTGAATAGCGATTGGGAATTGAATGAATGAAACCCACCACCTGCCCCCCCCCTCTGTCCGTATCGAGCGGTTTATCGCGCGTAAAAAAATATCATCAAATAAATCGGTGGCACAAATTTCATCCTATAATTATTTTAAGGACTTTTAACGTATATATTCTATCATTTATAATTATCAATCTGAAAACAATGTAGCTTTTAAATTTTTAACAGATCGTTCAGCGAATAATAAATTAAATATATACACATCGTTAAATTAAGTTTATCAGAATACCATTATTATGCTTTTAATGACGATGTTTCGGCGGCACGTATTATATTGGTATAAGAAATAACTTTTTCATATAAATTATAATTTATGTAAAAGTAAAATGATAATTTAAATTTAAAATGTTTATTAAAATAAAGAACGCCTTGAATAGGATAACGAATCTAGTTATCGAAGCATTGGCAAAAATAATTTAATTATTGGCTCATTTACATTCATATATACACATAAGTTATTGATAATTAAAAGAATTTTAAAATTAATGCAGCATTCAAATTAAAATAAAATTCATGCATATGAATATGATATTTAAACACGCGGCAAAAATGAATAACGCGCGCGCGCGCGGAAAATTTTCTAATAATTATATAGAAAATTCCTGAGTCCGCGAGAAAGAGAAGCCGAAAAGTAGCGGGGCCAACGCAATTATCCCCGGAGCACTTCGTCCCCTCTCGCGCAATTAAACGGTTGCGCGCCTTACAAAAGGATCGTCAAAACCGTCACGGCGGCGTAGCAGCGGCGGCGACGGCCGGCGGTATTAGCGGAGCCGAGAGTCCCATATAAAGGATAACAAACGAGCGAACAAACACCCTCGGCATTTGGACGTATAATTGTTCTTCGGAACAGGACCGGGGCCCCGAGCGCGGTGCGGGCGCGCTGCGCGTCCCCGTTGCGCGCAGATGTTGGAAGGGCGGAGGGCGCGGGCGGTGGCGCTCCGCAGCGGCGAGCGGGGAAGAGAAAGAGGGAGGGAGGACGAGAGGGAGGGAGGGAGGGAGAGAGGGAGAGAGAGAGAGAGAGAGTCCTAGTTACGGAAATACATATTAAAGGCCGAGAGGACGGTCCCCTCCCCCCCCCCCCCAACACGTGACACGGCCGCCCAGCGCCGCTCGAGCGTTGGGAGGGCGCGCAGTTTTCTAAAGTGTATATATATATATATATATATATATATATATATATATATATATATATATGACATATCAGGCGGTTCTCTCACGTGCATGGACACGAGACTGGCTGCAACTTCCCTACCCCCATCCCCCCCCCCTCGCCGCCTACCCGCAACGTCGTAACGTCCCCTGTTCGCTGGTGGCTCCGGTGGTGCGCCCGGGCTCGCGACTCTGCCGCGCGCGGCCGAATGCTCGCAACGGCGACGAATCCACGACCGGAGTTTGGCGCTATTATTCTTGGACCGTATCTGTAGATAATAGGCTCGTTTCGTCCGATAATGTAGCATAAAATTGACGAAATCCTGGCTTGGGAAACGAGCCCTTGATTAACGTGCTTCTCGAGAAAAACTACGAGTACTGCGGACTATAAGAGTGTTCGAAAAGTACCGACTATAAGAAAGTAATATTCGAATCAGGGCCGTATAAAACTCGTCGACCGTGCGTGATAAATTAGCGATCGCTCGGGGTTGGTAAGTTCTACTTTACGGACTAAGTACGGAAACTCCTATTTGAGACGAGCTTTATTTAAATTTAAATGGTTATTATTGTTGATCCGCACTTGTTTCAATTGCCCTATTCAAATAAATCGTTTATACAAAAAATTGAAACTGATTTTTCAAAATTAGTATACATAATATTTATATAAGACTAATCTACATTAAAAAAAGAAGTAAAAACATACGTTTTTGTAAAGCATTGCTTCTTGTTTAATGAAAGAGAATTAATTATGAAAGCCGTTCATCTGTATTCTTTGGAAAATTCAATTTAAAAATATAAACATGTATAAAAAGCTCTTATCTCAAGATAATAAATTTTATGAAATATATTTAATCAATTTGTTTTTAAGCCAATACAAAGACAGACATAAATAAATAAATATAAATTTTAAATAGATAAAATGTAAAGTATGTGTGTTCATAAGAATAAGAAATTACAAAATGCTATTTTTAAAAGTAAAATATTGAATTTCTTTGCGTATCTTAAATTATTTCACACGATTTTGTCGAACACACGTATGTCAGCTGTTACGAACAAAGTTCTGTTCGCGACTTTCACACGCCAAGTCGCCTGGTCGAATCCGAGCTCGAATTAAACCAGTATTTTCATGGTCATAAGAAATTCCGCTCGAAATTTCTGCAATATTCAACTGTCGCGCTTTCAAACAGCCCCGGCTTGTCTCGATATTATTATTGTACAGACTTTCAGATTTATAAATGATTCTAACGTGAATTTATTATTTTTGCTCTGGCAATAATTGATTGAAAATTTATTGAAAACACACATTTAGCAGTATAATATCATGTATAAATTATTTACGCTTCTTCAAATATAAATGATTGATTAGACCAAATGTTAATCTTTTCCTAATGATTGCTTAACTTTTGTTTATTGTGTGTGTGTGTGTGTGTGCGTGTGCGTGCATGCGTGCGTGCGTGCGTGCGTGCGTGTACAGACATCTATATTGATCTACATTATAAAAACAAAGTTCACTGTATTATTATAAATCTGAATTATTAATAAGTGTTTATAATTTCCAATTCTATTTACGAAGATTCGATTCTATAAAATATGATAATTTTTAATTGTCATACAGCTTACGCGCATCTTTATAGGTGACTACGCGCCAAGTGAAGTGATAACGAACTGTTCAGCGATTAAATCCTTATTAAACGGCAATAAATATTTTTTAAAGAGCACACACTGGCATCGAGCCAAACCGATAAAAGTTCAATGAACCCGAAATGCAAGAAAGTCGCCTGCTTTCTAAATTCTTTGTCGAATATTAACCTGAATTCGCGCATTAAAACGCGCGCGCGCGCGACTCTTTATACCTTTGAACTCTTCCTCAAAACTTTATCTACGATTATTATTGTTATATTTTCAAATTATCAATTCTGTTAGTTTAACAATAACATCAGTGAAAAGTAAAATGTCCTACTTCGATTCGTATGCTATTTGAATTTGTGTATAAATGACGTTTGTATTAGTAAATAAAAGACTATTTTACTATTTTAAACAGTATTTTAAAATACTAAAAATAGATCAAAAATATAAAATAATAAAATACGATTGACTTTTAAATAAATAAAAATACTAAAGACTTAAAAATATTAAAGGAAATATTTTGCCAATGAAAAATTATAATAATTTGCTCTTCGCAAAATATTATTCGTCATCCGAACCACTGAAATGACAATAAATCGCATTCTGATTTATTTTCTATATGTATAAATCCGTAAAGTAGCGATGATTAGAACTCGATGGCGCGCATTATAATCCCGGTAAACTGTATCGATATTGTAAAATCGAATACCGTATAAATATTTGCATAGAATATCAGTAATGGGAAACAGTCGTAGGGGCGGAATTTCGACCATATTATCCTTATTATTATTGCGTGTATATATATATATATACATGATAAAACAACCTATTAATTAAATTGAATGCAAATTAATCCAAGCCGTATACGATATATAGTCGATGCATACTAATGTTTTCATAAGTATATAAATTAAACGATAATCGCTAAATACTCAACACTCGATCATGTGCAGAAGAATTGAATTTTACATTTTTATCTTTTCTATTGTTTTTCTTTATCGTGAAAAGAGAAAAAAAATAACTTCTGACATCCCCTTAACAGACGGATATATACTTCATGGCATTTTACTTTGGGCTCGCATAATGTTTGTGCACAATGCAAAGACAAATATGAGATACAGAGTAAACAATATGCAGTATTACTTTGTGGCTGATTATTTGCACTGTTGAAAATCGGCATTAGTTCTGTTCTTGTATACTTGTAAAATCGGCCGTTTAAAAAGAAAATTTTACCGTATATAATCTTTTGTTTTGTGGAATGAAAAAAAAATGATTTAAAGATTTAAATCGTTTTTATATGAGATATTGCATGAGTTACAATAAATACCACTAAATAATATATATATATATACGCACACAGCTCATTAAACTATGCATTAGGAAGACTTTGCCAACTAATCCATCTATTAACACAAGGATGAACAAACTGTTGCTTTCATGTTCAATAATAAATTTTATAATTTTATTTGCTCAGCGTAGAATATATATGCGCGCGACATGTATTTAACTATAAATAATTGAAAACTTTATGAAGACCCGTTAATCGTCCTATGTTAAAATAATCGATAAAA
This sequence comes from Sycobia sp. Sy_11, assembly GCA_018907035.1. Lineage (NCBI taxonomy): Eukaryota > Metazoa > Arthropoda > Insecta > Hymenoptera > Epichrysomallidae > Sycobia > Sycobia sp. Sy_11. The sequence goes on from JACCIC010000075.1 coordinate 561,899, forward strand.
TCGCACTGAATGCAGAATCTGTTTTATTAGAAATTGCAATAACTTTCACGAGAATTTTCACTTTTGCGCCTCGTTCGTAAATGTGCGCAGGTATAGCAGAGACATTATGCATTGAGAACGATTACTGAAATCCGATTATGAATTTGTGGCTCTTCTTGTTTGTCGACTAAATAAGGCGCATTATATTTAGATATTCTTAGAAAAGCTATTTGCGATTTTCAGTGCCAATGCAGAATAAAAATGTATGTTAAATGCATAATTATAGTTATTCAGCAATTGGAAGTGGAGCCAACATTATTGCCTTGCCAATTATAAGAAATAGACGGCGAACTTCCTATTATAATGCCTGCTTCAGTTTCGAAATAATTTGTAAATAATGCTATATAAGACCGAATCCCCTATACTGTGACTGCGCGCGGCTCTTCTGCCCCCCCCCCCCCGACAAACTTTCAAAACAGTCGAACCATATAGATCTTTTTAGGCATTAAAAAATCTATTCAGTGTTTATTTTCGTTTTACAAAAGCGAGCTTAACAGATTTTTTTCTAGTCTCTCTCTCTCTCTCTCTCTCTCTCTCTCTCTATATATATATATATATATATATATATATATATATATATATAATTGAAAATTTACAGGAAGAAATCTGCAAGCATTACATGTGAATGGTTGTTAATTAATTTTTGCAATTACATGTATTGTGTTTAAACAATACAATAATTCGCCTTTTTTGTTAGACATAGTCTGTCCCTAAAGTCCAAAGAATAATAAGAATAAATCTTAATATTACATTCCTCTCAGCGTAAGAAAATCAAAATCAATCATCAATACGAGCTCGCCCCCCCCCCTCAACCATCAATGCAACCAGTATCGCAAAGCCCCAAAATTTGCAGCATCACTGGCGTTCATTTGCATAAAATATAATTTCGACAAAAGATTCGAGAGAAGGAAGGGCGGTAGGCTCTGCTCTATACACGCACAAGCTCGCTCGGCTGCGGTGGCGGTGGCGGCGGCGGCGCACCGACGAGAATCGCCTTTTCTCACTCGGCGGCGGCGGATAATTTGATATACAGAACGACCGGACACTGTCTATATATCGCCGGCTGCCCCTCTCAACCGCCGAATGAGACGCTCCTAATAACGCTGATTTATAGAACACGACGCGCCGAAGGGTATGGGACGTCCTCTCCTGTTCCTCATCGCATGCATTTATACATTCACGCACACACACACACACACACACACACACACACACACACACACACACACACACACACACACACACACACACACATGCAAACCCTTATCTGTACGCGCGCGCACGGATATATATCTGTTTTGCTATAAGGGGTGGGCTTTTGCGCCTGAACCGGAAAGAATGGGGTGGGGAGGGGGTTAGTTAAAATGAATTGCCCCGGTCGCCTTACACGCCTCGCCGCTGCAGGCCAAAGATATTGCTACTGTACGGGATGTTCTTTTCTCTTGTATACTTGTTTATATATATATATATATATATATATATATATATATATATATATATATATATGTATATATATAGTTATGTATCTAGGCCCACATTTAACAAGGAAAACTTCTGACTCTCTTACAATGATCACTCGGGGCTACGGATTGAATTTTTCTCATTTGTGTTCTTATAATCTTTCAAGAGCGGCCGCTCGCTTTTACAATATAGAATATAATGCAGTGTATGGATAGAAAATTATCCATATTCATCTCTGATACAGTGTATTTTAATTTTAGTAATCTAATTTTTCTGTGGTCTGAATACACGGCTCGCCCGACCTAACCCGTCAGTTTTCTACTAATAAAAAACATTTGTGCCATTCTCTATACAAGGAAACCTTGAATTATTTGAAAATATTCAAAAAGTCATGACGACACGATCTTTCGTTTGAATTCAACCGCAAAATATTTATTTTAGATTCCTGAAATTGTTAATTCTAATGAAAGAACATACTATATTGTTTTTTTAGAAAAATTGAATTAAATGCATTAAAAATTGATGTTGTAAATAGAAATAACAGATTAATTGGATTCAAAATTAAACAAAAATAAATTACTCAATGTCATTTGCGTCATTCTTATTCTGCTATTGAAATATTTTCAAGAAATCTTTTAATAAACTAATTTAAAATCATTTCTTTTGAAATACTCTGCACGTAATAGTTATAGTACTGTAAACATGTAAAATTTTAAATTAGAAAAAAAGAGATTGTCAAAATAGAGTAGCATTTTCCTCTTTCCACTATACTAAGTTATTCGATATTTCATAAATACATTTTGAAGGTTGTTAGTGAGTAAAATATAATTACAATATTACGCATATTTATGCATAAGTATCTAGAAATTCGCAAGAAATTTCATTTTCAATTTTCTCAAAAATTGCAAGAAACAGCATACATATAGATAATAATTTATACAAGAGTTTCTTAACACGCATGTTATGAAAATTAATATAACAAATAAGTACATGGAAAATTTGTCACGACTATTAAACAATCACCATTAAAGTTTACACAAAATAGAAATTGACCCTGATTTAATGCATTATGAGGCATTAGCGTGTGTGCAATTCGATAAGCGTGGATAACAAAACGTGCAATGTGATAAAGTCGGCTATATGGCAATGGAAAACTTTACTACACTGTGACAATGAACTTGAAAATGATATTATTGCATTGTCCCTTGTTATCACTCTATCGACCTTGTTTATAATTTTCTTTGGTATTACCATTAGAAAACTATATACAAATCTTTTAAAAATACAAAAATTAAAATCGTTAAGTTGAAAACGTATAAAATTTTCAATATTATAAAATGATTATACTATTTTTACTGCATTTTGTTATCGAAATTTTTTACCTAAAATTAGTTACTTCTTTGGTCAACAGAATATTTTAATTAAGTAATCATTTAATACCTAAAATATGAAGGAAAAAATGTTTGAAAATATAAAAATAAAGAATTTTATGAAAATAAATAAATTTAACTTTCTTAAAAATATTTTTTCTAAGAATTTATAAAAGACTACATTTTAAATTCTTTCTAAATTGTGGTATAATAAAAAAATATTCTAATATCAACACCTTTTTAAAAATTTACTTACATAACAGAATACTTTTATAATAAATATATTGATATTTCATTTTAATGCCGTAACGTTTAATGAGAGTACAATTATTAAAAACAATACTTACAAAAATGAGCATGATGAAGAAAGCAGCTATATATGCAGTCCTTGACATCCACATGCTTACAAAACGATAATGCTCTCCAGTAACAACATTTCTGTAATTAATGAAATTCTCTATATTTTGAAAACTCCAAGAAAATTTGAATAATAATTTATTTTATAATAATTCTATAATATAATGAAGTTTTTGATCAAAATTTGAGTGCATTAAAAACTTTTAATTTCCTTTTAATAGACAAATTTTTTTAATTTACTCACCGTAAGAAACCTTTGTTGTCTTCGTGCTCTGCTAATGTTTTAATGCTAGCCATCAAAAGATCGTCATAACCCAAAAATTCATCTAAAATAAGCCTTGAAAACGCATCACCAAAACATTTATCATTTGCAGGATCTAAAGTAACAATCTTTACTGGAATGTTTAATTTCTGTCTTGCAGCAGGTGATAAGCGCAAAAATCCATATTCCAAAGAGTATTCAACAATGTACTCGTCTTCTGGAAAAACTAAAATTCATTAACCATTAATTCCTAAAATTTAATGTGGTTATGATCAAATATTTATAAATTTTATTAAAAAGGCGATTTTCACCTGCTTTAACTATCTTTTCAACTTCAGAAACTTGATTTTTTAAAGGCTGAATAATACTATCTTGAATGGTAGCTTCATTATTTTCTTCAGTCGTTATATTATCTTGTAACTTCATAGTTGCAGAGATTGTTTCCTATGAATCATTAATAGTAAATATAAAACAAATAAAATTCTTTGAAAAAATTATAAATAATAGAATACCTCTGGATTATCCTTAGTATAGCCATTCCATAGCTGAGTCGATAAAAAAGGATTATTTGCTGCATTTGCACTAAAATTTTGCAAATTATCTAAAGTACCGCTATCCAAATTTAATTCTTTATCTGAAATAGTTAAATTTTGCAGCCCTTCATTAGATGTAGTAGTATCTTGATTATCGTCAACTGATGATGGTTCTATATTTATAAATCTTCAAAAACACAACATATAAATTAAATATCATCATTTAAATAGCTAATATAATTATATATTTTATAATTTATTAACTAACCCATCTCTAGCTAATATTCCTAACACACTACTCAAGTCTTCAACCTTTTCTTGACGCAATATTTCCTCCTTAGCATAACTTTTCTCTATACTATAATCGTCTCCAGGATTTCTTAAAATTTCTACCCTAAGAATACCATCCCGAGGCCACTCATCCCTCACATGTTCTAAACAATTGGCTGGTGCACGTGAGAATACAACATGTATATAAACCAGAACAAAAAATGCCATTATTGCCTATAATTGTAAAAAATATTTGATTAATCCATAATTTGCAAATCTTGCATACAATACTTAATGATATTTAACTTTTACTGACCTTCAGTAGAACAATAAACTCTATCATCCGTCTGACAGGTCTTGGACAGTTTCTAGCATAGAATAAAGCAGATTTAATAAATAGAGCATGGAATAACCTATCCCTTACACTAAACAATGGATTCTGATTATTATTGTTCCTCGCCCTGTTTATATTGTTATTATTCAAAACAGGAGCTATTGCACCTGCCAAATTATGATTGTTATCTGCCACTGCAAAATTCTGATTGTTACCCAGTGGGACAGCAGCAATATGTACCTGTGGCATTTTTATAGTTTTTCTTTAAATTTCCAGCCAAAGGAATTATTTAATTAAGAAAATTCTTTAAATCGATGAAAATGCCTTTTGCACTTGAGCGCTCCTCTCTAAAGCTCAACATTTCCAAGTATAATATCTCAGTAACTTCCTGTAAATTAAATCATAGTAAAATTTAATTTATTACCTATTTCTTATAAATTATTAGGAAATTTCAATATATCTATGTTAAATGGCTTATACCTAACAACAGTCTTTTCATCAAATATAAATAACAATTTCAAAATAGAATAAGATATTTTTACTTTAAATGCTCTATATTTATAAAACAAATTCTCAATATCTAACCTACTTGAAACTCCCACTTGAAACAAAATACAAACATCACTAAATACATGTTTACAATAAAATATTAAAATTTTTTTGCTAAAATATTTTTGAAAATTGTGATTTCTTTAAATTCTTAATATTTTTTATTAAAGCCAGTAAACTTCATCATGTCATTTAATCTTTCAGAATATATTCTATAAATTATAAACAATAAACATTTAGAAAAACTTATAAGGAAAGTCGATTAATTCAGTCTGTTAAAGAAGATAAATCCAAATGATATTGCATTAATTTTCTATGACAAGCAAACATTTAAATAATGTGTGCGACAGCTGTTGTCATTCTGAAAAAAAAGCTTACAATACAAATGCAAAACAAAACTATTCAAAATCGTAAATAATCTATACAGATACTGAAGATAAGACAATAAATTAAAGTAAAGATTTAATACTTCTTTATAATCAAGTGTAAATAATTGCAAAAATGCATAACCTATTATAGTACACTGATGTAAAAAGTGTGAGATAGACACAACAACATAACCTATGCCTGTCCTTATGAACGTCTGTAGAAAAACAATACAAAAATCTCTCTCTCAATTTCTTTAAATTAATTTATCATATCCTTAAGTTGACATTAAAAGAAGAGAGAAATTTAGTATTAAAGAGATCTCAAACACAAAAAAGTAGCAAAAAAGGTCAACTGCTTTAAAGAGAAACGAGACTGGATAGAGGGGGATAATAAGATCTATAGAACTTTCACCCGCCGTTGAATTTTCACGTGCAGCTTCATACTTAATAAGATATTTTACCTACGCACATTATGGCACCAGATTTTTCGCGTTTCCATTATTTTACGACATCGTGATCACTTGCCACTTAGCATTACGTAAGGCGAAAAGCTGTGATGTGATGAGTGCGCACCGCAAGTTCACGAAAAATTAACGTTTCGCGTTTTCTATTTTCATTTCTTAATAACGTCACTCATGGATAAACGAATCATTAAAATATCTGCTCGGTACTCGGTCCTCAGAGGCTCGCACTGCAACTTGCAACTACAACTACAAGTGACGTGTAGCGTATGTATACGCAACATATACGCAATGAGAAAGTCAGCAAAATCTGGGGGAGGGGGGAATCACTGACTTATTAATTCTCTGATTCGGCTGATAGTCTGATGTCTGATCTGTCAGACATCCTTTCTGCACCTTTATAGCACAATATTTATTGTAATCCCACTCAATGTCGACTGATATTTAACATTTTTTGTTTTTTCTCTCATTTTTTTATCGTAACCAAATTTTGTACAATTTAAACGTCTAAATACCTTTGACAGACCGATCCAAATCGAGAATCAATGTATTCCCTTTCGTCGTCGCAAGCCACACCATCGAAAAATCACTTAATATATATATATATATATATATATATATATATATATATATATATGCGTGTGTGTATGTAATATATATATATATATAATACACATATATACGCGCCACACGCACTTAGGAACTTGGTCTCTCTCTCTCTATCTCTCTCTCTCTCTCTCTCTCTCTCTCTCTCTCTCTCTCTCTCTCGCTCTCGTTCTCTCGTTATACACGTCCCTCCCTATCACTTTCCTACCTGCTTATATTACTCGCTCCTCGCTCTTTTATACTGACTTTTTTTGCACACTGCGTCCAATATATCAAATGTGCATATTTATAATATATACCCACATTTTCAAAAAGTTATGCACATAAACATGTACGCTTGTAACAAAAATAATAGTAGTTTTTTCATTTTTCCATACTTCCTTATTTATAACTATATTATATGAACGAGAGAACAAACGAAAAAATAATATGCAATCTTGCAATTCACCTCGACTTTATTAAAACTTTTTGAATCTCTTTTCTTCTGCCTAATAAAAAAAATACTTAACAAAATGTATATAGTTATATATACAATAGCTGTAATCTGTAATATCTAGATTCAATATCTCTACCTGTCTCTACATCGCTATCGTATATCGGTGATATGCTGTGATTATATCACATATTAACATATCATATAATAATTTCACCTGCACCTTACACCTACAATGTAACCTGCAAGCTGGCATTAATAGAAAATTATATATTGGCAATATCCTGTAACGCCGCACGCGTTCACTGCTCACATCCCATTCGAAATCATTTTTAATATTTTCAAGTATCATCGAGTACCTAATAAGGAGAACAAATATGAAAAGATTCATAGAGAGTCCAAAAAATAATTCAAACAAAATGTTTAAAAATTCCAAACTATTTAAAATCATTATTATTTATATGAGTTGTATTTACGATAGTTAACAATAGCTGATTCTAGATTATATGAGATATGATATCTGAATCTTGATGATACTATACGAAATACAAAAAGGTACTATGCACAGTCGACTACAGCGTCGCCTACAGGGGTTAATCTGTAAGTTTCCGTTATTGAAAAGTAAATAAACGTCCACCGTGGGTACTAAGGCGCCACTATATCAAAACAAAAACGGCAGCTTAACGGGCAGCCATGAGTGACAGATACAATCTGATATATATAATACCTGATAATACATGCAGTATTTATCTGGAGAGAACTGATATTTTAATTAAAAAATACATGTTTATATTTACAGTAGTTATTTAAATGTTGTACTATCTTTTAAATATTAAATATTAAAAAACAGAATAAATATGATATAATTGTTTACTTTACAATTTAATTAAATAATATAATAAAAAAGGATTTAAATAAAAATAATTTTTTAAATAGATTTATTTATCTTAATAATTATAATACGTATATTTTTTTAGAAATATAACTATCATATCAGTCGTAAGTTACTGTTTTCTTATCGCATATAATTTTTATTATTTTGGTCCACGCTTTATCATTATCCGACACTTCAACATCATCAAAATAAATTTCACCAGCTTCTCGCTCATGAATAGACTAAAAACTTAAATTAGTATCAACAGTTCTATAAAAAGTCAAGTTCTCAAAACCTTTTCGATGATGAGAAGAGAACTCCACAATGTTTTTCTTACACTCTTAACTCTATTGTAACACTTTTTATGCTTTACTTTGATTTATTTCTACGCTAGTGTCGTATATTATCAGATATTATATATATTGCAACTTTATTGAAACTGCCAATACATTTGATTACATATTATAAGTATATCTATATCAAAACCTGACATAATTTATACTTTTTCAATGAAAACAAAAACTTGCATAGCTTGACATGAACTTGATCCATGCTTGACCTATAACTTGACCACTTAAGCGATAGTGTCACTGCCCACAGTGCTTTGAACATTGTCAATTTTAGAATTTGTCGCATGATTTCGAATTTCTGCATGGCAATAGATCCTTCAGGGTTATTCGAATCCTAAGGAAGAATGAAATTGTACAAATTACAAAATTAATTTACTTATAAATTAAATACATTTTGCAATATATTTAAATGCTACAATTTCCCTCTTGCTTTAGTAAACACGTCAATCAATTGCTTTTTAAAGCTTCCCTGTATAATGTCTTTACGGGTATGACTCATTGAACAATACTCGATTTCCCAGGTGAATAGTGCTAAGTTTGTTAGCTTCTGTGGTCTCCATTATAAACAATAACATCCCTAAACAAACGTATCAAGGACCCACCCACTCATTGCCAGATCAGAATATCCGATCGATTATAACCAGTTCCTTCAGCTTTTCGGTACACTTTATACGGAATGTTTTCTAATTTTTTTTCGTCGCTTTCTTTATACTCTTTCTTACGTTGTCCTGAGTATTGCTCGAAGTTGTGGGTGTAGCTTCCAAACAGGTAGACTCGAACCTAAGACTTTAACAGCTTGTCTATAAAATTCCCAAGGGCCGTAACATTGATATTCTCGTGCCTCCATTTCTCCGTCGAAAAAATTTCATTCCCAGGAATTCGCGTGGCTCTTCGAAATTCTTGAATTTAAAAAATCGAACCAGATTATCCACTGCTCTTTCTAATTCTACATTTTTATCGCTCAAAACAAGCGAGCGTCATCAACAAGTGGTAGAATTATTTTTAGTCCAGCATTCGCTCTTTTTATCAATAAATAATAATTTGAAATCTATGGATTTATCAAGCTTATTGACTACTTTTAAAAATTTTATATTACAGTGTTTATAACTTATTTAAAGTCGTCTATATTAAAATTTCTTTTATTTTTCGCGATTTTTCCTGACTCGTATTTTTCTAACACTCTATGGGTGTCCGTACTGGAAAGTCGTTTCAATATATCGAGTGTTTTAATTTAATAAATATTTTTATCGATCTTACAGTCTTTATAATATAATATATTCACTAAAATAATAACAGTCAAACTGTCCTTGTTTATTATTACCTTCGAAGAATCTGAAATACAACTTTATTACTAAAAATAAATTAGATTACAAATTAAAAAGTAATAAAATAAAATAAAAATAATAAAAATAATAAACTTTATTCTATGTTAATTAAGGACAATCTGACTGCTCCCACCACATTATTTTCTCCTTTGTTGTCCGACGTTTCGAACCGCTACGGTTCATCCTCAGGAACTAAACCGAGTGTTTTAATGTTTAAATTTAATTTATTAGCTATTCATAAAATCGTTCTATAAAATAATGCCAAGCGCGATGCAAACGTCTACATCTCTTAGTTGCAAACTCAATGAAATGACCAACCCGTTTTGAATTCTTAGTTGCTAATACGTCAAACTTACTATACAGTGGGGTTTATTGGAGATACAAGGATTCAAAGACTCAAGGTGGCATCCAATTCCTTTTGTATATTGCTATTTGCTGATAAGTCAAACTGATCTATACAGGAGTTATTAGAGATACAGATAAAGAATACCATCTTAAATATGGTAAGTTCCCGATTCAATATGACGGCCAGTCATCATTGTTGCATTTTTACTTGTACGTCAATTTTGATATGAAGAGGCGACTAGATATGCAGATCATACGAATCTGATATTACATTTGCTATATTCTAGATTGAAGGTGATGGCTAACAGATTTTCTCGTTATTAGTCATCATTACCTAAATGATATCTCTTCGAAACCCTCTATTAAAAAACTCCCGCATTGTCAATTTATTTTCACAGAAAAGATAAACTACATGACGTTATGACTTGGTTGCTTATATCAGCTTATATCATTTATGTTCGGCTCACGATATAAACATAACGTGCAGTTTTATTATCGCGCGGCCTTCGTAATTGTTGTTTAAATCTAATTATAGAAAATTTATAAAAAAACTTTTAATCATTTTTCATCTTAGTTACTTTCATATCTATTAGAAAAAAAATTATCGTTTGCAGTTACAGCAATTTTTTTTTACTGCACACATCACTTATATGGCGTTTATTTAACATACCTATAGCTCACTTATCGCATATATATGAATCAGTATGAATTCATTATTCTGAGGAATATTTATAAATATATATATATATATACAAACAAAAAACGTCAAAAGACGTTAAGTTTGGAGCGATCCCCATGCCGTGAGATCGGTCTATTTCTTATACATTTTAACGCAATAACGACATTTTTTATGCGTTGTAAATATAAGGTATCTATATTACGTGATCGCACCTATCGCGCGGTGTCAAGCCGCATATCGTTTCAATTCATTAAAAATGGTCTCTCGTTTATAAAGAAATGAATAAAACTGAATAATTATAGTTAATGCAAGATGCAAATTAGCGATGATTTGCAATGCTACTGTATCTTTCTGCGGAAAGACAAATTGTCCGGAAATCCCGGGGCTACACAATTTGCTATCGAATACAGGCGGTATATAATAATAAAACAATAAAATCTTTAACTGCTGCTGTCGCACGATATGTTCCTTCGCAGGTGATCGGGCCTCGACCGAGTCTTGATACCGTTATAGGTATATAGACAGCTGTAGACAGACAGGGCAGAAACCGGGGCGTGGTGAAAAAGGCGGCTGCCATGACCGCAAATAATAAAGGGTACGCAAAATGAACCGGACCCCAATTAATTGCCTTAGAATATACAGCGCCCTTTTTACAATGATTATTTCTGTTGCACACATTAGAAGTAATTGAAGATTAATACTGTTTGGTAATATATATTTTTTCCGTTTGGCGGGGCGAGGGGTGCAAGTTACGAATTCGCCACCGGCGCAGCAGACCTTAGTTTCGGCTCTGAGACAGGAGGAGTCACGGCTGTATGTTTTTCCAGGTTTTTCCCAAGATTTGCTCGTGTGTTTCCGTTGCATTGATTTTCCGTTCCGGCTTGGGAACACCTCGCGGAGTGACAACAGGTGACTGTGGCCATTCCTGAATGTACATCACACGCTAATCTTTGCGCTCTATGCTAACAAATCGTCTCCTTGGAAGAAAATTCAGGCATTCGACTCTGATTTGAACTCCTCACGAGAGCGATTTCTTGAATTTTTGCAAGATTAATGTTACAATTAAAATTAAGCATAATTTTAAGATTAATGTTACAATTAGAATTAAGCATAATTCCTAGATTAATCAATTAACTACATATATATATATATATATATATATATATATATATATATATATATATATTCGTGTACTTCCTGGTACTTCTAATAGCATTTGTTGCTGTTTATGTATTAATTAAATTAGATAAGTTTAATTAAATATAAGTTAAATTTATCATTTGTTTTTTTTAATTGTGTTTCATACTTGTCCGTTTACCTTATTAACTAAGCGATTTGTTCTTGCTCGGTCTCTCGGCTTAAATAATTTAAAAACACCGCGCTTAACCTCCGATGTATCTCGAGAGTCATGGCGTGGATTTACGTGATTTTACGAGATGTTCTAATGTTGATTCTATGGGGAAAACCAGGAAAAACCACACACACACATATATATATATATATATATATATATATATATATATATATACAATGTCCGTAGCGGAAAGTCGTTGCGCGCGCGCGGGAACATTGAACATATATACAGTCTATCGTATCTATATATATATAGACATGTAGATATAAACTGAGTAGGATATAGATACAAGATACTACAAAAACATGACAAAAACATTCCAATAGATACTAATATCAGCTAATATCTGCTAATATATAATGTATCATCTATTATCATCATCATCAGGCGGACACTGATCGGTCAGGTATCACAGCATAGCAATAATTTTGATCTATGATATGACACGGATGAATGATATTGAATACTGAATTTATTATAAAAAAATTAATACCTGAAATACATCATGTCAATTAAGTCGCTTAGTAAAGAGACTATAAAATTAATTAACAGCACACAAGTGATTTCGTCAATTTATAGTGCAATTAAAGAACTTGTTGAAAATGCTCTTGATGCTCAAGCACAAAACATTGAAGTTAATTTGGTAATGTTTAAACATTTTCTAAATATTTGTAGGATTGACTATTTTTACAATATTTAATATAATTTAAGGTTGATGATGGTCTATCACTTATTGAAGTAAAAGATAATGGTATTGGGATAAATAAAGACGATGCACAGTACATGGCTTTACCATCTCATACATCAAAGATATCAAATTTTAATGATTTAGGTATAAAAAGGATATTGTTAAATACAATTTTTAGTTTATTCATGTTAAAGAAGATAAATTTATAAATATTTTTAATTTTTATGCTGTAATTGGTAATTAGTAATTTTTTATCTAAGATTTTGATTTTTTTTAAAACAGAATTGTTGTCAACTTATGGATTTCGAGGTGAAGGTTTGACATCAATTTGTCAAGTGTCCGATGTAATAATTTCTACAAAAACAAGTAATGATGAAACTATGACATGTTATAAATTAGATAATGAAGGCAATGTCATTTCTTCAAGTTTGTCACATGGATTAACTGGTATATATGCTATAGTTAACTTAATAAATTTGATAAATTTGTATTTATGACAAATTTGGTCTTAGGCACTACTGTACAAATGAAGAATTTATTTAAAAATATGCCAGTAAGAAGAAATATTTTAAAAAATAAGAAAAGAATTAATCAAGAAATTAAAGCTATAGAAGTTTTATTAAAAACATATGCTATTTGTAAACCGTCAATAAGAATTACATATAGAGTAAATAGCAATAATATTTTTATAAAACCCAGCTGTAAAAATATAACTGAAGGAATACAATCTGTTCTTGGACTAAAATTTTTTTCTAAATTAACTTATATTAAAAAATGTTGTTCACAGGTGCATTAATTATACTTCTTATATTTTAAAGTTGTTTGAGTATCTTTAATTAAAGCATCTTTTATAGGCTGATTTTGAATTATACATTCCTAAAAAAGAAGTTAAAGACTGTTCAGAAATATCTCAAGTTGGATTACAATTTTTATGTGTAAATGGTCGTCCAATTAAATCTAAAGAAATTGAAAAAGTAAATTATTGAAATAGAATATAAAATAGTTTATTATATTTTATAATAGATAAACTAATTTTGAATTTGTTATTTCAGAAAGTAAATAAAAGAATTTCTGAATATTTTCAAAATTCTTCCAGTTCACTAAAATTTATATTTTGTTTAATACTGAAAGTAGATCCTTCTAAGCTTGATGTCAATTTAGATCCTAATAAAGATAAGGTCTTTCTACAAAATGAGGTAAAAAATATTTTTAGATTAAAAATGTCGAATATAATATTTATTAACTTAAATTTTATTTAAGATTCAAATATTAGAGGAAATAGATAATTCTCTTCTTAATTTTTATGATCTTCAAGATTCTCAGTTGTCAATAGAAAATAATATCGAAAATATAGATAAAAATATAATTGAAGTAGAAAATGAAAAAGAAAAAAATTTAGAACCCATCTGTAAAAAGAGAAAAGTCAATTTACAAAATGAAAATAATAGTGATATAAATATCAATAAAAAAAATATTTTAAATGAAATACAGGTAGCAGGTAAATAAAATTGAACTAATTTAATAAGTATACAAATTAAAAGCTTTAAAAATATATTTTGTAGGTAATAATAAAGATAAGTCCGATAATGATTTTTTGAAAAATATTACTGACCCTGTATTAAGTGATTCTGATTCCAATGATGAAGAATTAATTAAAAAAAAATTAAACAAGGAACATGCTCAACCTGCAAAAGCAAACAGAGAAGAAATTGAAAATGACAATTCTAAACCTTTCAGTTTAAATAACGATTTTATAGAAAATCATATTACAGAAGAAAGCTTATCTCAACTACCAAATGTAGATCTTGGAGAAGATTTTGATTTACAAGAAATTATAGCTAGAAATAATCAATTAAATAATTCTAATTTAGAAAATAATGAAGCTGGATCTAATAGGCAAATAGGAAATATAATCTGGAGTAAAGGACAATTACCTGGACTACAGGTATAGTATTATTATTATTAATAATTTTTTTATATAAAAATATTTAAAAATATGTAATGTTTCTATTTATTTTAGGAAGGAATTATTATTAGTGGTCAAAACAGTGCAAATAAAATTATTGATAATGAAAAAGAAAATAAAGAAATGCATTTGGAAGAATCTGAACCATTTGATTTTCGTGATGATGTGCAACAGATCAATAATAGTGAAGAATCCATTTCTAATGATAATGTACCTATAGTCGAATTAGAGGAATTTGATTGGAATATCAACCTGAAGAATTTAAAAAAAAAAACACCAGTAAAAAAATCTATTAATAAACTTAGTCCATATGAATTATCTAAAAATTTACGAAAATCACATACTCATGTAAGTAATAAATACTTATGTAAATCAGAGATTACCAAGAAATGAAGCCCAAAATTTCTATAAAATTAATAAATTTATATAAAATTAGTTGTTTATTTAGTTTAATCTATTTTTGTTTAATACTTATTAAAAAGGTTGATCCCACTCAAACAAGAATTCCATTTGCTGGTGATAATGCATGCCTTGCTTCAGCAAATCGATCATCATTTGCTATTTATTGTATAAATGAAAGGACCAAAAGTAAGAATTTAATTTTTATAATTTAATAATTTTCATATTGCTTATAAAATATATTTTTTTAATTGATAAATGGAGATAAAAAATACTGATATATATTAAAATATGTTATTCAAATAAGATAATGAGCAATATACTACACTTTCAGTTCTTAAAGAAAATCCAGATCTTACACCTACGGAGGTTGCCATTTTTATGAATAAAAAGTGGAAAGAATTATCACCTGAAGAACGGGAATATTATCGTGGTCTTGCAAAACAAAATACTCAAAATGAATTTAATTCAACGAGCCTACAAGTACCTAAAAAAGTAAAATTTCAGGTTTCACAGGCTGAAAAAGAGCAGAATAGAAAACAACTTATCAATATGTTAGGCAATATGAAAATGAACAAAACGGAAACGAAAAATGAATGTATGATTATGAGAACTTTTGTGCCTTGGGATATAAATATAACAGTAGTGACTGAAAAATTTAGAAGGTAGAAAATTATTTTAAATTATTTTTAGATTACCAGAATGATACTATATATTTATAAAAATTATTAATTATTTTCACAGACCAAGGGTGGAATCAGAAAGATCTGTTCTTGGCTCATTAAATTCTTTATTATGGATTGTAAAGATAAATTCAGATCTGTATATATTTGATGTTAAAGAACTTCAGACTCAATTAAAAGTACCAAATTTTAATACAAGTCAGGTAATTCTTAACAATTTGGTTTTATAAGGTTTTATGTTGTTTAATATTAAATCATAGTAAAAATGAGAAATTTACTTTTATATTTATAGATTGATGCTGAATACGTGAACAATCTTGTTGATCAATGGTTTATAGAAAGAAACGATCTTAGTATTTTTCACTTCCTTCAATCTCTAAATGAAATTAATCTAAATTTGTAATATATTTAATTTTTAAAGAACCTAAGTTTTATTGTTTTTTAAGATTTGTTGAATCATATAAAAATTTTCACAGATAAGTCTGTTATTATTATTAATTTATAAATGTACAAATATAAATAAAAAAAAATTATTTTTTTATCTTCATTTTGTATTCTTTTTAATAAAACAAATATCATCAAATATATAATTTTTTTATCTATTCACAAGACTATTGTAAGCTTAGGCACCAATATACAATAGCAATATACAATAGCAATATAGTTTGTTTGTATGTAATAAGTAAATTCTTATTACATAAAAATTTTTTCTATATTATAATATTGCATGATTATAAATGTTTTTAATATATTGCCATGAAACACATGTAAATCTAATTTAAAGCTGGATTTTAAAATTTCTTTCATCATAATCACAATCATAGAACTATTCCACTGTTCTGATGTACTAAAATAAAAACATTGTAATAATGTACTTTGAAAATATATGTAATTGATAAATTATACATTTAATTAAATGTCATAATAAAATGACTATAATTTAATATTATTGGATATCACTTTTAACCAGAGATCCTTTCTATGATCATATACAAATATTAATTTCATTTGATCAAATTATTATCTTGTATTTATAAAAAATGCTACCTTTTTTATTTGTTATTAAATGAGATACAGTATAGGTAACATTTTTACATTATAAACATACTCTTCTGCTCTTAATTTGGACTTCGCAATCTAGTTTAAAGCATTGTGTGCAATTCATTAGAGCGTCGCCTACATGGGTAAATCTGTAAATTTTTGTTCCAAATAACATTACAATGTTTACCTTATTAGATCAAGCTTGTTATTTATTAAAAAATATATCTACAAAATATGGCAATTTGACCTGATCTGACGTAATTATACTTCTTCAATGGTAACAAAAACTTGCATAGCTGGGGTAGGCTTTGGGCTTGGCACCTGTTGGCAGTGTTGGCACCTCCAGCCAGCTCGAGTGCTATAGTGTCATCAGGTGTCATCAGGTGTCATCAGGTGTCATTTGGTGTCATACCTGGTCATACCTGGTCATACATGCCCTTCCTGGCTCCACCTGGCTCCACCAGCTCATGCCAGATAAGATTCAGAATAGGAATACTGTATTCCATATTCCGTATTCGATTCTGATTATTTAAGAATAATCCCTTGATAATCCACGAATCAAACTGACAAGAATTTACCTAAACTGACATTACCTGACCTGACCTGACATTACATTACCAGCCTAAGTTACCAGAAGTTACCAGCAGACCAGGCCAGCAGCAGCTGTCATAAAAATTGGTAATTGGTATCAGTTGGTATCTTCAGGTATCTGCAGAGATATCTGGTTGATGTTGGTATTCTGGTATTATTAGTGTGTCAGGGTCAAGGCGTCAAGCTAGAAAAAAAATGGGTCTTTTCGGACGGTCTCAAGATAAAAATCCTAAGGAAATGGTACTGTTGTTTAATATATTAGAATAAATTATAAATTACCTTCTTTAATATTATTTATATAACTTAAAATATTTATTTTTTAGGTAAACGAATGGACACATAAATTAAGAAAAGAAGGTTATCAGATAGATAGACAGGTTAGAGGTGAGTCATGAATTTTTAATTTCAAAGATAAATACTATAACAATATTCAAATGAAATATAAAAGAGTCTTAATTAAAATAAGTACAAGTTATTTAATAAATTTTTGTGTATATAATATAAATAACTATCAATACTAAAATATATTAAAATATGCTCATATAATATATAAATATTGTACTGTTTTTTTAAAAGATGTAAACATATATTAATCTTTTCAGCAATTCAACGAGAAGAAGAAAAAGTCAAGAGATCACTAAAAGATGCGGCTAAAAAAGGTGACAAAGATGTATGCAAAATTTTAGCAAAAGAAGTAATTAGAGCAAGAACTGCGTGTAATAAACTATGTACATCCAAAGCGCATCTTAATTCCGTTACATTACAAATGAAAAATCAATTAGCTACAATAAGAGTTGCAGGTTCTGTATCAAAGTCAACTGAAGTAATGCAAGCTATGCAAGCACTTATTAAAGTTCCAGAAGTTGCTTCAACGATGCGTGAACTTTCAAAGGAAATGATGAAAGCAGGTATTATTGAAGAAATGATGGATGAAACTTTAGATTCTATGGAAGATTCGGAAGAAATGGAAGAAGCTGCTGATGAAGAAGTTGACAAAGTAATGATTTTATGCAAATATTTAAAAATTCGTTATTTAAATTTGAACCATCTATGATATGTGTCAATATTTATTTTTTAGATTTTATGGGAAGTTACTGCTGGACAAATGGGAAGAGCACCGGATGTAGTCACTGAAACCCCTGGAGCATCTACTGTAAAAGAACATGAAAATGAAGAAAGCAAAGATGATGAAGAACTTGAGGAAATGAAAAATAGGTTACAAAGTCTGCGTAGTTAAGTTTTTTAGACTTTGAATACCTTAGTTTTAATCATTTCGTTTTATTTGAAAGCATTTTCACTTTTAAGTATTCAAAGGTTTACAACCTATAAAGTTAGGATTGTGAAAATTCTCCTTGAAGTATTAAACACAAAAATTTTCTAGTTATTTGAAAAAGCTAGATTTAAATTAATTTATAATTAATTAGAATGAGTTTGTAGAACTGAGATGCTGAGTAGTCATTATTAGTTATTATTTGATCCTAATTATTGTTTTTGACTTCAAACAAAGAAATTTCTTTTACATGCAAATTTGCAACAATATATATTAACTTACGTAAATAATTAATGATAAATTAGTGGATGAACTAACTACAATTAACATTATATAGCTTTTTCATAAATATATTTTGTACATTGCAGTACTATGCTTCGAAGCTGAATTGAGTGTAACTCATAAATGTAAATATTGTATGTAAACTGGCTTTTGCAGCATAAAACATTGTATAATTATCTTTAAAATTTATTTTTAACAAGTTTTCAGAATTCACAATTAATCTTCAAAAAAAATTAAATTTTAATATATTTTATTTTATTAATAAATATACGAAGTATTTAAGATCTTTTTCTTTTGTAAAGTTCAGTTTTATATATCTATTAATTATATTTGCTAGAAAAATTCTGAAACATTCTTAATTTAAACAATACAAAATGAAATGTTAAAATTAATTTATATATTGCTAAATGACCAAACAAGATTATATATTATTTTATAAAAGAAATATTTATTTGTTGTAATAATAAATTTATTTTATTAATTATTTTAATCACTTTAATGTACATACAATAAAAATAATTTATTAAATAAAATTCTCAAGTAATTATTTTGATTAAATAAATAAAAGATAAATAAGTCAAAGAATTAAGTGAATAATTATATTTCAACAGTATTTGTTTTAAATATACATAAATTTACAATGAAAATTGGTAACAAATATTAGAGTCATATTATTATATTAACTATTAATATATATAATTTACATTCCAAAAAATGGGTTATCTTTAAAAAAAATGTTAAATACTGACTGAAATATAAACAGATATAATTAAGAAATTGAGCAATTTTATATTCAATTATATTAATATGTCCAAATATATAAGTAATAGGAATAAACAACTATATTAAATTAATAAATATAAAATAAATTGAATAGTGATCTCATAAATCTTTAGAATATCTTATTGAAAAGGTTTCTTTTGTCCTATAGGTGTATCTAATATTATAGTTTACATGGAGAACTTCTATTTTAATATCACAAAATTTAAAAAAATCATATATAGATAATTAAATAATAATAATAATAAATATACTGGTAATAGTATATTATTAAAATTTTAAAATATTTTCTATATTAAACATAGTTACATTTCTCTTCAGTTGGCCAACTGCATCTTAAATAGAATAATAGTATACTACTGAAATAAATTCAATTTTTATACAACTTTCTTAGATATTATTTCTTGACTTATAGTTAGAGAGTTACATTATGTACATTTTGCTAAAAATAACGTAGAACATTAAATATATTACCTATGAATAAATAAGTGCAGAAAAATGTATAAAACAAATAGTTAGGATTATATAACTAGAAAAACATTAAAACAATTTATAACTTACGAAATTTTAAAAAATAATTTTTTTTACTATATAATAAATAATAATGATAGTTTTAGAAATCAATAATCAAATTTGCTAGACTTTGATACATAATATAACTTTGACAAATAATTTATTTTACAATCGATCAATCACCATATTAACAATAGCGAGTTTAACCTGTGCTTTAGCTCTTTTTGGTAACCTTCTAACATGAGGTTTAAGTTTATTAAGAAAATGTCGTAATTCACATTGAATTGGAATAAGTGTTCGCCTACACTTAGCAGACATTCTCAGCTTTGGCTGTATTTCTTTCACAACTGTTTCTTCTATTTCATCTACAAAAATATCATTTTTAAGTTTTACAAATTCACTATTAGCTTCTTAAAATATATTTATACATATATGTAATTATACATTACCATCAAATATTGGTTCCGATAAATTCTCTGGATATTGAGGTACTTCTGAAGAATCATTATCTGGTAAACTTTCAATAATATCGCCTGGATCATTTTCATTTTTAAAATTATTTTGTAATTCTTCAATATATTGAATTTCATTAGCTTGTGCTTTATTTCTAGTTATTGTTCTAGATTTTTTCTTTACAGACTGTGAAGAACTGTTATTTTGTTCAGGTAAATTAATTTTTATTAGTAAACCTGGTGGCATACTTGATAAACTGTTAACTGGAATAGGAGCTCCTAAATACGAAATATTTCCTGGAAATGGTAAAATAACTTTTTTTATATCTGTTTGAATATTACTCATTACATTATTAGAGATAGCAATCGGCTGAAATTGATTAGTAATCAATTTCCAATTGCTAGCCGTTGGAATAGGTAGCTTTTTATTAGAATAGGAGTCACTTAGTGGGTCTATTTTTGGAATATTGATATAAGTTGGTCTTCTCTGTTTTCCTCTTTTTTTTGCTAAAGGCATTGGTTTATTTCGTGGATCTATTTTTGGTTTTTTGCTTGATACTGAAGCTCTTATAATTTTATTTCCTTCATTATCTACTTGTGTAATATTTTCTGAAACAGCAACTATTTCAGAGCTGTTATTACATTCATAAATAGTAGGCACAGCATCACATGCTCCGTTTCCATTTTTAAAATTTTGATCAGTTTGGAAATGTCCAGAGCACAAAACTAATCGACGAATTTGATTAGGTGACATTTTTAAAATATCTTCTCTTCCTAAAAATTGACACCATTTTAAACATCTTCCAATTTCATAAGCAGGAAATGGATGAAACCTATATTTTTGAGTTTTATTCTTTGGATCTGTTCTTAAACGCCCACATGCTGCACATGCCTGACTCTCCAACACAAGATCAGGTAAAGGACTCATTTTTTTATTATCTTTATTAGTAGTGCTAAATAATCCTATATTATTTGGACATCCTAAGACATATATTGTTTCATTTTCCTCTTTATTTACACCAGGATATTTAATATTTGGTACAGCAGAATCAATTAAACGATTATAAAATCCTGGCATGAATTGAAATTTATCAAAGTGTTTAGAACAGATATAACAATACATTATTTCTTTCCTTGTAAGTCTATAATAAGAATCAACACCAACAAAATCCAACCATTTTAAGCATCGAAATTCTTCCCCAGGAAAGTGATGAAAAGTTGCTCCATCATTTTCTGGACCTGGTGGATCTTTTCGAAAACCTCTACATAATACACATCTAATATTATATAAACTTTGCTTAGGATCATATATACTTGGCACTGCAGTATTATTTAATCTATCATAAAAATCATTCACAAAATCAGATGAGAGAAAGTGTTTTGAACAAATCATTCTTTGTAGTAATTTCTTTTTTGGTAAATTGTACAGTTCTTCTCTACAACAAAATTCTAACCATTTTTTACATCTTGGTTCATCATTAACTGGAAATCCAAAGAATGTATATTCTTCAATTCTATTATTAGGATGCATTCGAGAACGACCACAGACAGCACAAGGATGTGGCATTTTTAAATTTATGATTTAAATAATTAATAAATATATTTGTAAAGTCTATTTCATTAATAAAACTTCATTGACACCTAAAAATTATAAAATAGAAAATAAATTTTATATAGATTATACTTAATTCTAAAATCTTAGAAATATATAATGACTAAAAAATAATCAGAAAAAAATCAACAACTTCATCTTTGAAATCAATACATTTTTTCTAATCAACACCTTTATAATGCATTATATAACTGTAACATAATAAAACTACATTATTGCAAACTACTGAAATCGAAAAATAGTATATTGATGATTATATTTTGAACATCATTAAAAACCATCATTAAAACTTAAATATTTTGAATATTTACTATAAAAAAAATTTTAAGTAAATAGTATTGCTTTTATGTTCGAATAATATTTAAACAAAACTCAAACTAAAAACTTAAGAATATCACGTATTATTCAATCGAGAATAAAATGGTTTGACATAAATATATTTAAAATGAACAGTTGACAAATTATTTATGTTAATAAAAAGAGGTTATATCATTTAAAAGATATATTTTATATCTTTTGGTAGATCTGTATTTCCATTCATAAGTATTTTAAAAAATTACAATTTTGAAACTCGTAAATTAAGAACTAATTTATAACAAAATGGTAATACGCTCTAATAATAATTTTCAATAATTATAAACATTTTTAATTATAATGTATACTTACATTTTTTATAGATAGAGGTCCATTATTTTACAACATTAAATTAGCTATTTTATCATTTTTGGTATACAATATTTTCGACTTCTTTATTCACTAACTTGTATTTATTATTATTCTGTTGCAACAATCCAATACTATACAGAACATATCTTGTAAATTCCAAACAATCCTTGTAAAATTTTGAGACATTGACATTACTAATCTACCAACATCAACTAATCTATTAAAATGATCAGACCAATAATTGTACTGTTTTCTGATCTACCATCTTACTATTTTATGTATAAATAATGTAATATATTGCAGTCTAGTACTATCTTATTATTGTATATACGTGGTAAAAATCTTTTAAAAGCCAGTTAAAAATCCTTCAACTACTATCTCCAGCTATCTCTACAAATCTGCATCTGCATTGTGCAAATATATTTTAGTAGGTTTTAGGTTAGTTAACGAAACGTTAACGACGTTATTACATTACGTTTATTACATATAGTTTTTTACTTCCATACATGTGTAAAGCAGTGTAAAGAGTAAGATTGATATAGACGGATATAAAGATCACGAGATTGACGAGATCAATCAGTATCAGCTGGTATCAGCAGGTATCAGTTAGTATTCAGTATACAGTATCTCGTATCACTGGGTCCCTGGCTCTGCTCTGGTACCAGTTAGAGAGTAGAGATAGGTAGAGATATTATCAGATATTATCAGTTAAAAAAGAAAACATCCATTGCGTTCGCGTGTACGGGGGGGGGGGTACGAGGGAACCACTGAAAGAAAACAAATATAACTGATAAGGATATACAGATAAATTAGTTCAAATGAAGAGAATACATATTTTTTATCAAAAAATAGGTGTTAGTACTTAAAATATTTATTAAAATACTGTACTATATTTTATACTGCCATAACACATAGCACATTAAAAAAAAAAAATGATTGTGATATAATTGTTTCCTTTACATTTTAATGAAACACATAATCAAATAAAAAATGGAATTAAATAAAAATAATTTTTCAAATAGATTTATTTCTTTTAATAATTTTAATACATATATTTTGTTTAGAAACTTAATTATCTTATCGCATTTGATTTTTCTTATTTTTGCCTATTCCTTATAATTGTTTGCCATTTGAATATCATAAAATAAATTAAATTTTAGAATCTTTAAATTTAGGGATATAATACAAACCTAAGTTTAATCAAGTTTAATTATAGTATTAATACTTCTAATAAAAGTAAAGTTCTTTACAGCAGTCTTCCTTAGCAACACTTTTTATAACATGAAGAATCTTCCATGATGCAGCTTTTGCACACTTCACTCTACTATAAAACTTTTTGTCCTTTATTTTTATTTACTTTCATATTTTTTACTTTTCGTTATACAAATTTATAAGGAACTACAAAATTGTACTAATGTAGACAATTACTTTGTCTAATTATTGAACTGCAAATATATATATATATTCCACACAGCTTTATGGGGAAATATTATATTTTTGTGTTCCGATAGCAAAATACAATGTATTCTTCAAAAAACATTGAAATATTTTATATTATAACAATAAATTAAAACAATCATTATTTAACACTCAAATATTAAAAGATGGAATGATACTATTTCTTGAAACTTATGCGAAAGGAAAGTTATAAAAGGATAGAAAATATATATTAGATTTAAATACATTTATTAATTATTAACATCTTTCTTATTTACAATTTCATTTTCTATATCTTGTTTCCAAATATATTCCTGTACATATTTAGATTGTGGAACACATGATTTTTTGCATGTATAAATTGCCAAAATGCCCCAATCAATACTATTTAAAATACTATCTATTTTTAAATAAATAAGTAGCTGTGGCATTATTTGAAATTCAAATTGTCTTTCACCTCCACACTGTTCACATTTTGGAATAGTTTCAGGTCGATTGTTTGATGAAATAAATAACGGTGTCCCACCTCTGTTGTACCTTTGAATAATAAACTTATGATAAATTAAATATTTGATTTTGGTATATTTTATTAGTTGTGTTTATTCATTACCTTAAAATTTGTTCAGGTTCATTTTTTATTCTTTTACGAAATTGAAAAAATGTTTTGTCTTCTAAATGATTTGCCATTTGTAGCAAATGATCATCTATATCTTTCTCAGATTGTAACGTACCTGCTTGCCCAGACTTTATAAGATTATTAAAAATGTTTATTTCTTTTTCTTCATCAAAATTTTTATTTTCAATATTGTAATTTTCCTTTTCAATTACAATTTCCAATTCTTTAAATAAAAATCCAGAAGATGGGGCTTCTATACTGCCACATGAGTTTTTATGATTACTTTTCCAATCCAAAACTTGATGAGAACGACAACAATAATTTACATTTTTACATTTTGCACAATGACTTGATGCAAAAATACCACAAAGATGACATACTTTTGACCATTTATTTACATCTAAAAGTAAAATATAAATAAATAAATAGATAATGATTCATAAAAAACAGCATATCCTACTTATATCTGCTTCCCAGTCTTCTTCTTCAATAGGTGGATCTGATGAGTAAAAGGAGTTCTTTCTTTCCAGTTGGGAACGTAATACTTTTAAATTTCCATTACTGTTTTCTTTGCAGCAATCTGAATTTTTACATATAAATACATAGACAGTTCTATGAAATGCTTTAGTATCATCTTCGTATGGCGCATACACTTGACATAAAAATATACATGGATTTTCACAATAGTCACAAGCCAGTTCTCTTGCATCTGGTATATTTTTTAGATCTAACCAAGCTGGTTTACCACCTACTTTGCTTGGAAAAAAACGACTATCCAGTTGCCAAGAGTCACACTCTTCTGCAAATCCAATATCAACCGAATCATACATATTTTCATAAATTGTTTTGATTCACTATTTCTTTCTTTGCTCTTTAAAGTTTCTATAGCTTCTATAATCAATATTTTATTCATATAACTTTATCTTATGGGATGAAAAATGTAGATCTTAACTTTTAAAATTAATATTTTGTATCATCAAACAGGAAGTTTGAGGTATTTACTAATTTATATAAATGCATATGGTTTGGGAAGTGAATTCATAACTTTCGTTTTTTGATTGCATGCAAAACCTTCTGCAGAATCTGTTGTTATCTATAAATGGCAGAAAATAATACGCACGTGATGATTTTATAAAAGAGTGAGAGGGCTATAAAGCTGCGAAAGTATTGAGGCCTCGAAATAATCACAGGGCTCAGTCAGAAGAGTTAGGTCGCTGGGTGCTATCAGAGGTACTATATGCTGCTATATGCTGCTATATGCCATCTGGTGTCATCAGGTGTAATCTAGTAGTGTCACGAGCGCAGAAAAAGGAGCACCCTGGTGAGCACTGAACACGGCATTGAGTATCATCAGGTATCATCTGGTTTATCATCAGATATCATATTCTAATAGCGTTCTGTGCATTCTTATCAGATTATTATCTGTTATTATCTGTGGTGATTGGTGCTCGTCACGCGAAGTGACACTAGCGCTCAAGGTGGCAGTAATGTAAGTTTTCGTTCTCATTGAAGAAGTATAAATTGCAACTGTAGACGACGCTTTAGTCGACTACGCAGTGCGCACGGTTTTCAAGCCAATTTCAAGCATACACCTAGCTTACTCCAGCAAGGTGTATGCTCGAAGACCATTCGAAGATACAGTGCCTATAATAAAATAATATATTTTGCTTGTAGCTTATAGTACTTTAGTAGCTGTTTGTTAGTAGTGTGAGTGGTTGCGATAGCAAGTGGTACTTCTACTGTTTTACTAAGTAGTATTCGAGATCGAGTGTGTGGAGAGTTTAGTAATTCAGTTCAGCAGTTCTGCAGGTTAAGCTTGAATTGATTTGTGATTTGATTTAATTAGTTATCAAAAGGGTTAAGATTAAGGCTGTGACGAAAAGGATCGTGGTGTGAAGTGTAGTAAAAAAAGTTAATAAAATTATTTTGCTAAGAAAGCGGTTCCCAGGAAACAATGGCGAAGAAGACATACGATTTGCTATTCAAGCTCTTACTGATCGGCGACAGCGGCGTCGGCAAAACCTGCATACTTTTCCGTTTCTCAGATGATCAATTCTCAACGACTTTCATCTCCACCATAGGTGAGAGAAATGCGAGCATCAAAACTTGGAAAAAATTGTTTAAGACTTTGGGTTATAAAAATGTTTAAATTAGGTACTTCTTCGCATGGTTACACATTCATGCAGAGAATGTGTGTAAATATATATTTATATGCACGCCTGTATACAATCTGCATCACGCGTGTGTGCGCGCACGCTCGTGTGTGCGCACATACGTATGGAAGTGGAAACTTTGACTGCTAAGTTTATTTTTAAACTAGGCATTACTCATGATTCGCGAATCACAAAAAGATCGCGACCGGTTAGCTTTTTTTAGTGTTGAAACTTTTTTGCATTTTCTTTCTGACTTCTCATGAGCAAGAAACAAACGATGATTAATGAAAATATGAGATGTAATTAATTCCAATTATCTGTAGCTTTTCTTATAGTTTATTCATTTTGTTGTGTGTTCTGCCTTGCAATACACTAATTTGCACATATGAAATAATAAGGTGAAAATGGCTCTGAAATATTAAGTTTTTTTCAGCTCTTGCCTCCATACTTCAATTTCTGAAAGAAATTTAATTTAACATTGAAAGTAATTAAAAAATTTTGTGTTGACACATCATTTTTATTTAGAACTTATATGCTATTCAGTTTTTTATGGTGTATAATATTAGAAATATTTGTCTGTTTAATATAAATTAATTTACAAAGTAATGAGACAAAGTGCATAAAATATAATTATAATATTCAAAATTTTTCTTGTATACAAGTAGCTGAATGTTATATTTCTTTAAAATATTCAGTCTTAAAGAAAGTAATTGATTAAAAGCTGATAAAGTTTAAGTTTAAGAATTAAAAATATATTTTAATTAGTTCATGTAAGAACCAAAAATTTTTAAATCTTTATTAAATTAGTTTAAAATCTTTTATAAAATTAAATTATATTATTTTGTAAAAAAACATAATTTGAAATTTTTATTTTTCCATAACTACTTATAAAATGTATAACTATACTTTTTTAACCAAATTATATAATAAATTATGATATGTTTATTATTTTGTATCAAGAAGCTTTACTAAATAAGTACAATTCAAAAAAAAAATTTAAGTTTCAGTTTGTATACTAACTATTAGTTATTAAAAAAAGATCAAGAAAAGATTTTACAAGTTATCTAATATTATTTTCAGCAATGTGATTATGCATATGAAAAAATAATAATATATGATTGCTAACATAATATTTATATGAACTGAAATAAAAAAATCTATTCTTATAGTATATCATTATCTCTAAGCTTTATAGAATCTATATTAATATTTAATTATTAATTTTTACGTTGAAAATAGGTATTGATTTTAAAATCAAAACTGTAGAGCTAAGAGGAAAGAAAATTAAACTTCAAATATGGTAAGATAGTTGTACTCTCCCCACAATATATTTAAACTATCATAAATTAACATTCATATATTCTCAGGGACACAGCTGGTCAAGAAAGATTTCACACCATAACAACATCTTATTACAGAGGAGCAATGGGAATAATGTTAGTTTATGATATTACAAATGAAAAGACTTTTGAAAATATAGTTAATTGGTTAAGAAATATTGATGAGGTATGTTGCTTTTTTATTTATTTAAATTGTTATAAATTTAAATAAATGATTTATTCTTTGATTATTATGAATATTATTACAGCATGCAAATGAAAATGTAGAAAAACTGATTTTGGGAAATAAAAGTGATATGGAGGATAGGCGTGAAGTTAGTACTGCAAGAGGTGAAGCAGTAAGTATGAAAAATTTCAGTATATTTATTTAAATAATGTTAAATTCATATCAGAAAGAAATTGTAGTTGCAAATTTCTCTTAAAATAAAAAGTAAAGTTAGGTTCTTGCATTAATAAATCAAGTTATTAATATATTTACTGGATAAGTTACATCATTTTAAATATTATATTTATTAATATTTATTAATTTATTTTCATAATAAAGTATTTTTTATTGCATTTTGTTTCCTTAAGCAAAAATTAAAAGGTTGAAGTTATTATTAATTAATAAATTAAGAATGAATATTTTTTCTCCTTTTGCTTGGGTAAAGTTCGTAATAGAATAAAAAAAATTGAATTTGAGTGTATACAAACTAATTATCAATCAAAAAACTTATAACAATAATACAAGGCTCAAAACTTTGTGTTGTCACTAGGTTAATGGCTTAACACGAAATCCCTTTTAAATGAACTAGAATTTATCGTGTTAAATGAGCAGTATAAACTCCTGAGTAAACTACTGGTAGCTCTTTCTTAGACACTGATGCTACAAATATTTTTGTGTTAATAAAATGTTGTACTTTCATTTTAAACATTTAAGAGAAACAATATTTTACCTTTCTCAATTTATTGATTTATATTTTAGTGTATTGTCTAGCATTTTCAATCACAGCCTAGTTTATTAAAAGGGGATTATCAATTCTTTTCTCATGAGATTCTTTTTTGATTCTATTTACCAACTATTTTTCTCTTTGAATTAAACAGATAGCAAGGGAGCATGGTATCAGATTTATGGAGACATCAGCAAAGGCTAACATCAATATTGATCGTGCCTTTAGAGAACTTGCAGAAGCTATTTTAGATAAGAGTCATGGCAAAGAACCACAAGATGCATTAGATCGCGTGACCGTTGATCGAAGAGTCGAGCGAAACATTAGCAGGTGTTGCTGAATGATCAGAATTATTCTGTCCAGTTTTTGTGAAAAACACATATATGCCACACAAACACATACATATGAACAGATAAACTCTCTACTCATTCAATTTTTTTTCATTTAGTTGCAAACTTTTTGTCATACTCTATCGTGCTAATCAATTGTACTGCAATCCCGGGGGAAAGAAGGCAAATATTTGAACATTAAGTAAATGTTGCATTCAATGGTTGAAATGGTATATTGTAAAATATTTTATTCGTAAGAAATTATTTTTGTTATTTTACTTATTTGCTACATTATGCTTATACATAATGATACATTAAATGTACTTGTTTTTAGATTTTAATCTTTCTTCCATTGAGCTTTAATTATCATTTCCAATGATATGAATTTCATATATTTTTATTAAATATCATTTTAAAATTTGTGATGAATTTTATCTTGATTCTTCTATGAGTCTATGAAAATTAATGTATTTTGAAATAAGTATTTTTTGTTATCTTGAAATATTTTAGTTTAATTATTCAAATCTACGTATAAATAGAAATTATAAAACTTATATCTTTATTCTCCGGGATGATACTGTAATCCTTTGTGGTTTTTAGCTTTAGTAAATACGTAACGGCACAGTGTAATAAATTGCTTGCTGTACATTCTTATAACTTACCATATGAACGAACGCAAGTGGCTTGAAAAAAGATATATTTGCACTTTTTTCACTACTGCAGTATCTTTGATATTGACGTCGGACTACTCTTTAAGCGAAAACGAATAATAATGAATGATTTTCTATTTTATTATTATCCTACATCCTTTGAAGGAAAAGTTTTTTATAACAGGTGATTTTATAACAATTGTATAATCGTGTTTTTCTATGTTTTTGGCAAGACTGTTATGAAGAATAGTGGTTTCTATTGTGATTTTTGTGATTCAGAATTTTATGGGAAATTTGTAATTATAATATTAATTAAATTTTTAAATATGAATGAAATTTTTCTTAATATTAATACGATTTTAAATGATTTAATAAAACTATTTTAAATAATTAAATGACTCCTATCAATGACTGTATGTATATTGCAAAACAATCATTGAAATTTATTTATTGGGTCAAAACTAATTTTTTACAAATGAATGAAAAAATATAATATTTTTTTAACTCCAAGGCAATTCTTGTAAAATGATATTCCCATAAAGATAAGCGCATTTTTTAAACTAAGCTAACAATATATATTTTGAAGCAATCACAATTAATCTTCTTTTATAAATAATTTATAAAAAGAATAAAAGAGGTAAGAACGAAACGTTTCATACACGATTTTAAGCTTACAGCTATTAAATATATAATAAAAGAAAGTATAAGATAAGTTGGTGCAAATTAAGACAATTTATTTTACAAATATTTTATTTTTGTTCACTTAAGGCCTTTTATTTTCTAAAATGAATAGCGAAAATGGATTCATCATACACCTCATCAAGCTTATGCATTGAGTTATTCATATGAAAACTGCATTGAGATGTTTTTGTATAATTTATTTATTTACTTATTTATTATTAAGGTCTGCATTTTGTATAATATATATTTTTACATGTACAGTATGATGCGATGCAATAAAAACTTTGTTGCAAACAGCTTTATTTCTCGATAAAGTTGAGATAAAGTCTTTTATGTATTACATT
Organism: Sycobia sp. Sy_11; assembly: GCA_018907035.1. Classification (NCBI taxonomy): domain Eukaryota; kingdom Metazoa; phylum Arthropoda; class Insecta; order Hymenoptera; family Epichrysomallidae; genus Sycobia; species Sycobia sp. Sy_11. Next base: position 593,291 of record JACCIC010000075.1, read on the forward strand.
TATTTGTGTTGTATCGTTGACTTGTTGCAATTTTTTAAGGCAATGTAAAGGTGCGATCCTTCGCTACTCAAGAATAAATGTATTGACAAATATTTTCTAAATAATTGAGCCATTGCTCGCGCCTGTTTTTCAACATACATAATAAAATAAAATTTCAAAAATGCTTTGTTTATCTTATTTTCATGAATGAGTTTTTCCTTTTCTAGTTCATATTATTTTTAATACTTATACTTTTTTTACTGTTAAATAATAGTTAACTTTCATTTGTTTCAAATTTATGGTAGATTAATAGAGAAATTATTTATAGAAAGGCTAATTAATACATTAGCATTAATAACTGAATCGCCATTATGATAATACATACAGTCATATAACTTACAATTTATACATAATAATTATAACAAATGCAACATATATAAGTTATCATAGTTTCTCTTCAAATATTGATAGAGGGTTCAAACTGTGATTATTGAAAATAATAAAATATTTACAGTTATAAAAAGCTGAATATTATTTATATATGTTGAAAGTAACACAAAGGTTTTATACAATGTGAATAAATACGTAGTTTCGGTTTTTAGTATTGATTTGTTAAATAATTATGTCATTTTTCTGTACTTTTATATTAATTAAACATCAATTTTTTAAATCCCGAAACTAGAAAATTTGAATAAATTAAATTTCTTATGTAAAAAAGTAATTGCTATTTTTATTACAATTATTTAAGGTGGGTAAATTACATTTTGTATAAGAGTACAATTATTAAATAACACAACTTAAACATTCTTTTATAAATATTAAAAAAACTATATAATATTTTTATAACATAAGCTTTAAATTGTGTCATACAAAACATTTATATTTTTACAGCGAATCACAAATTACGGAGTATATAAATGTATTTGCAGTGTTAAATTTACAATTTATAATATATATTAATGTATATTAATAATGTATATATATATATATATATATATATATATATATATATATATATATATATATACATACATATACACACACTATTAATTATTAATATTAATATATAGTATATACATTATTCATATACATCAATTGAATACATAATACATACAGTTTAGCAATTATGGACCATATTAATTTTTTTAAGATGATAGATTATTAAATATTAATTCTGAAGTGTATTAATATTTCTATGTCAACAGATCATATAAATAAGAAAAGTAGTTAAAACATGAATAATAGGAACACTGACAGTTACTATTTAATTATGACTAAGAATGTAAATAGTTATCATTTGAAATGTATAGTTATATTAATTTTAATACATTTATTAAAAAATAGTTGTACATAAAATTAAATTTTAAAAATAATAAATGAAAGATATATTTCATAGGTAAGTAAATTGTATAAATTGATATAATAATATGACTGTCTAGTTATTGACAGGTCTACTTTTTAAAACAATTTCTAATTATCAAAACTTCAGTTCAATTTGCAGTTCGTAAGTCATTTCAAAATTTATTTAGTTAATCTTAATTAATGAAAATAAATAAATATTATATAACTATATTTTATTTAAAATAATTTAATATTTGTACATCTTATATTTATAACTATTGATGCAAACATACTCTTATTGTTATTTTAACACAATATTTTATTAATATAAGAATTTGAAATAAGGTTTTTGTTTTATATTTAGAGTAAGAATTAATATGCATACTAATTATAATTTTTTCTTTTTGAAATTCAGAAGCTTTATTGAATTTCTAGAGATTTAGAAAATAGTAGGTACCATACATAATCACGTCTGATTCTAAATATAAAATAAATTTAGAAAAACAAATTAAATTTTAATATTTTTTTAAGTAAAACTTAGTTTTGAATTATATGCATATCATATAACATATGCCATATCATAACTTTTGATCAATTATACTTATATAACAATACTTTTAAAGCAAAATTTGATTAGAAATAAATGTAAATCAACATTTATTCATTACTTCTAAGATTATGAATTGTGAAATAAAAAATAAAAATAATTTGAACGTATAAAATATAATATGAATAAGAATGATAACTTATGCTATAATTTTTGACAGAAGTATGAAAGTAGGCTATGAAAATTTGCAAAAAGTTGAGCATTGCTAATTATAATCCACTAAAAAATCACATATTTATCTATAGCCTTTTCATATATTTGAAATTTTGTTTATTTTTGGTGTCATTTTTAACTTATATTCAATGAAAATTTTTAATCCCGAGAGGCACTACTAATAATAGTTAAGATGTACATAAATATATTAATAATATCCAAATAAAGATTTAGTGCAGCAAAAATATATTCCTCAGGGGATAATGAATATTTATGCTTGCCACCCAACATTAATTGTGTGTCATATACTAAATACATTGAAAATATTAGAGCTCCTAAGCACCCATACACTACAGCAACGATGTTATTGTGGAAAAATATAGAAAGAATTCCAAAAATCATAAGCACTAAAGCTGCAACAAATAGGTATGTTCCCATGCCAGTGAAATCAATTTTTGTTTGAAATGCAAACAATGTAAGTCCAAAGCAAATCACTGCAGTTACTCCCACTGCCATTAAAACCTGAAAATAAAATTGTTTTAGAATTTATTTTAAATTAAAAAGTGTAATTTTTCTTAAACAATATACAAAAATATATTTACTTGATATTCAGCTCTTTGACTGCACACAAAGCCTAAAAGAACTCCTTCAGCAGCGGTGAAGACAAAAAGAAATACATAGTTCATTGGCGCCTTACGACGTACACTTGTACAGCAAGCCATGGCAATTAATAAAACTAACGTAATACCCAGGCATACATACATAAGTGCCATATTATGGGCTGCATAATTTTTAACTTTTTCATTAAATGCAAAAATTGAAATAATGGAGAATGTAATTAACAGCTGCATCATTAATACACAATAAACTTTTCTGAAAATAAAAAAATTTATTAGAGAAACCATGAAATAGAAAGACTGAATCATTTAAAAATTATAGCATGAAATAATCACAGTATTTTAAAGATTTATATTTTCCAAAATATTTTATGCTAACCTTATGAACCCCTGCCTAATTGATGCATCATTAAATTCAAACCCCTTAATCTCATTTTCAATGGGGCCATCATCATAATTTGTCCCGTACATGCCTGGTTGTGGTGGTACTTGACCGTATGGAGGAGCAGCTGGAGGTGGTGCAAATCCAGGAGCTGCATAAATCAATTGTGGTTTAAAAAATTTAATGATTAGACATTTACTTTAATAAGATTATTTTTATTATGTTTTTCTTATACGTATACTGAAGACTTTTGCATTAGAGGCAAATCAATATAATGAATCAGTATAACTTTGACGAATATATGCATATAATTAAATGCAGAAAATTTTTTCTGTTAATGTATTTCGGTTTAATGTTTGATTTATATTTTCAGCTTAAATTTAGATATTTCTTAAGATTTTTAGTAAAGAGTGACATTAAAAGTAAAATAGTTATACCTGGTGGTGGAACTCCTCCTGGATAAGATGGAGGTTGAAAACCTGGATATCCTTCTCCTTGTGGTGGAGGATAACCTCCTGGATAACCTTGATTACCTCCTGGATAACCTTGATTTCCTCCTGGATAACCTTGATCCCCCCCTCTCCTGGATAACCTGGATTCCCTCCTGGATAACCTGGATATCCTGAAAATAAAATTTATAGTAAAGTAAATAAATGGTATGTAATATCAGATACTAGCTTGATAACTGCTAGATTAACGATAAAATTAAAATTAAATTGTCCAGAAAAAGTCTGAAACTGTTCTTTTTGTTTAATCTGAAACTATTAGGACTATACTATTTTATTATTATTTGTGCAATTATTGAAAAAAAATTTAATATCAAAACCTTGTTGGCCAGCGTAGTAACCACCACCAGGATTGTTCTGCCAAGTTGTCATTTTTTTCTAGCTGAAAAATAACTTAACATTAGCACAGGAGTACAATTACGCTCATCTGCTCTTTTGAATGCATAATAAATTTTATTTATTTTTAGAGTATTTTAAAATACAGAAAATTATAATTTTGTAATTATTTATCCGGTTACATTCTAACTTAAAAAACTTCCCGTTATCTCTTTATTTGCTTTATTACAATATACTGTGTTGTATAAGATGAATGGGAAACATATTGAACACATAGCTTGACAAAAATAATATTCAAAGCGTTATGAAAATCCATATTTTTTATTTTATAAAAATTCTTATTGATCGAATCTGATTAGTCAACCAAATAAATAGTTTATTACTTATTTTTGACAATTACTTGTATATTAAAGCTGGGCTGATTGAGTAAAATGAAACAATAAATATAATTTTTATAACTAAATATAATGAAGGTATTTTGTATGTATTAAGAGTAAGTATATTCAAAAATAGCTTCTTTTTAAAAACAGAATTCAATTAAATTAATTTGAGTGATAATTGTTTTATTCCACAAATAATAAAAAAAAACAAATATCATTTTTATTAAAATGGTGTATAAAAATCATTACTTTTGAAATAAATTATATGTAAATTATAAAATTAAAACTTGTATTTTATAATAAAGCCCAGCCATTAGTTTTCTCATGTGTAAGATGTATTATGTATTAGAAAAGTAATACTCCCTCTGTGCAGTAACTGAGCGTTCAAGTGCTGCTGTGAATTCAACTACCAATGTAAAATCATTACTTATGACAAAATTTTAATGATACTAATTTTTACAAAATACCAACACTATGCATTTCAGAATATAAAATAATAATGATAAATATATAAATAATAATTATGATTTGAAATTTTATATACCTAACATTAAAAGTATATTTAGAAAAAACAGATTGATTACATTAAGTAAAAGAAATTTATATGATTTTTAGTATGAAAATAAAATATAACAATATGCAAAGAAAATAAAGATAATAAAAGATATTATTAAATAATGGGAGGAGAGAAAGTATTTCATATAAAATAAAACAATAGAGAACCCATGAAAATTAATTTGGTAATAAGAGAAGTATAAAACAGCAAAATGAATAAATTATTTTAAATTTTATGAAAGATCTAAGAATCTAAGAAGAAAGATCTAAAAATTTTAAAAACAAGTGACACTAACATAAAGAGACTTGTTTCACTAGAGAACTAATCATCTCTGATAGTTGGTAAAAATGTACTTAAATAAATATAAAGCTAGTTGATTTTTTATTCAAATGAACTTCTATTATTTTTACGAAAATACTACTTTAAATAACAATTTTCTATTTGATCAATAAATATACATATACATTAGTTTAAAATTTTTAACTACTGTATAAGTCCGAGAGGTTATTCATTATACAGAATGGCATGAAGCTAGCGGTCGAGCGTAGTAAAAAAAAGAGTAAAACAATGAATATATACTAGTAAATTATTATCGAGTGTTTATATTTATTCAAACATTGATAATTGTAATTCTTCTAAGCTAATTTTATAAAATTTCATTAAAAATTACCAAAAATGCCGTGAAATTTAAAATCAAATTACATTATTTGGAAGATTGTATTTTATGTTTTTGGGTGTCGATTACGAATATCATCGTGGCTTTTGGCGGAAATTGCATTTCCATGGTAATATCCATTAAAAACCTATAAAAATGATTTTCGAATTTATCTCCTCAAAATACAACTTTTTATTCTATACACTTTTTGGGACAAACGATATTTCTGGAGAAAATGAAAGAATTCCAATTCGGGGGTCCCCTCAAACAACGGCGGTGGCGTGACTTCTTTCTATGTTTCTTTCTCCAAATATTTAATACAGAAATCTTTGAATGCATTTTTATCAGGCAAAACTGCTAGTAGAGAAAAACATTCATAGATAAAAAAGACGTGTTTTAATGATTTGTATAACATTTGTTGGAAATATTAAAAAAAAAGTTTCTTATTTTTTAAGATAAGTTTTAAAAAACGATCATTTTTTATGGTTTTCGACGTGAAAATTCAATTTTCACCAAAAGCCATTATGATATTCTTAATCAACGCGCCAAAAAAACTATTCAAATTTTTTAGCAAACTCGGGTGTGAACGCTTTTAGAAAATCTATTCAAAATATTATAGTGGTGGAGGGACTTTAAATTTTAAAAGTTTAAATCTATATAAAATTATATAGTTATTTATTAAGTAACAAATTGTTATTGTATACAGCGCTAATTAAAAAATAATGTAACGAAATATTTGCTACTTATTAAAAAATTAAGTTATTTAAAGTGTTTTTTCGACATATTATTTTGAACTTTTTTTATTACAAGTTTAACATATAACAGAGGCCTCTTTGGTTCGTCTAAAAACAGGTTCGAATTAGGGCTTGCAGGGGGGGGGGGCTAGAAATTCGCTAGAAACGCCTCAAGCAGTGTGTGTAAGGCGAATATGTAACACTGTAAATTTGTTAAAATAAAGTCTATATATAATAATATGTAACTGGTTTTCGGTTGTATTATAAAATACAAGAATAATTTTGTTTTGGTTTAATTAATTTAATTTTTTAGGTTTAATTAATTGTTCAGTAAAATTATTTAAATAAAAATTAAAAAATAATTGAAATGCACATTGTTATACAGTATCAGTATTACAGTTTTAAGAACTATTTGCATTTGACTCAGTATTTGACCTACCTATATAAATAGTTATCACTGGATT